>PVKZ01000042.1:1842790-2397450 GCA_004027375.1 Macroglossus sobrinus | reverse complement strand
GTACAATTTCACAGGATTATCTACTGCCTAATCACTTTGCTGGTACTTGGTTTAAGACTCAGATATTCTCCTAGGACTTTGCATTTCCTCCTCTGTTTGCTATCTGGCTGTGTAGTAGACTCTTAACGCTATTGTGCCCCATGCCTTCAGAGACTTTCCATATAAGTCCACATGGATGACCCTGGTCCCTATCCACCATGTGGTCACTAGGTTTCACATGAAACCTGACATATACCTCTTACTTCTTTTGGGGATCTGACATTTTGGGGGCCTTGTATCATTTTTGCTTAGTTCTGTCAAACTGGGGAATAAGTCTTGAGTTGGGTCTTTAGAGACAAAGTGTTATGTCAGCATCGACAGCAGTCACAAAGATCCCCATTAGAAAGAGAAAAAACCTTATTAGAAAGAGAAAAAAAAATATTGCTCATGGGGTGGGGGTTGTGGGAGCTCTACTCTCAGTTTCATTCCACTTATCTTATGATTCCATCTATCAGCATGATACTTCAAGGTTTACTAAGGCTGAGAAAGTGTACATAGAGAGTATATCACTTCAGCAATTAAATGCTCTAGCTGGGAAATGACACATTCTCACAGCTCTGTGGTGAGAGCTACTTGAATTGCCCCCCATCAGAACGCAGGTGGCAGAGAAGTGTAATTCTCCCATATTCCAGAAGCAGAGCAAAGCTGGATTTGGGTGAACTCTGGATGTTTCTACCTCAGCATTCCTAACTTTTAAATACTATGTTAAATTCACAGCAGTACATTTCATACACTGCCTAGGGATTATTCAGAATGTCTGTGAAGTAACCATTTTTCATACAATATCTATGCTGAAAACACATACATGGTTCTAATGTGATGGACTTATCATTGATACAGACAATGCTTGAAATGGATTTTGTAATTGGTGCTGAATTGCACTGATCCAATTACATTCTATAAAGCAGCCATTTCTTACATCAGTTCTGACTGGGGGTGAATCTGTGAGTTGAGTAACCTCCACTGGGAACAGGTAGCTGCCTGGAGTTAACTGGCAAACGAACCAGTTAGTTTCCGTTGGACTGTGTCCTAATAAAATTCACACACTCTTCGCCTGACCTCAGGAATCTTGGGATGTCATGTGACCATGATTTGACTTCCTTTACCTTCCTACTTTTTTTGGAGTGAGGAGGTAGTACTTTATGAACAGAATAGTTTTCATTTAAGGAGACAAAGTTGGACTGCTGTCTAAGAGATGGTGTCTGGATGTCCAGAGAATAGTTTGAGTTTTACTCTGGTGCTCTAATCCATTATATGAAATTTGTAAACTGGAGAGAGTCTTGCTGGCAAATGGAAGTTTTGCTCTTCTAATTTTTTATAACTTTTGGGGTATAATAAAGGTCATCCAATTTTTCAGATTCATCCATCTAAACTTTTTTTGGTCCATCTGTTTTTGTCCTGGCACGCACAGTAGTAAATTCTTCATTTCAGAGCTGCTTCACTGCTCTTCCAGAACAGAGAAAAGAGAGCACTCAGAATTATTATTAATTTCTAAATAAAATGGGCCAGGTCTTATGCGCACCTAAAAATGGAAACAGTTTTTTCACAAACCATACAGGGGGTAAGATTTTAGTGTTGTTTGTGGGAAGAGTGGCTGTCAAACTCTTTGTATGAAAAGGCAATTAACTGTTTGTGAAGCTGGCAGTGGGACCCTGGAGGAGGGGGAGTGGGAGGGTCAGGTTCTGACCCCCTTCGGTGGGCCATGTGGCTCTTTCCTGGCAGAGCGCCCCTTGATGTCAAAGCAAGCTGTGTGCGCCAGGAACGAGGCAGTGTGAGGAGAATGAGATACTGGGCCTGAGTGGTTTGCATTTTTCTTCCTTTTCCTTTTCTGCTTCTTTTTCTTCTTCTTTTTTTTATAATGACAGTTTTCAAAACACAAGGACTTCACTATCTGCAAAGAAAAAAAATCTCATAAAATTACTTTAAAATGTCTTATTAAGCTATAGTGACAATATTTTTGGATATGGAATTAAGTGCAAAGTTGAAGTTGAAAAGGGACAAGTCGAATTAGGATTATTATTATTATTATTAAAGTCTGGCCAGGTTGGAGCCTCATCCTCAAATTTGGTAAGTTTAGCCAGTCATTTCAAAGGAAGCAAGGTCAGTGACTCTCTAGGTTTTGCTCTTGTCTCTGTCGCCAACTTGTTCGGTGTCCTTGGGTGAGACCCTTCAAATCAGGTTTTTCATTTACTAAGTGAGAGTGGGTTAGGGTATAAGAGGAGCCTGGAAAAATGCAATGTGTAATCTAGCCTTTATCATGTGTTGGTGGGTGGTATACATTGTACTGTGCCTAATAAATGATTTTTAATCAGGAAGATGCTTAGGAAAGGGTTGAGAAAATATGGTAATTAGCACTACGGGACCAGACATAATTAAGTATGAATGGTGCCTCAAGGTCATCTGGTCCTAACATTTGCCTCATGGCAGAAACTGTTCCAACCATCTGATTGAATCCTTTCATTTAACTCTCCTGATCATACTCACTTGCCAATAGGATGAGGAATGTATGTGTTTGTGCTTTAATACTGTAATATGTTGTGCCACATACAGCTCTATTTTTAAGGTCTTACTCTGTACCAGCCATCATGCTAAATGCTTTGCTGGTATTAACTCATTTAATTGTCACAAAAGCTTTATGAGTAGAGTTTTACTGTTCTCACAATAAATAATGATTTTTAAAAAGTTGAAATAAGTTCAAGTTTATAGAAAAGTCACAAGCATAGTGCAAAGAATCTATTCTTCTCAAACTGTTTGAGAGCAAGTTGCTGACATGTTCCGTCACCCTGAGTGCCTGTTACCAGAGATGGTGCATTATAGCTGTGGGACTCACAGACCCACTCACGTCTGCCATCCTTTAGAATGAAGGGATTGAATCCAGGATCATATACTGCATTTACTGGTCATGACTTTTTAGATTCTTTAGTCTGAAACAGTTCTTCATTCTTTTCTTAAGCTTTTTGATCTTGACACGTGTGAAGACTGTAGGCCAGTTATTTTGTAGAATGTCCATAAATTTATGTTTGTCTGATAATTGCTCATAATTAGATTTGGGTATATATATATATATATATATATATATATATATATATATATATACCCAATATATATATATACCCAATATATATATATATATATATCCAATATATATATATACACAATATATATATATATACCCTATATATATATATATATATATATATATATATATATATATTTTAAAAGACTATCACAATTGATGCTGTGTTCTCGTTGCATTCTATCAGATAGTACAGAGTTTTATTTGTTTTATTGCCAGTGATGTTAACCTTAATCTCTTGATTAAAATACTGTCAGGTCCATCATAAAGTTACTCTTTATTCCTTTTGTAATCAGTGAGCATTTTGTGAGGAGGTACTTTGAAACTATGTAAATATTTATTCCTCCTCAAATTTTCACCCATTAGTTTTAGCATCTTTTGATTTTCTGATTCCATAATTCCTCCCACATGCATCAGATAGCATTCTATTGTAAGGAAAAGTTCTCTCCCCATTTATTCATTTATTTATTTATATCAGTATAGACTCATGGAACTCATAGATTATTTTCTGACTTAATGGGTTGTAATCTATTGCTATCATTATTTATTTTGATATTCATATGATTTGGCTAGTGGCAGCCCCCATATTCTGGCTTCTGCATCCTTTTGATGTGTACCCATCACTCTTTAAGCATTTCCTTACTGTCTGATACACCCAAGATGCTCCAGGCTCATCTTGTATTTTCCTTGCCCCTGCCCTGGTATATTCATGAACTTTGTGAATTATGTGACTGATCATGTTTCTCTTTTTGCATTGTTTGCCAAGAAGCTCAGAGCAAAATTTGTAGCTAATCTTTAGAAAGTGTTTAGAACTTCACAGCATTTGTTGCTTTTTTCATTTCTCCCAATGGCTTTGTTTTTATTTTCATTCTCCATTTTCCACTTGTCTAATTTCCTCTCTTTTTGTTTAATCTCACTTTATTATAGGTATTTTTTTTTTTGTACTGGTGTTTATAAACCACCTTAGTTTGCTTTTGGAAAAAGGTGTAGCAAAAGAAAACATGATTGCGTATTAAGTTATAAATTTAAGTAGTTAGCTAAATATAAAGCAAGCCTGTGATTCTCGACATTCTGTGTGGGTTCAATACAAGTGTGGTGCTCCAGTGTTCACTTAGACGTGTTAGGCAGAGAGATAAAGAGAAGACATTGTGAATGCAAAGTAATATTTATTTGAGAAGATTTTAGAGAATTTTTGGAATATGTTAAAGTCTGCTTGTTTCTATTTGGAGCTTGGTCTTTTATATTTTTTTTCTTTCAAAATTTGCTTTAAATGATATTTTTCCTCAGGAAGAACCAGTTGTATAACTAATAAATTATAGTTGATGATGAATAACCAAATTTGCTTTTGAGATTTTCTTTTATGTGTGCATTATCTGCACTCCGCTTATCAGTGCTGTAGTTTGTGCTGTGGTAAATTCAAGCTCGCTGTCTCACGCACGACGTTGAGGAAACTGCAGTTGGAAAAGTAGACGTGTTCCGTTGATGTTAATCAAAGTGACAAATAATGTTTCATTGCAAAAAGCAGCTGTTGAGCAAAAATTTTAGGAAACGATTAGGAAACTTGAGTCTGAAAAAAGAAACATCACTTAATCAGTCAATAAGAACTTAGAGAGTGTGCGTGGTGGGTAAAGAGTTTCTTGCCACATATGTGATTTATAGCAAATAAGTTATATCAGATGGTATCTCTAAGCGAATTTCCTTCATTTGCATGCCCAAGAGCAATTGGAAATAATGACTTTAATTATTCAGTAAATGATAGGCATTAAAAAGTCTAACCTTATCCAGTGAAAATTGTTCTGAGCCAGAAAAGATTTATCAATATCCCAGGAGCTCTGCTATCAGACTGCACAGGTCAGATATTGGGTCTTAGAAGTAGCCTCCCAGTGAGCACTGCCAAAAAATTATTTTAGGAAGCCCAGTCTGTTTTAAGGGATATAGAAAATGTTTCAGCTAACGTGTGAGAAAGAGAGATCATGATGATGGTGACGATGATGGTAACTATAAAGTAGCCATCATTTATATAGCCTTATGCTGTGCCAAACATTGTGCTAAGCACTACACATTTGCTATTTGTTTAATCCGTATGTCAAACTATGAGGTAGGTTCTTAGGTTCTATTATTTTTACATTTACAGATAAGAAAATAAAAGACTAGGGAGTTTATTTGACAGGCTAAGCTAACTGCTCGTAATACCTTAACATCTGTGTTGTCTAACACAATCAAGGTTTATTTCTCTCTCAGTGAAATGAGGGCCCAGGAGAGGACTGCTGTGCTCCATGCAGCCTTTGGGCAGAGCTTCTTTTCATCTAGTGGCTCTGTCATCCTTAGCATCCTAGGTCCACCCCTGGATCCTCTGCACCTGGAGCCGAGGTCAGTGAGAGTGTGGGGAAGGAATGCTTGTTCTTAACTGCTCTATCCAGAGGTGACACGCATCACATTTCATGAGCAAGGACACTGTAACATAGCCACACCTAATTTCAAGGGAGCCTGGTACTTATGTGGGTCCAGGAAGAAGAGAAAACAAGTATGATTAGCATCTAGCTAGGGTTTATCAGAAGAGATTTGACCAAGGTCACATAGCTCCCAAGAGGCAGACTTGAGATGCCAACTCGGAGAACTCCCTTTCAGGAAAGCATGCTACAAGAACCCAGAAAGCAAATGTCCTTTTAGTCAGGTGGCAAAGTTACGTTGTTGAGTGTAAGGTTTATGTTCTAATTTGAACTAAGAAAGTAACCTAAAGCAATAGGTAAAATTCACCACTGCTAAGACGTGTCAAACTAACCCAAACTGTGTTCTTGATCTTCTCCAAAGCTGTTCTGCCCTCTCCCTTCCTCCTATGACTCCATCTTTCTAGTTGCTCAGGCCAAGAATATTGGAGAAATATACTTGCATCATCTTTTTTTCTTATACTCCACATCTAATCTGTCAAAAATCTCACTGATTTTTTCCTTGAAAATACATCCAAAGTGTATTGAGACAGTATGATCATCTTCAGTCTTGCAACCATTAACAACATGCCACTCAGAATCATCGAGTCCCTCTCTGCTCCTCGTTGTACTCAGAGTGAAAGCTAAAGTTCTTACAGTGGCTCCGAGTCTCTTTAGGACCTGCCTGACCCTACCCCACCCCATTATATCCCTCAGCGTATCCTTTTCTCCTCGTGCCCTCTCTCTCTTTGCCCCAGCCAGGTGGCTTTCTTGATGCTCTGTGACCAGGATGGACATAGTCTTAGTTTAGGTCTTCTCACCGGCTGCTCCCACTGGCCCCAGGCGTGCACATGGTAACTCCTTTCCCACCCTCAGGTCTCTGTGGAAGTTTTGTCTGTCCAATAAAGTCTACTCTGGCCCCTTTGTGGAAAATTTTACCTCCTCTCCTGTTCTGACGCTCCGAATCTCCTAGTGAGCGCTACTGTTTTCCACAACACCTACCACAGTCCAATGCTGTATACTAATACATAATATAGCATATAAATTACCTTTTTATATAACATTTTATTCTCTGTCTTATCACTAGAATATAAGCACCATAAGGGTAAGAAAGTTGTTTCCTTCACTGATGTTTCGCAAATACCTAAAATGAGACTGGCACATAGTAGATGCTCAATAAACATTTGTTGAATGATATATTTTTTATGTGGAGGTTAATTATTTATGCTTAATATGTATTTGACAGAGATCCATCCTAAAATTTGTATGAAGCTCATTGAATACTTTTTTTTGAATTAGATATAAGTAAAGAAAACAATGGTTTATATTAGTTGTTCAACAGGAAACTTTAAAAGAATAATGATATATGCTGACTTCTTGCTGTCTCATTTCATTTTCAGCAAGTGTTTAAACTTGAACTGTGTTTGGACTTCTGCCCCCTTTAATGAGGGACTAGGTAATTTGAATCAACACTCCTGTTGGCAGTGACTAAAAAAGCTTGACAAAGTATTTAAAAATCTTTCAAAAAATAAGAACTGACAAGATAGTAAAGAATCATTTTGCTAAGACCTGGGAGAGATGGGAATCCAGAAACATGAGCCTAGCATTTGGGATTAGTTTTCTTTTGTGGGGAGAATTTTCCAACCCAGAACAGTGGCTGAGATAGCTCCGCAGTGTGTATGTGTGTAGGGTGTCAAAACTGGAGTCTAGTAATGCTGAGAGGGAGGGGTCCATGGGGATTCTTTGTGATCGTCAATGGGGCACCAAAAGGCTGTACCCTAGGAGTGAGAGTGGATCAGACACAGGACAACTCTTGCGTGGATTCCAGGCAGGCTGCAAGTTGTCTGGGGCCCCCAAACTTGAAATTCTGATGTTTGATCAAATGGATCCTAGATTACTAGTGCTCCTGAGCTCCTGGCAGAAGCAAATGAGAAGCTTCTCTTGCAGGAAGACAAACATCATCCTTAGCCTCAATTTATTGCATTAAGTTTTTAATTTCAATTATGTCCATTATACTATTAATGAAAACCAGGAACACAGGAGACAAGAAAACATGAATGAGAACCACCATAACCAATAGATGACAGAAACAGATCCATGGACATCTGGATAGTTGAATTACCAGAGGCAAACTGACATAAACCATGTTTATTGTGCTTATGGAGATAAAACTCTTAATCATTTCATCAGGAAACTTCAGACTATAAAAAGCAATATTGCAAATTTGAAAGAAAATAAACTAGAAATTCTAAGAATTGACAAAATATAATCTGCAAGTGTTTTTTTAATGAATATTCTCTAATAATAAAAATTTCTTGTTGAAATAATGCAGTGTTGCTGAATATTCCTATTTATTTTTACCTTTTCTAGCCATGTTTTTCTCCAACTCTAGATTTTTTCCTTCTGCTTTATCAAGTTTAGGTGAGATATAAAGTAATTGTTAAATATCATTATATTTCCATTGTCAATGTGACAATTTAGTGATAGTTATCTTGTTTCAGATGCTTTGTATTTTGTTTTTGGTTTTAGAACTGTTGCAATTGTTCCTTTTGCTTATAGGTATAAGGCGATTTCTATTTTCACCTTTATTTCTTTGTTGCAATATTTCTGTGAGACAATCAAATTTAAACATACTTTAAACATACTTTAAGACCCCTAGACATGGCCCTTTTAGAATAAGGTTTAAAGTCTTCTAATATTTTCTCCTTTGATAATTGGTTAAATAAATTAGCTATGAGAATTTCAAGAATAAAGGGATTTTTTTTTTCTAAAGAAAAAGGAGAGGAGGTGCTGAGGCCAGAGTTCTAAGACCCTTGCTCCTGATTTTAGAGACTCCTGTGACTTTGGCTCTGCTTAGCACTGCACACTGGTCTAATTGCTAATATCAGACTCAGTTGACTCATATTACTGATATCAGAGGGCTCAACAAAACAATGCTCTTGTTCTCTGAAGGTATTTTTAAAACTGTGGTATTGGTTATTGCATTTTCAGAGTGTATAATAACCCTTACATTGCATTTTTTAAAGATGCCGTACTGGAAGAAGACATAACCAGATGGCATAAAAGGGGAAAAAGCCAATCTAATCTAAAATGTGGTAATAAGTGAATTTTTATTTAATTAATGTGCTAATGATTAATAGGAAAGTCAATACAACTGACACCAAGGATGTATTAGACATTATAATAAACACTCTGATTTGTGCTGCTCTAGTCTGTCAGATCGATGTTTCCTGGCTTGTGTGTTATGTGACTCAGGAGAGAAAAAGTACCTATTGTTGACAGGTGCATCACTTACTTGATAATTGTTTTGTTTGAACAAGTTTCATCTTACTTCCTGAGGAGGAGCATTGTAGTAGCCAAGTGTCCTGAAGGATCAAGTGTGACAGCAAGTTTCCAGGTAGAGCCAAAGCTTGAGCCAAGGTGAGTGGTACTTCTTGGTCGCACATGTTCTGTATGTTTGTGGATCAAATTCCTGATCATGGTTGAGGTTTAAGAGTGGGCTCCATGCTCACAGGAGGAAGGGATTAAAAACAAAATGAGTTAGGGTTTTAGAAATCTAAATGAGTGAGCCATGGTTCAGAAGAAGGTGCCTGCCCTTGGTGGACAGGTAGGAAGAGGGAACCTGAGGGCAAATCAGGAAGGCAGTACTACAATGTAACTTGTTTAATTCACAGGTAAATGAAGGAACATGCATAGGGTGCCTGTTCAATAATCTTTGCTGATAGGTGCTATCATCTCATGCCTACAGGGGGATTAGTCCTCCAGCTAATCCAGTTTTGTACAGGTGGACAGGTTGGTTAAAAAACCCAACAGTACTGAACCTGCAGGTGACAGGCTGCTCAGTCAGTGCTGAGAAGTGAGCAAGGAGGCCAAAGACTGGCAAATTCTGAGAATCTTGCAGTTTTTTGACTTGTACTCTCCCTCCGTCCTTGCATCCTTCCTCTCTCTTCCCAAGTACTTGGTCTTGATGGGATCTAGTACCTTCATTCTTTATTTTTATTTTATTTTTCTATGAGAACTTTTAACAACTAGCAAAATATTGCTAGTAAACTTGACAGTATGTATCTCTCTTATTCTTTTGGATTTTAGCAACTTATCACAAATACAAAAATCTCTCAGATGTGTTTTCTTTCAGAAACTGCTTTTTAAACTTTTTCTGGATTAATCATTAGCACAAAATAAATGATAAATTACAATTACTTTAATGAAAACTCACAATAACAATTTTTAACTTACCTTTATTTTAACAATTGTCACAATTGCCACTGTAATTTAGACTTTTAGTAACTTGAGATTTGAGTTAACAACTTTCATCTTTTCTTTTTCTTTTTTTCCCCTTCTTTAATACCCCCCACCTTCCACCTCTGACCTACAGATGTTGGGATAGTGTCGTTTTCCCCTTAAGAATTGGATCTCTGAAGGCGGGGTGTCTCCTCCCACATGCTCGTGCTGCACACCCGGGGCCTGGTACCCCTGATGCATTCGGGGGGTCCTGGCACAACCCCCTGAGCACATTTGAGAGGCCTGGTGCACCTGGGGTATGGTCCATGGCTCTACCTGGGATGTGAACCCAGGACCTTCTGTGTGTAAAGCAGACATGCTAACCACTACACTGTGAAGCCACCCCCTCATCTTTTCTTTATCTATCTTTATGTCCTGTGTTTGTAACTTAAATAACAAATCAGCATCATTCTAGCAATCAGAGGCTGGAAACTCAAGATAAAGGCTGGTTAAGGTTCAGGGAGACAAAACTAACATTTATCTGCAGCATGTAAGAATAAATTAGCCAGTCAGAATGTAGTAACACAGTATGGTACTGCATTCAGTAAGTATTTACTGAGTACCTCTTATATGCTATGTACTGTGTCAGCTGCTGCAGAAGTTGAGGGGAAGATATAGGGAAATATAAGATATGTTCTTAGATCTTAAGAAGCTTTTACTATGGTTGGGATGACAAACTGTACACACATATACGGTTAACTAACAGTTCAGTACATAAGTGCTACATATGTATTACAGACAACACTTTAAGAGCTCAAAGGAACATAAGGTGCTCCCCACCCCTTTTATTTTCTCTATACTTTAATTTCCCTGTAGTTTTTAAAATCTATGCATATTTGTTTAGCTCATTTGAGGAGGGTGATGATTATGTTTATACAAAAAGGACACGTAAATTTAACTATAGACAAACCTAATTACTGGATTTGGTTTCTTTCATCTATCCACCCATCCATTGTTCAATATTTACAGAACCCTTATTAAATACCAGGCAATATGTTAAGTAATAGGATTACAAAGGTGTCCTCAATTTATACTTCCTGATGAAAGTCTACTTTGACCACAAAACCATCCAAATAAGTGACTCTGGGATACTAGTAAATAATAGATCTAGCTCGAGGATGACATTCATTTATTTTTTCATTCACTCTCTGATTTATGCATATAAAAATTTTTGTGATATACCAGGCAAAAGACAGACCCAGCCTATACAGCAAAACTGGTCCTAGTTTTCATGGGCCTCACAATTTAAAAGAAGAAGCAGACATTAAATGAATAATTACTGAATCACAATTGTGAAAAATACTTCAAAGACCAAGACCAGGGCTATGAGAACATATAAAAGTGGGGCCTAATCTAATTTTGGGATAGATGAGTTCCCTCAGAAAGCAACATTGAAGCTGAGGTCTATAAGATGGTTTGCAGTGATCATAGCATAGGATGAGCGGAAGGAAATTCCAGAGAAAGGAGGTGACAGCGCATGTATAAATGCTGAGGAAAGACCACATGCGTATGTGCTCTGAAGAGGGGATGGAATATAAGTAGGTCCTGCATGGAGAAGGTCCTTGGCCTCCTGAAGTTAGAAGATGAGAAAGAAGGTCAGTATGTCTGAGCCCCGGGAGCAGGAGGAGACTCGTGGGAAGTGAGGCTTGTGAGGCAGGCAGGGGCCTGATTATGCAGACCCTTTTAGGCTGTTGCATCAGTCTGGGTTCTCCAGAGAAACAGAACCAATGATATAACTTAATATCTTACTATATATATATATTACATATATATAATATGTATATATACACACATACATACACACACACACACATATATATAAGAGATATATGTATACATGTATCTCATATATACGTGTATATTTAATATTTATTTATTTATTATAAGGAATTGATTGCCTCACACAATTATGGAGGCTGAGAAATTCCACGATCTGCTGTCTGCAAGCTGAAGACACAGAAAAGCCAATGGTATAGTTCAGTCTGAATCTGAGGGTCTGAGGACCAGGCCGGGCACAGGGGTCAGGAGAGAGAATTCTCCCTCCTCAATGGATTGGATGATGCCCACTCACATTGAGGTGGGAAAACTGCTTACCTCAGTCTACTATATCAAATAGTGATTACATCTGGAACACCCTCACAGGCACACCCAGAATGTTTAGCTAAATATCTGGGTACCTCATGGTCTAGTTGAGTTGATACATGAGATTAACCAACACAGTTTATATCACAAATTATATCTCAATGCACTGAGAAGTCTTGAAAGTGTTATGCAGGAAAGAGACATAAATCTATCGGCATGTTCAAAAAGACCCTTTGGCTGCCATTGATGAACTTGATTAGAGGTGGGTAAAAGGAGATATGAGGAACTTGTTAGGAGGTTCTCTTTCAGGATATATCTCTTCTTTTTGCTGTATTAGAACCAATCTTTCCACATTTATTCTTTGTTATTATTTTAGTGAACAGTTAGAAGATTTTCTAAATGAAGTAAATATATACTAGATATCAATTAACCCCAAATTTTAACTTTTGAAATTTATTTGTGTTTAGGTACGAGAGTTATGAGTAAAATTTATGTGCTAGTGTTGATCTCCATCTTTAATTCAGGGCTTCCTTCAAATAATTCTGGACACTTGCGACATACATATTACAGGCTTTCCTATGCATATGACACAGATTCTGACATTGCCTCAGTATTCTTCATGGTAAAGTGAAATGTCAGACAAAACACATTTCAAAGGTTTTCGTATCTTTCTTGGTTTTAGGAGATTTAGGCAATAGTTCAATATCACTGATGTTGAATGAACAGGTAGAAAGTTTGTACTTGCTTAAGCCTCTTGTCTCCTGGATTTAAAATTGTGTCTGGCACATACATGGTAGGTGTTCAGTAAATATTAAGTGAACCAGTGATGGTAGAATTTCTATGTAGCAACCAGATATATTGTAGGTATTGAAAAACTTCTTATTGAATTCCGTGGAATCTCTTGGAAACTGGAGAAGAATGTTAAATTGAGAATTTAGAATAAATGTGTTAATATTATGAATATTGAACTCTTAATATTATATATTTCCACAGAAACAAATTATATGTAAAACTTGACATGTTTTTATCTGTTTCATTTATTTTTTTGTACCTCATAAATATTTTTGTTTGTGTGTTTGAAACTAAACCCAATGGATTAAACCATCTGCCTACAATTCAAAATGAAAGAATTATTTTCTCCCAAATGAATAAACTATTCTAGAATGTAAACCCTTAGAGGGCAAGAATTCATGTTTTTATGTTATTTAATACTCTGCAAAGGAAAATGCAAACCCATGCACTCGGGAGACACTAATAAACATGGGCTAATTTATGATAAAGCCTCTTGAAACTAAGCTTAAAATAGTTCTTTGTTTTTCAGTTTGTAAAAATATCTATATTTAGCAACAGGAAAATTTTAAAATGCCGATAGTTCTTTGTCATCCAGATTATTGAATAATATATTATCTAAATAACACAAAATTTTAAAAGATTGGAACATTTTAAATAATTTTTAAGTGTGTATGTAAAAATCAAATGAAGTTCCTTAACCTCATATTTCATATTTTTTTGATTTTATATTTCAAGTGGTTTGTGTTATCATTAGTTTACTGATGATCTCATGCTCAAATTTAATTTCTAGCTTCTCACCAGAATTTTAAGATAAATGTAAAGTTCCTTATAGCATAAAGCTCATCCAACAGAAACTGCTGTAAGCACTGATAAAGCATTTTTGAGGCAATATAATAATTGTAGGTGGTAAGAATAGGAATTTAGGTACCCCTGCTCTATTCATGATCCTTCTATACAAATCTCAGATTCCAATTTTTCAGCAAGGTTCTAAGCAGATGTTCAGAATATGGGGATGCAGGACCTCATTCGCCAATGCAGAGAGAATGCGGGAGGAAGCAGCTACCTTTTCTGGAGCACCTACCATGTACCAGATGCTTTGTTCATGACCCATTTAACACTAAGAACAATTCTGTGATGACCCCTCTCATTGTGAAATTACAAAACTGCAGCAGGGAGAGATTGCACAAGTTTCCCAAGGACACACAGTAAGTAAAGTAGTAGAACTACCACCAGGTTGCCACAAAGCCCAGGTTCTCCCACCCACCAGGTGACCCATCTTGATGTTATTCTTGAGAAAGCTCAGAGCAAGTTGGCCATGATGCCATGAGTGCTTAAGACACCAGTGGGAAAGATTATTTTGTCATGGGAAATTCTGGAAAAGAAGAGAATAGTCTAGAATTTTGTTTGACCTCTAACACCAGAACCATCCTTAGACTGTGGCATAAGAATGGGGCTCTGACTTAGAGCAGGAGGTGGTTCAATACAACTTACCATGAATCTTTCCAATATTATTCTTGACAGACTACCAAAGAAATGCCAACAGTTCCTTTCTCACGCCCAAAGTTATCATTAGGTTCTCTCTAGGTCTAACCTCTCCAGAACTGCCATTAACCTTCATTTGTAAGCTGAAAAGTGTAACTGTAAAATGTTTTCAACTCTAAAAGTTTTGAGGCAAAGGGTATAAAGAAGGAACATTATCAAGAGCACCATTTGCAGTAGCTCATTATGGTTGAGTCTGCTACTATTCTCTGCCTTCCTCTAGTTTTTTTTTTTTTTTTAAGGTCTAAAATCAAGAAGCCAGGTGAGTCAGTGTTTTGGCAAAACTCATTTTGAGAAATTCACACAGATATATTCTGATAAAAATTATAAAACATTTTAAATACAAAAAATAAAGCTGATTAGTTATGCTTTATTTTACAAATAGTGGTGGGTAAGTTGGTGGTTGTCATATCATTTCTCTATTTTGGTAGGGTAGTTTTTATCTAATACTCAATAGACAAAAAGGCATAAGTATATGAAGTTCCTTTAAGGAGTCTGGGACTTGGGTATATATGTATATATCTAGAAAAGGTATAGAAGGTGTATACCCCCCAGTCCCAGAGGAACTTCACCATTGTCAACTTTGAAATCCCCAGATGCCTCTTCCCAGTCAGAAGCTGCCAATGTCTTGACTTTTCCTTTAGTCAGACATTATTTTGCTTTATATAATTTTTAGCTTTATGGGAATGGAATCAAATTTTTCATATTCTTTTTCAATTTGCTCTTTTTACTTAACACTATGCTCTTGGGATTCATCTTTGTTATTGCATGTGTTGGCAATTTATTAATTTTCACTACTCCAATATATATTATACCATAATTGATTTATTCATTCCACTGTTGGTGGATTTTTGGGTTACTTCTACTTATTTTTTCCCACTATAGTCATAGTGCTTCTGTGAACATTCTTGTATATGTGTATAGGAAGAGAATTTATAAGTTATAGAATATGCTCATCTGTGATTTCATTGTGGTTTCAATTTGTATTCAACCCATATCTAAAGAGTTTGGGCATCTTTTCTCAGGTTTATTGGCTATTCAGGTTACTATAATGACATGTCTCTTCAAGTCTTTTGCTTATTTTACTATTGGGTTTTTAAAATTTTTTACTTATTGATTTTTAGGAGTTTTAAAATACATTCTGCATGCAAATCCTTACTTTGTTTTGTATGTAAAGAATGTATGTTCCTAAGTTTAGTGAAGTTAAATTTATAAATCTTTTTTATTTATGTATTGTGCTTTATGTATCTTAAGATATCATCCTCTATCTCATAGTAATAAAGATAGTCTCCTATGTTTGTAAAAAGTTCTATCATTTTGCCTTTTATATTCAAATTTTTAATTAACCTAAAATCCAATCTCACCTTCTTTTCTTCTTTTTGGTAAGATGTAAGGTAGAGATTCCCTCCACCTCAAATGAATAACCTGTTATTTCAGCACCATTTATTGAAAATCTATTACCCACTAATCTGTACAGCCAGCTCTAAACCATGTATGTGTGAATTTCTTTCTAGGCATTCTATTTTATTCTTCTATTCTGTTCTATTCTATTCTATTCTATTCTATTCTATTCTATTCTATTCTATTCTATTCTATTCTATTCATTAGTTGTGTTGATCTCTTATCTATTTCTTTATTAATACCACCTGGTCTTAATATTTAAATTCTAATATTTGGTAAGGCAAATCTTTATCTCTCTTTATTATTTTCAGGAGTTTTTTGGCCCCTTAATATTTCCTACAAGTTTTACAATTGCCTTATCAAATTTTAGTTATACACATGTACACAAAAATATGCTTAGATTCTGACTGGAATTCTATTGAGTCTATATATCAATGTAGGCAATTAAGAAAGATTTGACATCTATATGATATTAAGGTTTTTAGTTTTTGGATATGGATATTTCTACATTTATTTAGCTCTTTAAAAATATCTTTTAGTAAAGGTTTATGATTTTTTTCCATAAAAGTCTCATTCATTATTGTGAAAGCTACGTAACTTCCAACTAGGGGATGTTTATCAATGCCCACTTCAGATAGAGCTATGAAGAACAGTAATCATGGAAGCACCTTTCCGAAGGAGGAACTCAGAGACCAGGGGAAAAAATCTCCAATTCCTTGGAGGGCACAGAAAATAGTCTAATCAAGGAACTTCCATTTTCCTCCCCGCACCCCCCGCCCCCGCCAGTGTACAGAACTTTTATATGCATTCTCTAGCAGGAAAATCAGTGATTTTCCAAATATCTCTTGTTCTTTCCCTTTCTAAATGGAGTTTTTGTTATAGTTATCCTGGACAACTATGCTGTTGTATTTGTATGCTGAGAATGTAGAACACTTATTTTCTTAGTTCATAGGTCAATGAGCCTTGAGGAACCACATCAACAGATGATTGAGAGAATGTAATCATGTCATCTTCAAGTCAGAAATAAATATAGTGATCAAATAAGGCTATGTTTTGTCCCTTTTGGGAAGGCAGTGAGTGTGTTCTGTGTGTGAGGAGAAGATTAAAAAAGTTATCAGACCCTGCCTCAAACCATATCAATTTTTTTTAAACTTAAAATGGATCATAGACTTAAATCTAATAGCTAAAACTATAAAACTCTTAGAAGAAAATGTAGGTGTAAATCTTTTGGACCTTAAATTAGGCAATGGTTTCTTAGATATGACTTGAAAAGAACATGTTACAAAAGAAAAGGTAAATTAGACTTCATTAAAAACAAACAAACAACAACAACAACAGCAACAAAAAACTACCATATGGGATTTATCCCAAGCATGCAAACCTGGTTCAACATTAAAAAAATCAATTAATGTAATCATCACATCAACAGGCTAAAAAAGAAAGATCACATTTGACAAATTTCATTACTCATTTGTTATCAAAACTCTTAGTAAACTAGGAAAGAAACACTCTCTTAACTTGATGAAAAATATCTAAAAAAGAAAAGAAAACCCAAAACCTAGAGCTGACATTATATGTAATAGTGAGAAGCTCAAAGAGATAGGGCACAAGGCAAGAATAAACCCTCTCAACACTTATTTTCAACATCATACTGGAAGTCCTAGCTAATATAATAATATGAAAGGAAATTAAAGGTATACATACTGGGAAGAAAGAAATAAAGCTGTCTTTGTTTGCAGATGATATGTTTTTGTATGTAGAAAATTTGAAAGAATCAACAACAGCAGCTAACTACTGGAAATAATAAGTAATTATAGCAAGATTTGCAAGATACAAGGTTAATATACAAGTGTCAATTACTTTTCTATATACCAAAAATGAAGCAGTAGACTTTGACATAAAAAAATGCCATTTACATTATCATCCCCACAAAAGACAAAGGTATAAATCTAATAAAATATATATAAGATCTATGAGAAAAATGACAAAACTCAGATAAAAGATGTTTAAAAAGAACTAAACAAATGGAGAGATATATCATGTTCATGAATAGGAAGACTCCATATTGTCAAGATGTCAGTTCTTCTAAACTTGATCTATAGAGTCAGTACCATCCCAATCAAAACACTAGTAAGTTATCTTGTGGCTATTAACAAACATCTTACTCTCTAGTTTAAATGGAGAAGCAAAATTCGCAGAATAGCCAATATTGAGTATAGAAGGAGAAGAATAAAGTTGGAGGACTAACATTATCTGACTTTAAGACTTAACTATAAACTACTATAAAATTAAGACAGGATGATATTGGTAAAAATACAGACAAATAAATCAGTGGAACAAAATGGGGAGCCCAAGAATAGATTCCTGTAACTATAACCAGCTGATCGTTGACAAAGGCAGTACCATGGCAAAAAGAGTTTTTCAATAAATGTTGCTGGAACAACTGGACATCCATATGCAAAAAAATGAATCTAGACACAGATGTGTCTTCACAAAAATTAACTCAAAATGAGTTATAGACCTAAATGTAAAATACAAAGCTATAAAACTAGAAAATAACAGGAGGGAACCTAGTGACCTTGGGGATGGTGATGACTTTATAGATACAACCCAAATGGCCCAATCCATGAAATAAAGAATTGTATTCTGGATTTCATCATAAGTAAATATTTCTGCTGAGCAAAATTCAAAGTTAAGAGAATGAAAAAATGAACCACAGATGGGAGAAAATATTTGCACATCTGATAAAGGACTGTTACCAAAACATGCAAAGAACTCTTAAACTCACTGATAAGAAAACGAAAAACCCAATTAAAAAATTGGCCAAAGATCTTAATAAACACTTCACCAGTGAAGATATACAGATGAAAAATAAGCATATGAAAAGATACTCCACATCTTGTGTCATCAGGAAAATGCAACTTAACAAAACAATGAACTATCATGACATACCTATTCGAATGGCCAAAATGTCTTTGGCCTGACTTCTTGGATTCTGGTCTCGTCTCTGCTCCCTACAGATGTGTGGTGTCTCAAACACCTCATCTCTGAATGCTGGAGGTACTTCTTGACTGACAGCTGATCTAAAATTACATGTTCTATTGCAAAGAAAGAGAGAATCGCAGGCCCTTTTTAAATAAAACACTTAATATTCTCCTTATTTACGGAGGCTCAGGGGAGCATTAGGTTAACTGTTTTACTATCCTCCTGAATGGGCAACATAAGATCTCAACCCTTAGGTTCTTATGGCCCATTCAGGCTACAGGAGCTCAGATATTCATACAGGAGGAAAAGGATGTGTTCTTGGTTGTTATCTTTGAGGAAATCAATACTCTATGACTTATAAACTTACCTCAAAAAGCACAGTGAACTGAACATCTCTGCTTCTAGATTTAGCCACAGAAGAAGGACTAAATATTAGTTCTGGAGTGACTTTAGCAACAATGTTTCTCCTATAAAGGAAGAAAAAGGGAATTTATATTTCAACCAAAAGCAAAAAGAGCAACATTTAGTCTCAGCTAGCAGACTTTCCCCGAAGCCCTATTGTAACTTAAGCGCACTGGTGGCAGCATTTTACTCATAAAAAATACTTGTTGCAGAGCACATACTACTAAATGAACCAAATGTACCAAGTAGGGTTTTCTGTTAAATAAATAATCACCATTTGACATCTGGTGAAAATATCTACATAGTCCCCTTTGTTCTTTAGCTTACATTGATGAGGTTTTAAAGTGGAGAAACTGTCCTGTTAGGGAAGGAAGCACATGAAGAAACATGACTATTAGTTTTCCTTTGCTGCAAGTGTCTGAAAATTTCACTTCTAGAGTCTGTAGTTATTATAAGGTTTGGTGTGTGGGTGGCTGAAAATATGGTACTTGGCCTTTTGGTGCCAAACTTTCACACAGCTTCAGCTGTCTGTATACAAAAGACATGGCAGAATGTGTCGCTTTACTTTTAATATTCGGAATTGTTTGTCTTGCCAGGGGAATAGTGAATATGTGGATGGTACTGTTGATCTTGGAGCCTGCCAGTCTCATAGAATCTTAATTGATAAAGATGCTGTTAGGAACAGAGCGAGCATGTGGGTGGGGGATGGCTTAGTGCAAGTCTGCAAATTAGAAACTGCTACCCTGGGCACCATTTCCTCTCAAATTCTCTCCTCACCTGCCACATCCAGTTTTTAATTCCCCCCCCTTTCTGCCTCAAATTAATGCCTTTGATTTACTCTGGTTCCTGATACTCATTTAAATAGGAATCAAATGATGGGTTTCAAAGAACCCCAAATGCCATTCTTTGGTTGAACTTTCTTTAAATTTTGTTAGGTTTGGGGAAATGGAAAAACTGACCTAGAATTCCTGCAACTTCTGCACAACCTTCTCTGGAAGTTTGATATTATAAAGATCTGGAACTTGAAGTGAACTGTAAGCTATAAGCTGTGATCCATAATGCTCATTTTTTCTTTCTGTCTGTTTGCATGTCTGTGTTCTTTCCTTAGCTTCCTCCTTCTCCCGACTTTCTTTCAAGCGTCTTCTCTTTCTCTGCATTTCTATCTGGTTAAACGGATAGCTATTATAGCCTTAACTCCCAGGGAAATTACAAAGAATGATGAGATAGCCTGGCAGTGTTACCTAGGCAAGTTGCAAAAATCACATCTCTGGAGAGTTTTAAAAAGAGTATTGATGTGATTTATCTGGGATGAATTCATGTGGGGTTCCCTCTTGAGGTGTCTGAGGCCAGGGGTATGACCACTCAAGCTGTGGGTGCAGCACACATCACATTCCTTACATCTTATTGATTTCTGCATGTGGGTTCCAGCCTGGGAAAGACAAAGGCACACAGTGTCTTCTTCATCTTGGTCATAATCATGAGACTTTTTTCCCCTGACAAAGCCTGCCCTTCCTGCTTTTGCAGAATTTTTCTGGAGTGGGGTTGATATAATGATTATGAAGAAAAAATATTTGTTACTGTGAAATAGAGTGCTTCCTATAGTTTCTGTCATCTTTTGTGCAGCAAATATTTGCTGAGTATCTCCTATGGATCGCTAGTTAGGCACTGGGGTTGGAACTGATGATGCAAAGAATAATATATTCTTTTACCCGAAGATGCTCACTGTCTGGTGGAGGTAATACCAACCATGTAATTTGTGAGTCTGCACAATTTGTGATGTGCAAGATGAAAATTTAGGGCTCCTGTTTAAAATTTATTGAGAAATTTAGTATTTGATGGCAGAACCCTAAACCAAGTATCCTTTTGAATGTGGGGCTCCCTGAGACAGCAGAGGTTGAATGTCCATGATACTGGCCGAGAGTTGGGGGAGGGACAAAGTCTGGAAGTCAATACAAGCTTGAGGGCAAAGGCCTGGGAGAGCTCATAGTTCCCTGGCCACACTGAGGAAACATGCTTGCCCAGCTCAAGGAGGAGTGAGAAGGCAGCCTTTCCTCTCAGAGATTTTCTGTCTCATCTGTGTCACTAATAGACTTTAGAAACACATATTTCTCACTCTCTCCCTGGGACACAATAACCAACAGCTTTGTCTTGCCAGCCTGCGTAGATTTTAATATGGAAATTCTTCCTTGTTCTGCCAAAAGAAAAAAAATTTAAATCATTGTATGACAAAAACTAACACACACTACAATAAAAAAATATTTTAAAAGTATCAGTGAGGAAAATAAAGCAAAGATAATATAAGGGTAGGAAGAATAAATGAAAGCGGTAATAAGTATAAATGCTATAAGATCCTTTACATTTGCTAGAGGTTGGCTGCAAATTTAGTTTATTTTTTATTGTGGAAAAATATACATCTCACAAAATTTACCATTTTAACCATTTGTAAGTGTACAATTCAGTGGCGCTAAGAACGTTTGCTTTGTTGTGCAGCCAGGACCACCAAGCACATTCGGGACTTTTCACCCCAGACTGAAACTCTGTGCCCGTCAAACAATAACCCTTCACATCTCTCTGCTGCCAGCCCCAGGAAGCCACAGTTCTCCTCTGTTTCTCTGAAACTGACTACTTTAGATACTCAGTAGAAGTGGGGTCATACAGTGTTTGTGTCCTATTATGATGGGCTTATTCCACTTAGTATAATGTCCTCAAGGTTTGTCCATGTTGTAGTGTGTGTCAGAATTTCTTTCCTTTTTGAGGCTGAATAAAATTCCATTGTATGTATAGGCCACATTTTGTTTATCCTTTCATCCACTGATGACCACTTGGGTTGCTCCCACCTCTTGGTTGTTATGAATAATACTGGCATGCACATGAGTAAGCAAGTATCTGTTAGAGTCCCTGCTTTCAGTTCTTTTGGGTATATACCCAGAAGTGGAATTGCTAGATCACACGGTAGTTCTATGTTTAATATTTTGAAGGGTAACAAGTGTGCAGTTCAGTGGCACCAAGAACATTTACTTTGTTTTTGAGGTTTCTAGCAGTCATCTCAAGAAAGGAAACACGATAAATGATACGATTCCCAGTGCCCCCAAGGTAAACACAATCAGTTGTTTGTGAGACTAAAAAAACTTTCTCCTATTGGTTCTTGTAGGGAAGATGATGAGTGACTTGATCAATGACAGCCATAGAGTAAACATAGCCATGTGTTTCGGGGGCTGATCAGTGTGGCTGATGGTGCGATGCCAAAGCCCAGGCCAGTGGCTGCAGGCCACGTGATTCAGGCTCGCAGTGGGGCAGGAGCCTCTTTGGATGACAATTCCAAAGAAGAAAATGGTTAGCAGAGGAGAGAGCAGGTAAGAAACACATCTCAGGGAGAAGGGCATTTTCTTTAAGAAAGCATTCTTAGCACTTTGCCATTTAGGAGCATTTTTTTGCACCCAAGGATAAACTGTTCTCTGTTTCTCTCTGTAGCAAACCATCCTGTGGCTTAGCCAGTGCCTTCGCAAACTTCAGGCGGGCCATTCGGGCTGCCTTCCGCTGCCTATTGTCCTGTACTGAGCTCGCTCTTCCTGCGGTGCCTACCTACAGTTTGTTTTTATTAGAAATTCACCTCGCCTTGTCTACTGAGGGGAAAGAAAAGGGAAATTACACCCCAGAGCTCTGCAAGCCCATAAAATGGCAGAGATGCTTGAAGGAGACTACCCTGAACCCCAAGGCCCTGGCTGCCTGTGCTGAAATGAAATGCATGACTACAGGAGATAATAATAATTGCAGCAACGGCTCGTTACGGCTCCCAGATGATTTGGTGCTGTCAGGAGTGCGCTGTCCTCTGACATCCCAGGAGGCGAATGGCGACAGTGGCTGCAAGCCCTGATTGGGGCAGTGAAATATTGCTGGCAAAAATTAAAAGGTCCCCGTGTCAAAATAATTCATGATATGCATATCTTCCATTCTGATGAAATGGCTGATATCCGGATTAGCAAGATAATAAAACTGATCAGGCTACAGTTAAACAATTTAAGTTGGAGAGCTGTTCATTTTGTAGGTGTCACTTGTCAGATCAAGGGGTCAAAGCGGAATGAAAGGCTCTTCCCGGTAACCTTCCGTTGATGTGGCTCTGGCGTGTTCTTCACGATTTGTCCAAAGTTTTCATCATCGGGCTGCCGACTAGCATTACCGTGGCAGGCTGTGTTCTGACATTCAAATCCTCGGAATGACAGGTTATTAGGAGAGGAGAACTAGCTCTCCATACATTAATCCCCATATCTTTGACCTGTAATGTGAACTGATAGTGATATTGTAATTGAGTGAGTCTCGGAAAAAAAAAGAAAAAGGAGGGGGGAAACTTTATTAAAACATGGAAATGGAAAGGAAAGCATTTATATTTGTGATTATTTGCGGGTTCATAAAATAAGCTTTTTGGTGATGATTTATTTTCTGTTTCTAAAAGGCTGAGTGCTGTGCATAGTGTTTATTTGGCATAACAGTTATTTAACTAAGATAACACAAACTCCCTCAGCCTTCTCTCCACATGCTGAGCAGGCACAGATCAAAAGAGATTTGTTCTATTAAAGGCAGTAGCTTTAAAATGAACAAAATGGACCCAAGTACAACCGAGGCAAGGGCTGCCACTCAGGATATTTGCCTGGTGGCCCTGGCTTCACACCCTGTTCCACCTGGCCTGGGGCGCTCTCCTCCAGGAACCCGGGGATGGGGGGTAGGGAGGGGCAACCTCTATTACCATGTCAGCTACTCCGTGGTGGGGTGGTGTCCTGCACTTAGGGGCTAATTTAATGTGCATTAATAAGGTCTCAGGTGATTCCTTTCAGGCTTTTCATGAAATGCCCTTCTCCAAGGAAACAAGGCAGACAAATTGCTGAATTTGAGGGTGATTGCAGACCCCTCAAACAGCCTGGTTTTTGGTGAGCATAGAGAAACTCAGTGTTGTGTGTGCATGTGTGTATGTGTACGTGCACCCATGTGTGCATAGGGGTATGCATGTTTAGTGAATGCATGTGTGTAAATATACGCACATTTGAGATCTGATACTGTTTTCACAGGGTAGGAACTGCCAGAGAAAGTGCCAGTGTAATGTGCACTGTACAAGGCGCTGGGAAACTGAGGTTCTGGGGTGAAATTCAGCAATGACACACTAAGTGACCTCAGGCAAGTTAACCGGCATCTTTGTCTGTAAAGTGGCAATAATAGCTGTTGTGGTGCTGTGGTGAGGAAGAAATGAGCTAGTAGGCATGAGAGCCATTAAAAAACTATAATATAAACATAAAACATTGTCATTCATAATAAGAATAGGACTGACAAATGTAGTCCATGCAAATGTAAGGGTTTATTATATGTGCATTTATTCAATATGAATAGAGGAGCCCACACTCAGATTCTTCAATATGTGAGGTATGTTTTATAAAAATACCCCAGATGAAACATGGCACCTTGAAACATTTTAGAAATAGATGCCTTCAGTCTCTGTTTTGTTCTCACTATTCCAATAATCACGTATTCTTCATTTTATAAATTTTATTTGGGTGAGAGCTGTATGTGCAGAAGAGGCATCGTGGCTTCACCAAAATCGATGCTAATGAATATCACTCTTCTCGTTTTATAGATGGCGGTATAACAAGGGCATTCGTAAATGCCAGTAGTAAGTTAGCAACGAGAGAGATTAGAGATGAAGATGACCCAAGATTTGTAACTTAAGAACTAAGTGGCTGATGGTGATATTTTTAGAGTTAATAAATGCTGGAAGAGGGATAGTTTCTGGTTATAAACATTAAACGTTACATTTAGAACATATTACCTATTTTGAAATACCTATTATGCTATATTTTCGCCTACTATAAGTTTAAGGGTATTGTCCTTGAATGACTTACTTTTTTATTCACGTAGGAGAAATGTTATTATTAACTGACTTACAAATATTATAAATAAATTTTAGTTAAATAGATAAATTACAAACAATGAATCAAATATTTGCTTGAATTCAAGGAGCATAATATACTTGAATATATAAGACCTTGTGTATAAAGAATATTCAAATAGCTTATTGGTCCTCCATGTGAGAAAAATATAACATACAACAGTGGAAAGTAGTGATTATTGTCGATTAGGGTAATCAAAGAATGCTTTCTGGAGGAGGTTAATTTAGAAAGAGACCAAGGAAGGTATGTTGATGAATGAAAAATACAAGGCATTCTAGAGGTAAAAACGTCATCAGTAAGTGCTTCAAATATGCATTTTAGTGAAGGTTTATCCAAGTATAAATTTCTGATTTAATGTCTATAATTAAATGGAAGTAGAGACAAAAGTAAAGCATAGTTGAAATAATGGAAGAACAAAAAGAGCTAGTATTTTAAAAATAGCTACATGGAGCGATGTGGCTATAACGTGATGCCTGTGTGAAGTCATGTGCACGAGATACTTTTTCAAGGTCGATCAGGGACTGCGAGTCAAAAGTAGGCAAGTTAAGTCAAGAGGAATTCGAGGAGCTAATTCACTGTTACATACATGTAGAAACTGATAAAATGTCAGTAATCAAGGGATTCCTGGATGGAGATTAATCCCAGGTACTGGGATATGGGATAGCCAGCGTTCAACTCTCTATGCCTGTGTACGAAGAGGTCTATGCATGGCCTGTGTCTGGCCACCAAGTGCCTCCTCGTCTGGTGACAGGAGGAACAGGAGAATCCAGAGTAAAAGTGTGTGGGTAAACACTGCTCATAAATAAAGTATTTTGTGCCTGTCCATTTTGAAATTTGCCTGAGGCCACTGCGGTGGCTGGAATTCGTTTTGCTATGTCCTGGGCTAACTCACATGCTGGGATGATGTGGCTCCATCTAAGCTAGATCAGTAGATCAGTAGAGATACTTTGAATTATTAAGCCAGAGGACTTTTTAGCAGTAACTGTGAAAGGGTCAATCTAGAATCTTGTTTCTAGTTTTGGGGCCATTTTACACAGAGATTAGATAAAAACACATTTTTGATTTCCACGTTTTAGGATTAAAGGCTGGGCTTACAGTAGATGTCTAATGAATATGATCCCTTTGCACTTATAATTTGAAAAATGATATATAAAATTTCATTTTTACATGTTTAGAAAGTGTTGTCAACGTCTGCTGTGCTTCTGTGAAAAGAGAAGGGAAGAAGGGAGGAATTGATGATTGACAGTGCCCACTCAGTCTTGCTACAGCTGGGTGGCTTCCATGGGAGCACCCGTTAGACTCATCTGCTTGGTGAATTTCAGAAGGAGAAGTGGTTAATCTTATCGTCAGGACCAGGTGAGACCAGCAAGCTTCTGAATTGATATACTCGAGTGTTTCTTTACAGATAATCATGATTCCATAAAAAGAGAAAGTAAAGTTGAAAATAAAGTAAGGTGCTGGATTAAAGTTGATCAATTTTCTATTTAGTGAAAGTATATGTACACCTGAAACCATATAAAATAATATGAAATGTCAACTCTAATTGAAAAATTTAAAAAAAGATTTGAAAAAGAGTCTATTTTGTCTGATAAAAAAAGGAAGTAGAAGAAAATTTCAACTTACATGTCTTACAAGGACCAGTATAGATAATATAGACTAATGTAGAGTCTATAATGTTTGTGTATTTTGAATACTAAAATTATTTTTTATTTCCAAAATAATGTTATTTACTCTCTTGTAAACCTTTGGTTTAGTAAATACACATTGTTTAGTCCAAATGTAAAATCTTTAATCAGATGTTCAGTGTAGGGCACAGACTTTTTGGTAAAATTGTGTAAATTCCTATATCATAGATCAAATACATGTTAGGACCTAATTTAGTTTCAAGTAGTTCCCTTATTCCAGCCCTTTGGGTTTCACGTCTCACCTTCCACCTGTATTGAAAAAATAGTCTGTGTCTTTATTATAATGATCCCATTTCCTTGCATCTCATAATAGATGGACAGGAACACTTCTGAATATGCATCCTTCCTTATCAGAAGGAGGAAAACGGGGATGGGGTGCCAGGCTGTGTAGAATTGTGGTTTGCTAGAGTCTGGGGAGCGTTATGGTCCATCTAAGTTTTCACAGAGGTAGTTCTCATTCTCATATTTCTTGATTGAAGAATTTGTAGCAGTTCAAATAATATAATAGAAGTACCTCAGCTGCCTTCCTAAGGGGAAGCATTAAAACTTGGTGGATTGGAGCCCATGCTCTGAACCCGACAGCCTGGGTTTCAATCCCCGCACCATGTGATTTTTGGATGAGAACAATTACATCTGTCTGTGCTTTAATTTCTCTATCTGTACAATGGGAAGCAATAATAAGTAGTAATTATTTCATGGGGTTAATGTAAGAGTTAAACTAGGTAATCAATGCACAGCACTTAGAATAGTGTCAGCTGATGCTATAGTTGGTCACAATTTTCTCTTACAGGCTTATTATCCTCATTGGCTCTTGGTGAGACAGGACTTCACTCTTTTCCTCCCATGCTTTAGCACGTAGGGGCGGGTGCCAGCTATTGTCTTTATTGTGTGTGTGGAGCATGATGCTTTGGTACATTATTTGGCAACACTGTTAAGCATCTTCTTAAGGCAGTGGAATAGGCGTTTTCCTACAGATCAGACCTATAGGAGCAAGTGGGGGAATGGAGGGAATGAGGTGGGGGAAGATGGCCTTAAAGGGAGAAAGAAGCTGCTGTGAGAGTTAGGGGCTAGAGATAGACTCCAAAGAGGGGTACCCTTATGCCCCAGTCTGTTGGGAGTCTGTCCCCACAGTGGTCAGATCTGGCTGAGGTGCTTGCTGGGCATTCTCAAGGAGAAAGTGAACAATGTGTGCATGTAGTTCTGAGTCTCCCCTACAGGGGGCAACACCATAGCTCTGGTCATTTGTATCCTCATGCCTTTCTCCCTCTTTCCCATTTCCCTTTTGAAACACATTGTTTTTACAGCCCATCTAATTTGGGTGTAAGCTTGGCCAGCCTTGTTGTCATTTTAATATATGTTATTTCAGGTTTTTCACACAATCTGTAATTTATTTTATTGACTTTCTAATAAATAGGTGGGAAAAACTCTTATTTCCATATGGATTGGCGTTTTGGAGAAGCTTCTCATGGCTCAGTACTAGAGCAAATCCACTCTGGCTCATTTTTATCCCTCTCATTTGAGGTTTATGTGTCTCTCCTCTCCTAATTTTTCATTGGAAAATAATGAAAGGGAGATTTGATATGTGATATATTTCATTATGTTCTTATGGTAAGGGTAGCGTCTAAAGTGGGAGAGCATCACTAATTTTTCGGCACAGTAATTTATTCCGCAGTATTTAAATGTTGTAATTTTCACACGGAGGCACATGCTGCCACATCTATCTTCCCCTGGACCAGTCTGTCTTGCTCTTTCCTTTTCATCTGTTTTGTTTTTGCATATTTTTTTCATAAATTCGACAGATGGCCTCTTGATGAATCCTTGATAATACTGTCATGTAAAGCAGCTAAGACTAGAAATCATCTCACAACAATTTTTCATCGCAAAGGGAAAATTGAACAGAGACAAACATCACGAAGTCCATAACAACAACCACAAAATATCTACTTCATGTAAATAGAGAGGACAGGCTTGCCTGCTAATGCTTCTGCACAAACGCCAGCGCCCTTTTAAAGTCCTCTGAATATTTTATGTTCTGTTTAGATCCCTCTTCCAGCCTCGGGTGGGCTGAGATCTGTGGGTTTTCATATTCCGAGCATTCGCACAGCCTCTTTTAAGCATCCTGTCCTTCTCCCTCAGCCCCTCCTTTCAGGGCTTCATAATTGTGGATCAGGTGAAGTTTGCGTCCCCTCATTTCAAGGTCATGCACCAGCAGGACCATTTTCCCGACTCAGAGGGCACGTAATTTCACAGCCGTGTACTCTTCATTAATCCCCCCGAGTGGGGGCTCGGGAAGTTCCAGATCACAGGTTTGTTTTTGTCTTATTCTCTGACTCGACGCTTCACAAAGGGATTAGATTAACCCCTCTGATCATATTTGTATCTCATCGCATCATGCTAGAAATAAAGTGATTTCTTTCCCCCCTCTCCTGCCGCCATACTCCGCCCCTTCCCATTTTCTGTCCTCATATTTTTTCCTCCCATTTAATGAATAGGTTGCAGATCATTAAAGAGAGATTTGTGGCAAATACAGGGAATTGTTCATATAATTACTAGTAGTAATTATAGCCTTCTTTTCTGATGTACTTATATATACGTATCTAGGTATTTTTATGTATACTTTTTCCATTCTCTTTCAGAAGCCTGTCCATGAAATCTCTAAGATTACCACAAAGATGAAAATTTATTGTCCAGTAGGTATTAATTGAAGTCTCTGTGGGTCTGGATCTTTATGGTTTTTAAACATGAAAATATCTTGAAACTAGAATATTATTAATTTGTTTCTCCGTGTTGTTGGCTTCTAGGATGAGTAGGTGCAAGATCTAAAACAGGAACTTTCCTCATTTTTTAAATGGCTCCTTTATCCTTGTCCTCTCTTCCCTGTCCTCATTCCTGATTCAGATGGCCTCTGTCACTCTCAGTGACCATGAAAAGACCCATCTGGGCCTTTTATGATTTCTGAGGATGTGTGAGCCATGGCAAGCCCTCTCTGTAGGCACTGAGAGTCACTGCTGTCCGTGATGGGGGCAGTAACAGCTTTCAGTACCCAGTGCTTTTCTGTACCAGGCACTTTATCACCTCCCACTGAGGTCAGTGTCACTGTGCGCATTTCACAGAACAGGACACTAAGCTTCAGAGAGGTGAAGTAAGTTCCACGTTGTTAGGAGGGTTGCAGCCAGGACTGAAGTCAGGTCTTGTGGGTTTCACGGCCCACGCCATCCCCTTCCTCAGTGCCATCCTGCCTCCTCCCCCAAGAAGCTGTTTTAAGCTCTACATTTAAAACCAATAGACCCAGTTTCCAATTTATGTGGATGGGAATGCAAAATGAAACTCTACTCCATTTGGGCAGAGGATGCACTCCTCCCTCCCCTTTCTCTTTCTCATTCCTTTGGCAATGAACATGAACTGAAAAATAACCAAGCAGAATGGGGGTGAGCTGTGCTCAATTCCAGTTTAAGAAACAGAGGGAATGAAGCCTGTGGAACAACCGCCTCCATTTGGGAAGCAGTGGAAGGTGGGGACTGAGAGCATCGTCTGTTAGACTGGGTTTGAATTCACACTTCTCTGCTTGCTAGTTACTTACTTCTCTAAATCCAGGACATGGATTGTTGTGGGGATTAAGTTAATCCGTGTAAAGCACTTTAGAAGTTCAGTGACACAGACTAAATACTCATTAAGTGATAGCTGTTGGTCTTGTTGTTGACAGTGGTATAATAATATGGCCTACCAGGCAAAGAACACCAGGCACACACCTTGAGTCAAACCAACGTTAGGGCTACTTGGCTTGCTGCAGCCCGTGAGGGCTCACATCAGAGCTCGGTGGCAACTTGCTGAGAGGGATTGGGCGGAGTTTAATGCAGGATTTGGGCTAGTGCTGGGGGATTCTAAGGTGGGTTTAAGGAAGCAGAGGCCTGTGTCCGATGGGGCGCTGTCAGGCGGTAGGGTCAGTTTGATGACTGGGTATCTTGGAGGACTAATGTGGGACAGCTGTCATTGGTAAAGAAGCAGAAGTTACTCATTTAGTATCCTTCTCTCTGTCTGGTTTCACACATAGCCTTGAACAGACCTTGTCTCTACCTTGTTCCCCTGTGTCCACAGAGTGACTTTGTCTGATATTTCTTTTTATTTCCTTCCTTCCTTTCTTCCTTCCTTCCTTCCTTCCTTCCTTCCTTCCTTCCTTCCTTCCTTCCTTCCTTCCTCCCTCCCTCCCTCCCTCCCTCCCTCTCTCTCTCTCTTTCTTTCTCTCTCTCTCTCTCTCTCTCTCTTTCTCTCTCTCTCTTTCTTTCTTTCCTTTTTTCTTTCCCTCTTTTTTTTTTTTGTGAGCACTGTTTATGTGCAGTTGTGAACATTGTGGCTTCAGAGACAACTGCAAAGCCTTTTTTTTTTTTTAAGTACCACTTTCTTATTAATTAGAACCCTTCTCCAATGATTTTAAAAAACATGTATTTAATAGAGAATATTGAATGCCTTGTTCTAAGCATTTAAAAATATACATCTTATTTTATTCTCATAAAAACTATAAAGTAGGTACTATCATCATCTTGGATTTAAGATGAGGGACTTGAGACAGGAAGCAATTCATTAACTTGCTTGGGGTCCACACTAGTAAGTGACTAGTGATTGTTTTTTTCTGATGTCCTCCATCTCTTCATGGAGGGAAAACTCATCTAAGGCATTTGGCATTTCTTTTGGACTCAGAATTCTGATAGCCCCTCTTATGGCCAAGGCATAATTAAAGATGAGAGTTCCTTTCTCCTCTTTGCTATATGGTATTATATTATTTAAAGTACAGATGGATGCTGGGTGAGTAAACATAAATTTAAGTTATGGACTTGGGTCAAAAAATTGGGAAGACTCAGATGCTCTTAGAACTTTTATGGGGCTGGTTGCATAATGTAGTAATTGCTCAGGGGTTATTATGATGGGTTATTATGATGAAAACAGTTGGGAGACAATTGGTCAATATTGTATTATAGACGGTTTTATGATATTGGCAAGACAATAAGGTTTTATAAAATGATGAAAGTCATACAGTGTCTGGATTTTCTATTTCAGTACAGAGAGGCCATAACTATTATACAGGGTGGTAAAAATGACACTCAGAAAGGTAATATAAAAATGTAATAGGGAAAAACAACAGAAAGTTTTTATTTTAAAAATTACTATTCACTGAGTATTAATTCAAAGAAAACGAAATCACTATCTTGAAAAGATATATATACCCCCATGTTCATAGTAGCAAAATTTATAATACCAAAGACATAGAAACAAGCTAAGAGTTCATTGGTGGGTGAACGAATAAAGAACTTGAGGTGTACATAAACAATAGAATATTATTCAGTTATAGAAAAAGAAGGAAATCTTGCCATTTGTGACAACATAGATGGTTCTTGAGGGCATTATGCTAAGTGAAATGTCAGACAGAAAAGACAAATACATTATGATTTCATATGTGAAATTTAAAAAAAACAAGCAAACAAACAAAAAAACCCATAACAAAAAGACTCATAAACACAGAGGACAGACATATCAGTGATTACCAAAGGAAGGGGTGGGCCGGGGGCGTAATGGGGGAAAATGGTCAAAGGTGAAAACTTCTAGTTGTAAGATAAATAGGTCCCAGAGAAGTAATGTATAGTATGGTGACTAACTATAGTTAACAATTCTATATTGCATATTTGAAAATTCTTAGCATTCTCATCACAAGGAAAAATATATTTTTGTAACTATGTGTGGTGATAGATAGTAACTAAACTTACTGTGGTAATTATTTTGCAACATATACATATATCAAATCACTATGTCGTATCCCTTAAATAAATACAATATTATATATCAATTATATCTCAGTGAAAAAAACCAACAAAAACCCTCTAATATTCAGCCATACAAAAAATATAATATTTGTTTGGCATTGCAGCAAGTCTCAGGAATACATTATATTACAGGGAAGACAAGACCCCGGACCAAATTCCTCCTTCTTTTAATTCCATTCAACAAACACTTTTTGAGAAGCTAACATACCACACAGACCAAAAAAACAAAACAAACCAATCAACCAACCAACAAAAGAAAAAACAATCTCCAAACCAAAATTCAAACCCCAGACAGATAAAATAAAATAGAATACAAAATAAAATAAAATAAAATAAAATAAAATAAAATAAATAAAATAAAATCACCTTCTACTTCAAATTCCTTTTTGTTCTCCAGCAGATGGTGAAGACTTTATCTTGGTGACTGTATTTTGACATAAATGACTCTTATTCAAGGCTGCCCCCAAGACTATACTTTTTTCTGCCTGCAAAATATATTTCTTTCTGGCTACCAGGTTAATATTCACCTCACCTTTCCTGAGTCCAGGCACATGCTAAGAACTTTTATCATCACATTTTCCTCTCGCAGCTCCGGTGTGCGTGGGTACCTTTTCACTCCACTGTACAATGAGGCATGAGTGGGTGAGTGAGTCACCAGGCTTCACACAGCTGGAAATGGTAGAGATGGCCTTTGAACCCAGGTTCAAATTCAGGCCTCCTCTCTCCACAGAAAACAGTACATCAGACAAAAGTCCAGACTCTTAGCATTCTTATTTTTTCATTTGCTTCATTCATCAAATAAATTCTTCACAGATTCTTGTATTCACTAACTCCATGTAGCAACTGTCATTTTAAAGACAAGTGAAAGCTCTTTTTGTTGTTAGATAAACAGCATTTATCTGTAGTTATTTACTTTACCTATGACCACAAGATAATACAGGGAAAAAGTGGAAGTGATTGAAAGGCTATGCTTTGGTTTGGGGAGTTTCAGGTGTTTGTGTCTTTTTAGAAGTTTTGGTCTGAAAAGCCATTCCAGAATTCTATTTTTCTCTCAAATCCTTTGTCACCAAGCAGGGAGAGATGTTCTGTTTATGTTCTTTTGCTTCCTCCTGGGACTTTGTTTAACTCTATTATATGTGTTTTTATTAAGGCAAGTCATTGAATCCCTCTGTGCCTCTGTTTCAAACTTTTTTCTGATATAATAAAATCATAGCTATTTTATCAGCAGTATTTTGGTGAGAAATAAATAACTACTTAACCTTTTGGAAGGGTGTATGCAGATACACATGGCAGTGAACACTGCCCTCGTTCTGTGATGTGCATGGGGAATTATTAGGCTGAGATCACAGGTCTCATTCAGATGACGATACTCCAGCCAATCTTCTTCATTTGAGATTTCACATCTGGAGATTTCTTTTTGACGAAATTGTCTTTTGTTACTCAACCTTTGTAATCTGTTCTTTTCTTTTGCTTGGAGTGAGTCAGGGTAGGAGGAGGTGGAGCATGTTTTTGTAATACATGTATGTGAGCAGTATCACTTGGGTATGGTGTGCATATTAAAATTCACATTTTCCATTAGCAGAAACTTATTCTGCATTATCTCAGTTCCTTAGGAGCTGGGTTATTCCATTTATAATTTTATTTATTTATTTATTTATTTATTTATTTATTTATTTATTTATTTATTTATTTTAAAAAATAATTTATTGCTTGAATGCAATCTTGCCTTGCAGAAAAGCATCTCACTAACCTCTTCCCTTCCCACCCATATGCTCTTGAACTTTTAAAAAAAAACTTATAAAAAGCTCCTACTCCTCAGCATAATGCCTGGAGATTTTTCCAACAGAGAACTAGAAAAATTCCCACATGCTGCTGCAGTTTCAGAACCAGCAGAAGCATCAGCTGTTTGCAGCTGTCACTTTGGGACCACAAAATCAAACAGTAATATCTCTGATATGGACAAAGCCTGGGCTTCAATTTTTCAGCAAGAATCACAGTTGTGTAGAGAAAGCATCATGCCAGAGTGGATCCCACATGGGCCCCAGTGTGAGAAACTCTGTGTTTTATGCTATTGGGCAAGTAAGTCTCTGAACCTTTCTGTGTCTGGGCCTTCAGATGCAAGATCCATTGCCTACAGGCCTTGATCATGTTGTGGAGAATATTCAGAGACTGTGATCTCTCCTGGGTGCCTTCCTTTATGTCGCCTTTCAGTCTTCCAATTGTTAGACTTGAAATGCTTCTTACTTCCCAGGGAGGCAGAGCCTGATCTTTCTCATCTGGGTGGATGGTCAGAAGTGTAGGTGTTCCTTCAAAACCACTCAATCTTAGGAGTCAGCTCTACCCAACATCAGCTTGTTTGGATGCAATCGTTGTCTGTCTTACCTTGGTAAGGTGGGAACAGACTTTGCACTGAACTGGAAGATGGACACACCAGTGTTCAAGTTCCTGCTCTACCACTAATGCTATTTCATTGATTTAAAACACATTTTTAACTTGTCCAAAACTGAGATGCATTTTAAATTCAATAACATCTTAGCATGTTATCATATTTTAACTTTTAGCAATGGAACATAAAGTAATAGTGAGTCTTATGATTAAAATTGACTTATATTTAATAAAATGCTACAATATATCTTTGGCTGCATGGAGGTCATGTAGAATCTCTAAAACTCAGTTTTATTTACAGAATGGGATAATAATGGCAATAATACTGCAGGTGAGTATGAAATAAGGTAAGATAAAGTATGTGATTGGAGTTATCAGAAAATTTGACAATAGCCATTCAATGAATATTTATTAATAGAATCTTTAGATCCAGAAGATATTGCGGTAGACAAAAGCCACTATTTAACATTTCTTTTATCCTTTGTTATGCATAGTTGGAAATGCTCTCTTCCATATGATATTGATGCTGACGCAAATCCAGCTTTTATTACTAAACTGTAGAAACCTATTCTCTTCTTCTTTCCCCTGCCAATCCCTTCTCCAATGCCATTCCTGATTGTGTAAAAAGAATAGAGAAGGATGAGTTATGTAAAATTTGAAGCCTAGTATATCCATATAGAACAAATATTAATTTTAACCTCTATTTTTCTTTGCTTAACACATAATGACTTGTTTTATAATTCTTAGGGGAATGCATTCTTATCATTCATATGCCTTCGAAGATATTATTAGTTTTAGAATGTAACTGGTTATGTGTCAGTAGCAGGTAACTAACTGGGCAGAAGTTGGAAAGATTAAATTTTAACTAAAAATGAACAAATTTTATGGTGAGTGTGTAGTAATATAATATGTCTAATTCATACAGTACAGAAAGAACAAGATATTTAAGTTGACTACAAGCCTAACATAAATTAGAGATATAATGCTTAGAATAAACAAACAAAGAAGCAAACCAAGTATGCATGATGCATTTATTTAATTCACTTGGAAACTAATTTTTGAGAATCTATTTGGCTGGATACTGTACCAGGTCATTGTGACACAAAAATAAATAAAACCTGGTTTTTGCCCTTCAGAATACCATGTTCTGACAGGCAAAAAGATGCAAAAGAAATTAATTGGACTGTGAAGAGTACAACACTAAAATCATATGGAAAAGAAAAATGTTGGCGAGAAGACCTGCAATAAAAATAGAAACTTTGTAATAAAAATAATCAGGAAGGAAGGGGAGTTAGGAAAAGTTTCTCTGAAGATATCACATATGAACATGAACTAAATTTCAAAAATTTTAAATTTAACTCTATTGGTTAACAGGAATGCATAAATTTTTTAGATTAATTAATTATTTAAAAACGGAGATACAATTGACATATTATATTAATTTCAGGTGTTCAGCATTGTGATTCTATATTTGTATATATTGTGAAATGATCACCACAATAAGTCTAGTTATTACCACACATAGTTACATCTATTTTTTCTTGTGGTGAGAACTTTTAAGATCTATTTTCTTAGTAACTTTCAAATATACGATATAGAGTAAATACAATATATAATACTAGTGTATCAACTTTAAATTTCCTGAATTTGATAATTATATCGTCAAACTCAAAAACAAAAAGGTTTATTTTTTCTCAAAATTTTAAACATTTAATTTGAAATTTTTATGAAATAAAAACAGAAAGTTTGCATGACTAAAGTTAGATTTGCATTAGGCAAAGGCTGTTACCAATTTAGATAGATTACTTTTGAACCACTAATAGTCTATTATAAAAGAGGCTTAAGATATTTGGAGCAGCAGTTTACTTTGAACTGTCACCATATTGGTCTCTGAGTGCTTTAAAGTTTAGTTAAATATGAAAAAAAAATCTTGTTTTGAGGAAGTGATTAAAATCTGTAAATGGTCACCATGAGATAAAGAACTTCCTTTAAGTTTTAATTGTGTATAAGTCAATTTTTAGGGCACAGTGTCAAATTTTATCGATATAATACCATATCATAATAAGGGGACATTTTTTATAGCAGACATATATTTAGTTTCAACTACATTGCACCTTTATGGAAAGAACTTTCAATGTCTATTCTGTGGGCCAATAATTGGCACAATTGTGAACTAGCCACATCTTTTATACATCTTCTGAAGAGCTTTCATCTTGGTTCCTCAGAAACTGGTAATTACTGTGAATGACCCCTTTTGGGGACACCATGTACCAAGAATCATGCTAAACATTTCATATTTAAGGTATACTTCTTTGTATCATATAGTTTTAAAAATCCATTATGATACTCTGAATGGCTATAGTTAGTCCATTTGTATGTTGTGTAACTACTGATATACTTGAGTTCATAGCTGCCATCTTACTATTTGACCCACCTGTTTTGTGTCCTTTTCTTTCACTTATCACTTTCCTTTGGATTAATTAAATATTTTTATTATACATGTTTTCCATGTATTGCTAGTTATATATCCTGTTGGATTTTTTTTTAGTGGCTACTATGGAGATTATAACATACATTCTTAAATTGTTCAGTCTAATATAGATGATTAATTTTAGCAGTTTTATAATAATGCTAGAATTTTAAAACACTTTTACTCCACTTACCTTTTTCTAACTTTATGTTATTGTTGTCATGCATTTTAATTCTGAACACAATTTTAACTCCCCATAAGACTCTTTTATTAATATTTTGAACAGTTAATGTTCACTTAGACTTACCCATCTTCTTAGTCTGCCCGAGCTGCCATAACAAAATGCCACAGACTGGGTGGCAGTAAAAAACAGAAATTAATGCCTTCACAGTTCTGGAAGCTAAGAAGTGCAAGATCAAGGTGTTGGTGTCTGGTAAGTGCCCACCCCTTAGATTGCAGACAGCAATTTGTGTGCTTGCATGGCCTTTCCTCAGTGCGTGTCTGTGGAGAAAAGAGAAAGAGAGAGCTCTGGTGTCTCTTCTTATAAAGACACCAATCCTGGCAGATCAGGCCCCTCCCTGCTGGCCTCATTTAAGCATAATTACTTAGAGGCCCTATCTCCAAATATACCACACTGAGTATTAGGGCATCAACATAGGAATTTTGTGTGACATACAATTTAGTCCATAACACCCACATTTTCATTATTTGTGGTGTTCTTCATTCTTTCTTATATTTCTGTGTTTTATCTGAGATAAATTTTCTTTTGCCTAAAGTCATCCTGTTAGTATTCCTTTTAATATGGGTCTTTTGTGATGAAGTCTCTCAGTTTTTGTGTGAAATAACTTTTATTTTGCTTTCATTTTTTAAATGGATATTTTCACTGGATATAGGATTGTAGGTTGGTAGTTATTTTTTAAGCATTTTGTATCTTTCCACTATCTTCTGGCTTTCATTGATTCTATTAAGAAATCAATTGTTAGACTTAATGTAACTTCTTTGAAGGTAATATATCTTTTTTTTCTTGGTTCTTGGTTTTGAATAGTTTTACTCAGATATGCTTCGGCGTGGTTTTCTTTTGTATTTAAACTCCATGTGGCTTGCTGAGCTTCTTAATCTCTATCAGTTGATATCTTTTATTTGTTTCAGAATTTTTTGCCCATTATCTTTTCAAATTTTGGCTCACTTCTCTTTCTGTTTCCTGGAACTCCAGTTATATAGAAATAATTCTTTTTACTTTGTCAATGATCTCTTTTCTGCATTTTTCATCTCTCTTTTTTTATCCTTCAGATTAGATATTTTCTATTTTCCTTATTCTTATTAAGCTAGATTGCTGATAGATTCATTTATTGAGTTATTATTATTATTATTAATATAATAATAATAATTATTATTATTTGTATGATTAGTCTTGCTGCTAGATTCATTTATTGAGTTATTATTTTTAGTTATTATATTAGTTTACTAGGGTAACCATAATAAAATACCATAGACCTGGTGGCTTAAACAACAGAAATTAATTTTCTCATAGTTCTAAAGGCTGGAAATCAAGATCAAGGTGCCAGCAGAATTGGTTTCCTCTTAGACTTCTCTCCTTGGCTTGTAGATAACCTCTGTCTTGCTGCCTCTTCACATAGTTGTACCTCCATTCACATGCAATCTTGTGTCTCTGTGTTCCAATCTTCTCTTATAAAGACATCAATCAGACTAGATTAAGGCACACACCAATAACCTCATTTTAACTTAATTACCTCTTTAAAGATCCTATCTCCAAATACAGTCACATTTTGTGGACTGGGGATTAGAATCTCAACATGAATTTTTCAGGGGGACACAATTTAGTGCATAATGGTTTTGTGTGTGTGTGTGTGTGTGTGTGTGTGTGTGTGTGTGTGTGTGTGTATCTCCCCCCTCCTAGAATTTCAATATGATACTTTTGTATAGATTTAAAGTCTTTGGTAAAATACTCATTTTAAATTTATTTTGTCTGTCTTTTAAAAAATATATTCTTGAACGTATTAATTATAATAATTTTAAATACCTGCTAACTCAATATCTGAATCAACTATTAGTCTGTTTTTACCATCTATTTACTCTTTTAAATATTTTTGGCCATACAGTTTTCTTATGGCATTTAGCAAATTTTTAAAATAAATGTTAGACACTGATATAAAATAATATAGACTCTAGGTAATATCACAGTCCAGCAGAGAGAGTTCATCCTTTTCTTCTAGGCAGATAGATTTAAGGCTAATCACCTTGAAGACTTAGTGTGGTTTCACTGGTTTGCACCACTTCTATTATATAGAGCTCTGGGACTTTCAGTCGAGAAACTGGTATAGACATGAGAGCTCTTAACTCTGGTGGTTTCTGAATTCTAATCTTTGCTTTGTAACATAGCCAGACTATGCAAAACTCTGCTCTGCTTCTCCTAGGCTTTCTGTTTAACTCTTTGCTTTGTACCGTTTCAGAAGTCAACCTATGTCTCAGTGGGAAATTGGCTTATGTCAGGCTCTGTTGTCACCCTTTTGTTCTCACCGGGAACTTGACCCTCACGTCTCTAATTTTGTCTCTTTCAACCCCAAAGACTGCCAAAATATTTACTGGTTTATCTGTCCCCCAGCCTCTGTTCAGGCAAATCTTATATTCTTAGTCCACTACCCAACCATCACAATCAGCAAATGAATTCAGGTGTGTGTGGTGTGTGTGGGGGTGGTGGAAAAAAGCAACTGCATGACATCAGATCCCTTTCCATGGTCTCTCACTCTCAAAAAATTTTTTTCTGTCAAGGCTTTTCAGTTGTTCTCAGTGGGAACACTGACTGCCCAAACTATTCTATCCTACCTAGAAGTAGAAGTCTTAAAAAAATTTTAATTCTCGTAGCCACCTTGTAGGACATGTATTATATTATTATTATCAATTATACAGTAGAACATTAAGGCCCAGTCTGCTTAAAGAACTTGCACAAAGTTATGTAGCTGGTTAGTTGCAGAGTTAAGATTCAAATCCAGTCTGTTAGGATTCTGGAGGCCCAGTTCTTAATGCATCGCATGATATTATTCACCCTTTCTAGTTTACCTCATATTCTGTGTTTTTTTTTCCTGGTTGTCAAATGCTCTTATTTTATACCATATTCAGGCTTTTTTATTTCTAGGGAGATTTTTCATCTAGAAAGGCAACAGATCTTAGGTGATTGTGAAACAAAAAATATTTGGGCCAGCTAATTTATATTAAGCTGAAAATGATTATGTAGCCAGGTGTTTTACCCTTTCTAGAAATATTTTGCTTATAGAATAGTGTATTACTGCAAAGAAATGTCATAAAAATAAAATTTTGATATAATCTTCTGAACCAATTCTACCAGTATTTTTTCAACTCTATTAATAATGATTTGCTTTGTTATATGTTTGTCTATCTCTCTCTTTGTGCTTATATTAGTATCACTTATAAAGCTTTATGTATTGTAATATGGAGGTTTACATAAAACCTTAAACAGTGCCTGATGCAATTAATATTTTTTGAGTTAAGCTTAAGATAGTTGCAATGAGGTAAGATGACTTCTTGGACTTTAAAAAATAATATCACAAAGGTGAATTTTGACCCAAATGTGTTTGTTATTGAACATCAATAAAGGGAAAGGGAAATGTGAGATACGTTAATATCTTATAGCCTGATCAGGAAGGGAAGGTAGTTAAGAGAGAATCTGTTAATATGTGTGCTTCATTTTGCATACTTTTAGAAGAGTTATGGTTTGTTTATAATAAGAGAAGTACACATATAGACTACTTAGAGAAACAATTTCCCACCTATCAAACTGGTAAAAGTCCAGAATTTTAATAGCATACTTTGTTGGTGAGTCCATGGAAGATTTGGAACTCTCACATCTGGCTGTTACGAATATAAAATGGGAAAACTTTCAGAGGGGAATTTGGTATATTCAGCAATATTACATATACCTTTTCCTTCTGACCCAATAATCTCATTCTTAGGAAACTACCACAAAAAGATAGTGGCAAAATAAAAAAAGATTATTTTGAAGCCTATCAGTAATATTCATGGTAATAGCAAAAGGTTTGGGAAACCTCACATTTTGATTAATAGAGAACTAGATGAATAAACTAAAGTGCATGCACAGCTGGAGTGCAATGCTGCTGTAAAAAGGCATGAAGAATGTCTTCATATGATACTATGAAGTAATCTTCAGAATATACAGTTTAGGTTAAAAAAAATGTAAGATAGAGAAAAATGTGTGTAATATGGCACCATTTATCTAAGGGTTGTGTGTGTGTGGAGGGGCATGGGGTGGAAATGAGAGTTAGTATGCTAGGTCTGCCATACAAAGTATCATAAACTGAGTGGCTTAAAAAAATGGAGATGTATTCTTTCATAGTCTGGAGGCTAGAAGTCCAAAACCATAGTGTTAGCGGGGCCATGCTCCCACTGGAGGCTCTAAGGAAGAACTCTTACTTGCCCCTTTCTAGCCTCTGGTGCTTGCCGGCCATCCTTGCTTGTTCCTTGGCTTGTAGCTGCTTAACTCCAATTTCTGCTTCCATGTTTGCACGACCATCTTTTCTTGTGTGTGTCTATGTTACTGTGTCTGAATATCCCCCTCCTTTCTGTTATAAAGATATTACCTGTCTAAGTCCTATATGACATCATCTTAACATGGTTACATCGCAAAGATCTTATCTCCAAATAATACAATATTCACAGGTACCTGAAATGAAGACTTCACATTTCTTTTTTGGGAACATGAGTCAATCCACACAGAGAACATAAAAATATGTGTATGTGTGTATGTGTGTATGTGTTTATGTATATATGTAGTAGAGGGGGCAAGGGTAGAAACTTATGTTCCTCTGAATAGACAGTTTTTTTGGATTTGATTTTGGAATCATGTAGTCACATAATTATAAAACAAAATTAAATGAAAAATTCTAGAAATTAGAAGCAAAACAAGAGAAGTGAATCAACTGAATACCAAGTTTGTGACAAAACCGCATAGAAAGAAATTATTTCAAGTGACTTTAAAACATACTACTTTGACCATATCTTCCTAGTGGGATATGTCCTAAAGAAAATAGAACTGAAAAAAATTTTGAACTGTTTTCAGTGATCATTTTGTAGGTGGTAGTGTTGGCATTTTTATTTTAAGACTGTTGAATGTGTATTGTGTGCATGAAATGAGTAGTGATGTTTGTATTATGGGAAACAGGATTTGGGGACAAGAGGCTGAGACAAAAACCTTGTAGTCCTAAATTTAAATCAGAATATGAATTTGAAGTCATGATATATTTTACATTAAAACAATGACAAAATAATACGTTTCTAGCTCTGTTTGCTAAAAAGGTCCAGAAACGTGGGCCACCACCGTAGTAATGAGCAGACTTAAAGCCAAAGTCCTGGTCTGTTAATACCACTTCCTTCCCAGAGGAATCAGATTCCTCAGAAAAATGACAGATGTGGGGCCATGAAAAATGGCAGATGTGGCGCCACGAACCGGTAACATCTCATTATAGTACAGAGCATAGTAACTATCGAAAACTACCAGAGATGTGTAGAAAAGACTTGACAGCCGACTTGAAGAAGCCTCTGTTTGCAAACACTGTGACAATTTGATCATCAATAATGATAATTATGGCAGACTGAAACATTTTAAATATCCTTAAATCCACGATGTTATAGTGGTTGAAAAGCAAAAATACCCTCAATGATCACCTATGGAGAGTGTTCAGGAACCAACTCATTATTTTGAAAATCAAAAATTTATCCTGTCTTTTTTTATAATCAAATAATTGAAGAGGGAAAGTTTCTTCTACTGAGTCAAGTTAATAAAAAAAAAGGAATAGATGAGAAAAAAAACATTAAAAATTACCTTTTTGGAACCAACAAAATAATGAATCTAGGTGATGCTCAGCAATGACTGCTAATATAGAGAAGAAAAGCCACAGGACATTAGTGTCCATGGATGTATATACTCTACCTATGAAGAACTCGAACCAAAAATGGAACCAGAATCTGATAAAGTCCTAAGCCCTAACTACCAATTTACAGGATATACAGAGAACAGAGGGATATCTTAAATGACATCACAGGGTTGTAAACGACAAAGCCCAGGCAATGGGAATCTCTACAGGATAAACTGCTTGGCCTCTTCACCATGTAAGTTTCAAGACTCTACCCTCCCAACTTCCCTCCAAAAGAGAAAGAGAGATGGAGACGGAATTTATAGATTAAAAAAACTTAAGAAATATATCAAGTAATGCAATGCATGGATTTTATTTAGAATCTGTCTCAAATCAAAAAATAATTTTTTCAAATGAACCATCTGGGGAAACTTGAGCACTGTTTGGATATTTAATCATATTTTCAGGTATGATAAGGACATTATGGTTATGTTTTTAAAAATAAACATGCTGAAAAATTAAGGGTGGATGACATGAAGTTTGAGATTTGCTTTAAAACAGTCTGGGTAGAGTACAGATGAAACTAAAAGATTGACCATAAGTTAATAATTATTAAATCTGGGTGGTGGGTACATATGAGTTTAGTATGCTAGTCTTTCTGTAAATACTAGAAATTTTTTATAATACAAACATTTTTTTAAAAGTGATATTTAGAAAAGGCTGAATAAGTTACTACAACAGGAGAGGCCAAATCAAGTCTGCATTAAATAAATTTTATCAGCAAATCCTCTAAAAATCATTGGCATTGTAGATGGTAAATAATAAATGTAATGATAACAATAAAAAGAACAATTAATATTGATTGATTTATATATATATTATCTTCTCTGATCATCGCAAAAAACCCCAAGGCAGTAACTGTGAAATACCATTTTACAGTTGGGGCCACTGAGACTCAGGGAGGTGGCATAACTCGCCCTGCAGGTTTGAACTCTGGCACTGGGGTGTGAATTTCTTGTATTGCCTTCCACTCTTTCTCTTATTAAACATTTGCCCTGTAGACTATGATTTTTCCTCTGGCTTCTTCCAAAACTTTTGTATTATTCCTCCTTCTCTTGTCTTTATCTGAATCCTTGTCCATTTTTAAAGATCATACTTCCACAGTAAAACATTGTCTTGCCAACCCAACTCATCAAGATTTGTCCTCTTCTGGATTATGTGAATTATGTGCTGACCTGTGCGCTCCTTCACAGTGTCATCTTGAATCACTATCAAAATATTTAGTTATTTAATGTTGCTTGTGCAAATCGATGTGATGTTACCAATTAGACTTTTAGATATCCGGAGGGTGTAAAAGGTGTCTCATACTTGGTATCCCTCATGAATGTTGGTCCAGTGCCTGGTGTGATAAATCTGTGCTAGTTAATGGAAATTGTTTCGAGACTTGATAACTAATGGCAAACAAGAGAGTTTTTGTTATGCCAATTCCAGAGAGGATACCAAAATGTAAGGAGAGAATTGGCAACTTTAACGTATTAACTACTCCATGTAAAAGTTCATGTTCAGGGGAAATGCTTATCCCCACTCTTCTTGTTGCTTGGGATGTGGCACACTAACACTCTTTGTCTCTCCTCCTATTCCTTACTCACTCTTTTGGAGGGAGGAGGCATGATCAGAATAAGAGCAATCTGATTGGTGAGCCTGAGAAGAAAGAATAGGCCATGCTCATGTCTCATTGTCAGTCTAACTTTCCTTGACCTGCAGGGAACATGTATGTGTACTTGCCTGTCCCTAGATATGTAGGGAAGGTAGCAGGACTGGCCTGCCCCAGTGTCTGGGGGTCAGGCAAGGAGGCCTGTGACTGTAGCACTCCAGTGTTTCCTTCGACTTGGCACATCATTTTAATTCTATCGTGCATTGTTAAAAAGCTCATTTGGCTCGACTGTCTGAGACAAATTCTCCAACAGCATTATCTGGAACAAAGGTGATGTTTTATTTTCATCTCCCTGGCTCTGTGTGTCAATTCTGGATTTGGATGTGGAAAATAAGTATTACTTATAAGCCTTTCAAATCTCAAATATTTAAAGAAAGTGTATTTTAGAATTCATTCCATTAATAGCAGCAACTAACTTAAAAAAAAAAGGCAAGGGTTCTTAAGAGTTAGGTCTTTCCCTTTTGCTTAAAACAGAAACCTCAGAGGGGTTGATGGAGTGGGACCCTCCATGTCTCCTGTGTGCTCTGAGATGATCTAATTCGTGATTGAATGAGGATGATGATGGATAGAAGAAGAGGCAGGTGATTAGAGCTCTAAGGTCGTGGTTCTCTTTTAGCCATCCACCACCAGGGGGAGGAGCCAAGAGAAGAAGGAGAGGTCAAATAGGGAATTAAAATCACGTCAAAGAAGTTATGGAAATAAAGAACAGTACTGGAGGAGTGAAAAAATAATGGGGGGTCATCAAATATTCACTGTCAAAGGGTAATTAAAAATTAAAGTCATGTGGGAAAAAAGGAAGTGAACTTGAAATGAGACTTGAGTATAGACATACTGTGCTTGTTCTTAAGTCAAAGGGACAGAGTAGACTCATTAGGTTGGGATCGCTGTTTTGAATAGTGTGGGATCAAGGTTTTGTAATTTAAACAAGAAAAAATAAGTCCAGAAACATAAAGATACTGCCCCCTAGTCACAGCTACTTTTAGATGCATTTTGCCAAAGTTGAGAACTTTTATTATTTTCTATTTTCTAATTAATTATTTTAATTGAAGAAATAATTTAATTTTTTTTCCCCATCTACCTCCCCGCTCCCCACTACTCTCTGGTAACCATTAGTACAGACAGAAAAAGGTGAAAATCACACGATATCACTTATATGTGGGATATAAACCTAAAAGCAACAAATGAGCAGGACAAACAACAGAGACTCATGGACATGGAAAAAGTTGAAGACTTTTAAACTCTGGGCTTTGGGTGTGCAATAGGAGAGTAAGAATTAAGGTAGGAGAGGTCAAACTAGTGAGACTCCACGCATGCGTGCTCATACACATGACGTGCCATATACACATATGTACACACTTAGCTTGAGCAATTCCATTTTATAGTCTTTGTAGACTAGACTTATGAGTAAAATGTCTTAGAATGAATGGTGTCTTGAACTAAATTTACATTTTCCAGATGTCTAAAGATGTGGAACGCTTACTCTTTTTTTGTTGTTAAAATCTACAATGAAAAATTTGCTGATTGATAGTAAATGTCTTAATAAAAGGTTCAGCGTATTTTATTACTATATAAATAAAAAGAACCCTACTACACCATTCCATGTTTTAATCCTTATTTTGATACCTGGTTGACTGCTAGATGTAAAACTTATTAACACTACATTAAGGGCAAAGCAGTGATTTGTGCTTATAATGCCTTCTCCAAAATTTTCCTCCCAAGATATGGCATCTCTAGAAGGGCCACATGATGAGTGTGTATCTAACAGTTAGGGCTCTGTGATTGAAAGGGTGGTCCACAGATCAGCAACATCGACATTATCTGAGAGATTATCGGAACTGGAGAACCTCAGGGCTCCAGAGTCAGAATCTGTGTTTTAACACGGTCAGGTTGATAAGTAGCAGGTGATCTCTCTGATCTTTTTCATTTCTGAAATCTATGAATTTTGAATATTTAAATATAATATTAAAAAGAAACCAGTGCAGATTAAATCATAATTTAAAATAATAAATAAATATAATATTTTCCCTTTATAATCTGTAATTACTAAATGAGTAATTACAGTGTTACAAGTTAACTTCGATGTCTTTGTTCAGGAATCTATCCACTGTACGTCGCCTGCACTCATGAGCATAGTGGTTATTATATTATCATGAGTGCCAATATCACTTCTCCTCAGGAAACTGATTCAACTGAAAATCTGCCTTCAAATTTTTTACATAAAAATGTATTTTAGAAAACAATGTGTCTGGACCTTGAAAGGAAGAAACAGTTTGAGATGGGTCGGTATAACTGCGATGCGTCATGCTGAACGTGTTTGAATTTTATAGAATAGCGTCATGTGAAGGCGAAAAAACTGTTAATTAGCTCATTAGCTCTGATTTTACTTTTACAGTGTAAACAGTCTTTTGCAGAAGTCATAATTACTTATAGATGCTAATGCTGACTGCACTTTAAAAATTACTGTCATTGGAGTTGTGTCTTGAAAATATGTTTATCTATCTTAGTGCAAATGCTTTCTAGAATCCTGGAAAGCACTTAAAAAATTTTTTTGAGGCACTTAAGCTCAACAACTAATGGAAGATCATGTATTTAAATAATTTACACTTCCATCTGGTTTGAAGAACACCAGGTGGAAGTTACTGATCAGGATGCGTCTGTTAGGTGCAAGGAAATGTTTGCTCAAAATAAATGAAAGGCAAACATTTACATGAGCCCCATCTTTTTGTGTGGGTAGATTCCTTTTTCCTGCTCTAATGGTCTCTGGTCCTGGATTCTGTCTTTTACATCCACTGTGCATTGATGAGGTTTCAGAAGGAGTATGAGGAACTGAGTGCCTTCCACTGTTTTATTTTCTTCTTCACAATCTTTTGATCATAAGCAATTAATGACTCCCTTTCTCATTCCTTCGGCATGCCAACCTGAAATCAAAAGGGGCTGTCCCCTTGCTGTAGGGAGAGGAAGCTGAGTTTCCTGGATGTGCTTCTCCTTGTTGCTGGGCCAACTGGCAAATTTTATGTTTCCCACTGAGCATCACAGTGTGTTGTCAAAAGCTTGGTTTTGTGAGTTGACTTTTGATAGGCACTTACTGTATCTTACCTGTCAACTCTGCAGTGGACTTCCTCATTTACAGCATGTGGCTTGCAAGCACAGACTAAACCCTTCAAGCCAAGAGGAGTCCTAGGGAGCACATGGCTCCACTTTCCAGCTCTGTTCTGCTTCTTGTACTAGTCAGGTGCATTCTCTCGGGCTTTTTTGGTGTGTTTGAATGTATGTGTGTCTCCGTGTGACATTTTAGGGTAGATAAAAGAATCAGAACTAATCTTGCTGTTAACCCAACAAAGACAAAAAATAGAACTTTTGGTTCCACTATCATAAGGAAGAATTACTGGCCATGGAGAGCAATTGTTCCCAGGACTATAAACCAGTTCTCCTAATAGTTTCTCAGCTAAAATGGGAGAGCGTGAAATGGGTACCCCCACCTGAGTCAGTGCTGAGAATGCAGCCTGTAGAATTCATGCATTTTAAAACATCATGACCTCCAGCCTCCACTAGTATGACACTAAAGTTGACCCACCCAGCCTCTAAGACTGGGAGAAAGACCACAAAATCTTCAGCAGCTTCAAACTCTTCTTTTCCAGAGCCAAATGAAATACAAATTCCAAATGTTTCGTGTTTTATTCTAGGTTTAGAAATAACACTTTTTCGAGTCAGTTCTAAATTTGACAATCCCCTCTCTCATTGCTAGAAACAAGCCCGGGAGGGACTGGGCGATGTGTGAGAAGACCCTGCATGTCACCCAAAATGACCACTTCTCTGGCCATTACAATCCTTAGGAGAGTCTCCAAGAGAGGGGCCTTTTCATTAATTGTGAAAAATATTGGCAATGAGAGAAAAACTTTTTTGATGGAATAGCTTTGGGGGGCATTTTTAGATACCGTTAGGCCACTCCATTTGAAACAGGTGGTAGCCATTCCTGTCATCGCTATCCCAGTTCACTTGGCTGCACACTTGGGTATGGCCTGGAGAGGAAGCTTGGTGGGAGAGCTTGGCATTGAGACATGGCTGCCGCCTCCTCTCCCTTCCCCCAGGATGGCCTAGCAGACTTAGGGGGGTGAAGTGATTATGTGTAGGGCTATATGGGAGAGCTCTCAACGGTCCTCCTGTTCCCTTCAGGTGGCGCCGCTCCTGGCACCACTGTGGGCAGGTGCTCCTGCCTCACCTGGTGTGGAAAGCAAATGGCAGAACTGGTGTAGTAAGCTTGGCAAGGATGCTGTTTAATAACTTAGTCATCATGACAATAAAGTGGGGCTCGTGAGCTGTGCTCTGAAAATACCTTCATCATCTCCCCTGCCGCTTGTTTTCTTCCTGCGCTTACGGCTGGCCTCTTGATTTTTCTGGTTCCTCCAGATAACGGAAGATGTGATTTTCTTTTGCAATAAATGAATTTTAGTTCAGTAATTAACATGTCAAGCTAGGGCAATAAATAGAACACCTGTTTTCATTTAATGGTAAACTTTTCCCTTCCACTTGAGCCTGCTCCAGTTCCCTTGCAGGCCTGTGGGGTGCTGCTGGGGTTGCGGAGCTGGCTTTTCCTACTTGCCCCATAGTGTGCTCTGCCTCCCCGGGGCCAGAGTGGGAGACGGTGTGGAAGAGGAGAGAGGGCAGCAAGGTCTCACTGTGGGCATGGTTATTCTTTGGGCTTGGGAGAGGGGAGATCTGTAAGATGACTTTTCCCTTGTAGGACGTGCATGTACGCATGTGTGCACACACACACTCACATGCTCACACATACACAATAATCGCTTGGGTTTTCTTACCTGCTAATGCATCTCCACTGGCTGGTCACATATATGGTCCTCAGCCCTGGGAATTCAGTAGCTCACATCCTACTGTGTGTCACCTAGATGGGTGCATCTAGGTGAGCCTGAAGCTATTTTCATGTTGGGCTTCTCCTTTGAGAGAACACATCTAGGGATGCTCAGGAATCCTTTGTCCCAGCAAACCCTGGGGGCATAAGCAGGCTCTGACAGCCTTCTTTACTTTGCTGTCAGCGCCTTTGGCCATCACCTTCCTCCCTCTGGAAATTTGTACACAAGGCAACAGTGTCCCAAAGCTCTACAAGGCACATGACAGGCTGTCAGAGGGATCTTGTCAAAGTCCTTTCCTTACACTTAAAAGGAGGGGTACACACTGATTTATATTCCTAAGTCCTTTAATCATGGGGAGGGTTGGCACTCACAGCACACGGAACTCTCCAGAAAGTCTTCTTAATGTCATAACTTTTTTCAGTTCCCCCAATCTTTTCTTGGCTGAAGATGGCTTGTCAGCAAAATGTTAAATACTGGTTCTCAAGCAGGTCTCATGCACGTTCTGACTTGTGGCCTTGCATCTCACTTTGGAATGTGATATTTATTGTCTTGGGGCCTCTGCTTATATTAAAGTCAAAATGGTTTATTTAACATCTGGTTACATTAAATCAAAGTTTGAGTTTAAAAATCCAGGCTTTACGATCATATGGATATGTGAATATCTATGCATTCTCAGTTGAACAACTTAAAATTTAAAGTTTGTCTTCTGTGTTCTCTTTAATTACATGTGCATTTGAATGAAGATATCACAGGGGAAACAAAATCTTCCCAAAGTAGAGAAGTTCTACTGCCTTTTTCTAACTAAACAATATTATGAGGAAGCCCTTAACACAGCATCAATATGTAGACAGGAGAATTATTGAACGATTTCGACCTCTTTCTTCAATAGCATCATCTTCCTCAGTAGTAAAATAGAACTGTGCTCAAAATGGAAGAAGTAAGATTAACAAAAACAGTAATTAAGCAGCTAACAGTTACGAAGCACTTGCACTGTTCCGGATGTTATGCTGAGTGCTTTGTGGAGATCGGTTGTCGGACACTCACGATAGCCATATGTAAGGTGATGTTATTGTTCTCATCTGATGGAGTCTTAGCGTCTTGACCAAGGTCATATAGATTTTAGGTCATGGAGTTTAGGTTTTAATCCTGGACAGATAACTTCATAGCTGATTTTCTTAGGAAGATTAAAAAGAGAATGAGGAGTCACTGAAATTCTAAAAAGATTCTAGAATTTTAACACTGCCTCATTCCCTTGAACTTACTTCATTAAGCCATTTCATTGAATTTATTTATTTTAAATAATCTTGCCCACTGAACATAAATCTGTTTCTATAGGCATGAGAGTATCAGGGGATAGGGGCAAATTTTTTTTTTTAATTTAAAAAAGCGCTTTATTGAAGTATGGTTGATATGTAAAAAGGTATATGTTATTAAATGTACACGACTTGATGAATTTGGAAATAAGTACATATCCCTGAAACCATTACTATCATCAATGCGATAGACATATTAATCAACTCCCAAAGTTTCCTCCAGCTCCCTTTATTATTATTATTATTATTATTATTATTATTATTATTATGTGTGTGTGTGTGTGTGTGTGTGTGTGTGAGAACACTTAACATAAGATCTACTCCCAGGAAATTTTAAGTATAAAATATAGTGTTATTAGATATAGGCACTATATTTTAGTCTCCAGGACTTACTTATTTTGCATGACTAAACTTTGTACCCTTGGACTATCAATGCCCATTTCTCTCTCCCCACAGCCAAAGGAGCGAGTTATTTAAGAACAGCACAAAATGGGCTTCTATAAACTTTCTTTGCCCTTTCATCAGTCTTTAAGAAACTTCCATTTAGTGTATTTCTTTCAATGAAAAGTGTTGAGGGCCATCTGTCATTTCTACTCTTTTACTGATCTGATTGTTATTCTCTTGGAAGTCAAGGACTTCTTTAGCCAGATGGGTGTTTATAGACCTAGGATGGGCCATGTATTGTTGGTGGCTAAGTAGAGAGAGGGGAAAGACCAAGTATGAAACTGATCACATGCGAAACTCAAATGGACCAATAGCCAGCACATACCAATGACTTCCTTTTTTCTTCACAGTCCCCCAGGTGAATTAGGTTTGACTAAGCCTGTGTCTCCTCCTGGATGAAAGAAGACATGTGTTTTGCAGTGATTCCTAGCCAGAGGGGTTAAAAATCTTGCTGGCTGATTGGGCGTGTGAATTTCAGAAGCCACAGTGAAACAGCAGACTGGGTGGGACATTTTTATATACTTCCAAAGGACACATAGGTGGAAAAGTTAGGGCGATGTGAATTTGGAGCAGATGTGGGGCTGCTGATTGCTCTACACTTGTTATTCTGTCTTTTCTCACCTCAACCTTCTCACTCCAGGATAGATATTCTCTAGGTTGTGCTGATACCCTTTCTCCTCCATACATCCTTTTTGTAACTTCGAGCACCTTTGCTCTAAGCTACTCTGATTTCTTAGAAATTTCCTGAAAGGAGAATGACCTTAAATTAGACTAAGATGGGTTTTCAGGCCATGATGGGACTTACTCCTTTTCTGCCCTTAGCCAACTAAAATTGAAAATTCATTTTCTCAGTATCTCATGAATCTGATGACCAGTGTGAATAAAAAACGATCTCTAGGAAACCATGCCATTTTATTGTTGTGTTAAATGTAATCCAAGTGAAAACTGTCAGATTCAGGACGAGCCCCTCAGGACTCCTTTGGACACACTGCCTTATACACCTTGAAGAATGCCTTATTCTTTCATTTGTTCAACAAATATTTGTTGAACGCCTCCAATGTCCCAGTCACTGTTCCAGACCCTGGGGTACAGTGAACGAAACCAAACAAAATCTTTGCCTTAATCAAGCTTACATTCTCATGGGTGGAGACAGAAAGTAAACAAAATGAATTAGTAATGTATATAGTATGTTAGAGATAACACACCTATGAAGAAAAATAAAACAGGATGTGGGCTTAGAGATGCGATGTGGAGGCGATTTCAAGTAAGAACACCTAAAGAGGCCTTGCTGAGAAGCTGATGTTTGAGCAGATTTGAAGAAAGGCAGGAAGCCAGCTGTGTGAAGTTGAGGAAAGTACTAGAAATAACATGACTTTTAGGAGAGCTGCTGTTAGAGAGGACTGCTTTGGCCCGGTCCTCTCTTGTACCTCTGGGATCAGTTTAAGGCTCAACTGACCTCTCCACGTTAGGGCAGAAGCAATAGCGACGGGAAGGAAAAGACTCTCACACAGGCTGACAAGGGGCTTAGAGACCTGTCTTTTCTCCACCAAGGAGGTGCTATTCTTTTTCAGTTCTCAAGTACAGAATCCGGCATCTCCCGGAGTCGTCAAAATTTAGCCAACTGCCAGGTTAAATGGGGTCACAGTTTGCATAGTACTGCCCTCACTTCTGATGCCAAGTTCTATTCCTGGGGGTTCTCCCAAACTATCCTCACTTTCAGAAATCCACTAGAAAGACTCACAGAATGCCTTGACGTCTGTTACACTCATGGTTATGGTTTATAACAGGAAAAAGCTGCAGATTAAAATCAGCCAGGGGAAGAGATGCACAAGGCAGAGTCCAGGAGGGGTCCAAATGCCAAGCTTCTAGTTGTCCTCTCCATGTGGAGATGTAAGCAGCGCTAACTCCTCTGGTCATTGATGTGTGAAAATATGCACAGAGGATTTCCCACAGGGAAGCTCGCCTGAGCCTGGGTGTCCACAATTCTTATCGTGGCTCGATCTCGTGAGTTGTCCACGTGACTATCTTTTTGTCTCTGGCCCTTCTGAAGTCTGGGTTGATATTTTAGTCTCCGTTTCCTCCAGAGAGCAGCATATACCAGGTAGCCTAACAGAAATCATATAGTTAGACTGTCTGGTGACCAAAGTCCCTGGGCAAATAAAGACACCCCCATTAGGCGTGACATTCCAGGAGCTGGGAGATCAAACCTCAGTAGTAGCTATGGGCAAAGGCCAGACCTTTCTTTTGAATAAGGTTAATTCATCACTGTGCAGTTTGTTATATACAATTATTTTTTTCTAATGTATTTGTTTCTTTACTATTAGTAGATGGCTTTAAATTACGTTCTTATTGTCTTTTGTTCCTTTTTAGGGTAGGAGCAAAGACATGAATTCATGAAAAAAACATGTATATACTTTGCACAAAATCATTGAAGGTAAGTAAACTAATACCACATAGATTTAAATGTTTACTGGTTTGTGTCAGTGTCTGGTTATACAATGAATAATTCATATCAAACTAGTAGAATGTAACATTTACATAAAATAATACTTTGCAAATTTATGGTAAGTACTAATTACTTGCCTTATTTGCCATGACTATGATATTAAATATTCATAAAAATGTGATTATTTCTTTGATTTGGCAGGCATTTAGATTTCTCTACAGCTTTTCACACTGCTAATTTTAATCCAGTAAATTATCTGGAAGAAAACAGTATGCAGCCTAAAAACTGTTCAAAATTCACTCCAACATTGAGCACATTATGGACGTAATGATCCATTACAACCAAACTTCAAGAAGGTCTTAGAAGAAAGCTGAGAATTAAACAAAGAAATATGGAGGCTATCATCATGATTTGTCAGATATGTTTATTAGGATTTTTTCTTTACACATATCATGGACTACCTTTAGAAGTACTATTCTGAGATACAAATGTGTTTTGAGATATTTTGCTCCTGCGTGGGGCCAGTTTAAGAGAATTTACCAGGACTCTGCCAGTGTTCATCTACAAGCTTGATATTCAGTGGGACTGTTTGTGAGGCACATTAATTCAAGAACCTGAACTGTGGGTAAGTGTGAGAGAAATGCACTCCTTGTGGAATCGGGGGAGGGCATCTCCTCCCTTCCTTACTGCTCCTGTCTACGTTGAGGTTTCTCATAGTCTTTAAAAAATCAGACTTCCATGGCATAAAACGCATTTCAAAAGAGGCTTTACTGGCTTCCCTGAATATTTTATATTCTGTTAACTTATAATGATTCTGGTAATAATTTAGCTGCTGTTTTTGGTTCAATGAGCACAAAATGAAACTCTTACCGATATCCAGCATTCTCTGTTCCAGAAATTCAGAGAAGAGGAAGAAGAGGGATCTAAAAGGCTAAGGACACAGGAGAAAGGGAGGTGGCAGGAGGAGAGGAGGAAAGATTGTGGAGCGTGAGCTTGCTCATCAGAAAATAGTTGGAGGGAGATGGCAGACAGGCGCCAGACACAGTGTGTCTCCTGTTTACACCATGGCTTCTATCACTAAATCCCTGAGACAAAGAGATTATACAACCCAGGGTTTCTTTGGAAGTTGATATTCAACAGGGTGAGTTTTACTGACTCAATATCTGAGCTGGAGCTTGGAGGTACTCCCGGTTTCGTTCATGCCTGTCTGTTTTGAAAGATATTTGCATCAGGTCAGGGCTATGATACTGAACAGCAAAAGTATTTGATAACTCTGAAGAGTAATAAAGTATAAAAAATAAACCTAAACATTGTAGGTTCATAACTCAAGATTGTTAGAGAAGGACAGGTGGTGTGGCAGAGAGAAACAAGTGGACAGAAAGCGAAGGCCCTTCTTTCACAGACCTTAAGAAAAATGTGAAATGAAAATTAAGACTAAAAATTTAAAAGGGTAGCAACTCAACAGAGCTCTCTGCTTTGTCTTCGGAGGTGGCTAGGACCCGATAACCACTGCTATTGCAGAGGATGCTCCACAGTCTGTCTGAAGGAAGAAGCTTGCTTGATTTATCATGCCAGGAGGTGATGGAGTGTGGTGATGAGATTCGGAGCAGACAGATATGGGCACTGCTTCACATAGGGTTGAAGTCAGATAAGTTACCCAACTTCTCTCTGCCTCAGTTTCCTGTTCAGAACTGAGGAAAACAATAATATTCACCTCATAGGATTGTCATGTGTCTATACTGAGAATGTTCACATAAAGGCTTAGACTAGTATCTGGCATGTGGTATGGGCTTAACAAATCTTAGATAGTATTATTATGACTATTATGTACAGGAAGCTAAAACAGAAAAAATAGTTGAATGTCTATTCAGATATTTAACTGATATTTGCTGAACTGAAATGACGGAATTGACTGCACCCCATAGTTTTGTGATACTAGAAATGTGTATAGACTGCTATTCCTGGCCACCCAACTCAGTCTTGAGTTTAAGCAGGAATGAGCAAAGCAGGCATTTTGGCATGAGAGGCAAGATGGGCCTCAGTTCCAGAACGCTTCTGATTTTGGTTACTCCAGATATAGTCTAGATCAGGAGTTTCTAATTTGTGATTCACGGTTAAATGGAGCCTAGGTCTGTTGCTCATAGACTCTTTAAGGAATCTGTAAACACCTGGAAATTGGATGCAAATTGAATGTATATGCATTTTTTCTGGACTGATGGTCCATAACTTTTATCAGATTATTAAAGGGTTTATGACTCTTTGGATTTTCAGAACAGCAAGTGTGGATTATAACGAGCACTACCTAGAAGCAAAGAATTTCCAGACTCCAGGTGAGGCCTGGGCTGTGTTCAGGAGAGCGGGAATTTTGTCTTTACTTTGGCATTAGAAGGCCGTCTATAATGCGTTAGCTTCTTTGGCAAGCCACTTTGCATTGAGTTTGTGCCGACACAATTCATTTGGTCGTTCCCATAAATGTTGCTATTTAGCTATAGCCACCTCACCTCACCCTTCCCTTCATGACTGTTATTTTTAGCCTTCAGTGCCAGACCTTACCTTTTAAACAAATGTGCCAATCATGCTATAAAATCATGTTAGATTTTCTCATAATTTTACTACACTGAAATAATTTTGAATCCTGATTCTGTCATTTAGTATATTTTATGACACTCTCAATTTCCTTTCAATCATAAATTTGACTATCATGCCGTCTAAATGAATATGGAAAATTCTGTGTCCATTTAAACACATTCTTTTTCTTTTTTGAAGAAAAATATACTCAGGCTTAATAAACTTTTTCAACACAAAACACTGTCATCATATTCCTGGCAAAATAGGAATGATATTTACAGATCAATTTTTGAGACCCTTGTTATAATGTCAAACTGATAAATTAGGGTAAAAACAAGAATAGATTAAAATATGTTATTTCTTTTTAGCCAAAGTCTTCTTGTGTCATTGTTTTGAAAATTAGCAAAGATACATGAATATGATTTGCCTAAATTGAGGCCATAAAAAAAATAATGCACAGAGCTTTGTAGTAGAGTGTGAAACTATTCTGACCCAATTTTTACTTCTCTGGCAAACCCACACAAAGTCCTCAGAAAATCTGCTGCAAGATGGCACAGTATAAAATAACTATGTATAAGTTAACCCCACCCACATCCCTCTCCCTACCCATGTCGCTAGCCACACTTCTTACAACAAAAAAAATGTAAACTGCATGCCTGCTGGCTTGCTTTCTCTGAAGTCTATGTACCACCTACTGAACTGATTTTCCAAGCTATAACCAAACTTTCCTAAGTGCCTGCTTACCTGGTTTGAGAAGCAAGAGACAAAGCTGCTTTGAAATCAAAGATTCCGTCTGGTGGAGCCTGTCCAGTTCCTGGTGCTGATCAGACCTGAAGCCCTCACTTCCAGAAAGCAGGCTGTTCCCATTTTAAAAGGGGAAAATTTCTACCACCCCAGAGACACTATAGAGCGTACCTCATTTCCTTTTATTAGTTTGTTCCCTGAAAGCTTATTTTTATTATTTTTATCCAGACAAAGACTTGGGGTTCCTCCATATGCTTCTTGTTACTGTGGGCGGTGGCAGTAGAGAGTGGGAGGAGGGAAGGTTAAGGGAAAATCAAAGGAAAACGGTACACAGGAGGTCAGAGCACTGCACAGCGGCTGTCAGCAGCTGTGGGTATCATTCGACTGATCCTAGCACGTCCTGCGAGCTGGCGCAACAATATGTGGAGCTTACGGGAGATCCAGGCCCGGCTGCCGAATGTCATTTCCCATAAAGGAACTGGCTGAGTTGGCACGGGTTCTGTCTTGAGCAAATGTGCCTAGCCGACCAAGTGTGGCCTTCATTTACCCGAAGTCTGGGAAAAGAACACAAAAGAGGGAGGGGATGGCTTCCTTTGTGAGCATGGAGATATCATTGTTTGCCTATGTTAATTTCTAAGGAGGACCCACAGCATCAGACATCTGGTTTTTAAAAGTCAAATCTGTGCCCTATACTCAGAGTTTTTCATTTAATTGGCATATAATTAAAAGCATAAACAATGAAAAATGAGAGGAGTCAGCTAGGCAGTGTGTCTATGCAAGAGACTTTTTCCCCACCTGAGCTCAAAGGGGTCATGGGTGGGGTTTGGAGTAGTGGGTTCTGGTTTTACAGATGGTGCAGTTGACAGTGCTGCCATCCCTTCCTGAATTTAACACTGCTGGATGAGGAGAGGTCAGCTCTCTGGAGTCTGAGTTAGTTTTTCTGACAGTGTTGAGAGTATTACCATGAGCTGCTCAAAATATGTGATGTCTAGAGATAGTGGGAATAGTATTTATCGTAGCTTATGTGCACAGTGTGTGGGCTTTAAACTGTTGACTTGGTGTGGGGAGGGCGGTTCTGGTCTTTAAATGTCATTGCACTTCTCTGTCTCTTCTTTGCTGCTGGGAAATAAAATGCAAAGGCTGTAAAGTGTATCCCTAGCCATGAATACTTTTGAATTTCAGGAAGAAGGAACTTAAGACAATGCAAAATGGTGCAGGGAAGATTGACAGGCCTTTTGCCTAGTACTATGCGGGAGAGAGGAGTTCATTTTCTAATTGAGTCTGGAAAATAAGCACAGACCTACAGTGTATTTATTTCTCAGGGCAGCCATAACAAAGTATCAAAAACTGAGTGGCTTAAAACAATACAATTTATTGTCTCAAGGTTCTGGAGGCTAGAAATCCAAAACCAAGGTGTTACCGAAGTCACAAAGTCACGGGAGGTTCTTTCCTTGCTTCTTCCAGCTTCTGGGAGCCTCAGGTATTCATTGGCTTGTGGAAGCTTCACTCCAATCTCTGCCTCTGTCTTCATGTGGCCTTCTCCCTGGTTTCTGTGTCTTCGCATGCCTGTCCTCCTTTTGTGTCTCTCTTCTCTTCCTTAAAGGACACAGCCATAATGGACTCTAGTGTGACCTCATCTTAATTTAACTAATTAATCTGCAGTGACTATTTCCAAGTAATTTTTTATTATGAGATGCTGGGAGTTAGGACTTCAATATAACTTTTTGTGGGGACAATGTAAAATAGATCAAGAGACTGAAGGGGAACTAAGGAATGAACCTAGAGAATATTAAATTGCTATTCATTTCATATTAGATTTAAAGTTGGTTAGGAATTTAGGATAAGGTAAGGTAAGGTAGGCAATGGGAGGCTGCTGTAGGATTTGGCAATACCAACTACAAGCGGGAAGCTAGTATTTTGAAGTACTAGGAACTATAGAAAGGTGCCAAGGCAAAATCTGTTGGCATGAGAGGTTGTCATGGGTCTGATAAATGATAAAAATTATTTGCAAGAATGTTCTGTCATAGAATGGAAGTGCCTTTGTATTTGCGTCATCTATTTTTAGAGGCAACAAAGCCTGTATTTAGTCAAAAGTAAATACAAAGCACCTGGCCAGTGTCAAGCCTTATATTTTGGATATAAAAAAAGTAATATGGGATAATTACATATGGTTAAAGGAATCTAACAGGAATTATTCGGGAATGAGGTATTACGATTAATTGAAGTACTTATTTAACTAGAAGTCCTGTTTTATTACTACTCTTATTTCTTAGTCTGGAATACCTTGAGGAGGTTGACATAGTTACTGCCAAGCTTATTCTCAGCTCACTGGTAGCTAGAAAATGAAATCTTACTCTTAGAGTTTAATTATTAGTCGTTCTACCTCAACAGTTACTTTGCTGGGTGCCATGATTAAAGGAAAAACTCAACCACCATATCTCAAACAAAACCAAATTAAACAAGACCTCTATCAATTTTTAGTATGAAGGAAACAGTGGTCAAATATACAGTATTGACTGTGTTCCAAGGCTGTCAGTAGCGTCTTGGACATCCTCCCCTGTGCTCCTGAGTCCACTTCTTTAGTGGAGCCAGGGGAGGACCACACAGGGGGAGGCTGATGTCACCATCCCAAAGTTACACAGTAGTAACTAGAGTGTGCCAGCCTTCAAACCTCCCTTTGTCTGACTTCAAGGCCAGTATACCTACTGCCTGTTCTTTGAAAACCAATGGCTGGGGAGGAAACAGAGCATTTCAGGGTTGTGCAAATAGTATGAGCAGAAGGAAAAAACAGTATGTTCAGAAACACTTTTTTTTGGGTGTTAACTATTTGCCTTGCCAGACACTTCAGAAGATATATATATATTTACTTACTTACTTATTTAATCTAGGCACCTTCATATGCTATCTTTCTTACAAAAACCATACGAAGTATTATTCCCATTCTTCAGTTGAATAAACTAAAGCTCAGACAGCTTTTGTTTAAGTGGTTTTTACAAAGGCAGTATAGATAGTAGCTGCTTTAGTTGGGCTTTGCACAATTGCAAGTGGTAAGTCAAGAAGTCATTTTGGATTATGTGGAGCAGAAGCACCTTGTTAGTAGGCATGAGAGATAAAATTAGAAGTGTGTGGGCAATTGATGGAGGGTTCTGAATGTAAGCCTGAAGATTGTATCTACAACAGAGATATTACCAAGCAACTGTGGATTTTGAGCAGCTGGGTGAAGTGATGAAAACAATATTGAAGAAGAGGAATCCAACATTTGTGAGGAGAGAAAATAGAGGCAGGGAAACCAGCCAGAAGGTTTTTTCAGTAATTGAGGCATACGTTACATCGGGCCTTCTGTGTGTGGGGGCTATGGAAAGAGAAAGAAAGGGAGCTTGTTTGTTTGTTTATACCTTGTCTCATTCCAAAGAAGACTTTAATGTAGTTTTCAAGAATCTAGGAAATATAGCAAAGTAGTAGAAAACAGTGGCAGGAGGGAAAAAACAAACAAGAGGTAATAAAATAGCACCCAAACCAATGCATTCCTGAAGTGGAAGGCATCCCATCCATCTATAACATAATTCAGTAAGAAAATAAACCTGTACATTCTAGGGACACAGCTCTGATCCTCTGGCTTAATGCAAGGGTGAATTCTAATGTGTACGTGGAAATTTCGAGCTACGTACTCTTAGGCAATCCAAAGCTTGCAAGACTTTTGATAGGTAATGCATGGCAGTATGTTCAAATAACAGGACTGTACTTCTGTGTGCTGTGGATGAAAACCAGAAACATCTATCTTAATCAAAGTCAAGTTGAGCTGGGTAGGATTATTTTAAGAGAGGAAATGTACCTGGTTAGACCATCTGAACTCCACTTATTGGGAGTCAAGAGTACCTTTGGGCAGGATAGAAATTCTCGTTAGACAAAAAAGCATAAATAAGTGGTGATCATGGACTCAAATTTAACTTCATATAACATGTCCATATGAGAAAATTTGAAGGCAAGTATAAGTAACATCACAGACATAAATGTCTACATAAACTACAAAATTTTAGTTTTTTGCAAAACTTCTTCCTGGTTATTCTTTAAATGGACTGTGACATGAATATGAGGAATGAGCTAATGTTCTGTCTGGTATGAGACAGACCTTACCTGAAAGATACTAGATGACGAATCAGCAAGGCTTAGAGAATGATGGAAAAGAATGGGACTGTATCCTTGGTTTGTTCGTATTACACAGTATCTGTGAATTCTGAGTTGCCAACAACAGAATCCTTACTCTAGCTAGTTAAAAGCAGAAAAACAATTTGTTAAAAGAATTTTTGACTGGTACTCTCATAAGAAATACATTTGACATTGTAGCTTTCACATATCCATAAATGTGTGTGTGTGCATACACACACACACACACACACACACACACACATACATACATATATACACGCTAATGAAACAAAATTTGAATTTTCTTACTTTATGAGATTTAGTCTTACTCTATGAGATTTGAACATTCTTCCTATTCCATTTTTTAAAAAAATTACTGGTCGTGGTGCTCTAAATGAATTGTATACCCTACTAATGGGTTCTGAACAGTATAAAAAACACTGTGTTAAATGTTGTCAGCTAGCTCTGGGATTTCTGGGATTGCCGAGTTAGGTTGGAGGTCATGCAGCCAGTCTCAATGGCAGAAACATGATGGCGCAGCTTGAGTGAGTCGACATTTTATCACCTGTGCTCATATCCTTGATACCAGAAATCCTACCATTATTTTCCACAAAAGCCAGATGCCTCCTTTGCCACCCCAGTCAGAAATTGGCCAAAGCCAATAGCCATTAAGCTTTTCTGGTCAGCTTGCCTTCTGGACAAGGTCACCTTTACCTGTCAGCACATAATAAATATGTATTAATACCCCCAGGAGGGTGTATGTGTGTATCATATGTATTCATCAACTTATGTCCCTGATTTATGACTGAATATGTAAAATAGGGAGGCGTAATGTTAGGTGTGGACAAAAAAAGGGGCGGTGTAATAAATCTAATCAAAAGTAGCCTCACAGGGTGATCTGATCATAAATCCCTAACTGGGCAGATCATGCTGGGTGGTCATGCCCCGGGCATACAACTTCTGTAGTGAAAGTTTTATCTTTGCCTTCAGCCAGCCCTGTCTGTAGTTCTCGAGCACCCTAGGTGAATACACCTTTGAAATTCCAGAATAATCCTCCTTTTCAGACTCCTCTAAACCGAACCACCCTCCAAAGAGCACATAATTTTGTTATCTATCCTGTAATCCAATCCCCCTTTGCTTTCTCCCACCTTCCTGTGATCTTTCTTATGTTCTCTCCTTAATAAAAGACACTGCAAAACTGTCATTCTCTGGAGCATTTGAGAACTTGCTTCCCAGCAGTCTCATTAGTTTGGGCTCAAATAAACTCTTCAAAAAATTCTCTACAGGTTTGGATGTTCTTACGACAACATGGGAAGAGGGGATCTTTGGGGTTCATAACAAGTGTCTTTCGTAACCCCATTTAGTATGCTCAGAAGGGGCTAGGCTATGACGTTACCCTCTTAGGCAAATAGAGTGAAATATTTTCTCTTATATCAAAGTAGAGGGCTTTTCTAAAGTAAAAGATATTGATATCCTCCAAAAGTACCTCCAAAATTGATATTACAGCAATAATTACTACAGAGAGAAAATAAGAACTCATTATATCTGTGTTTAAAGAATAATGTTCTAAATAATGCTCTAGATATATTTAAAATAAGCTTCTATTTTAGTACATTTGGCTTAAATAAGTTTGGAGGATTATCTAGGTCTAGAAATGTATTCATTTCTTAAGGGTTTTCTTTTTCCTGCCAGAAAGCATTTTTAAGTGCCATATAACTTAAATTAATAATTGGAAGGTAAGTTATTTATAATTTAGACATTGGTTCTTTAGGTAACCTATATTTACCCCAGTGAATTATCTTTTTTGATTATTATTGTTTTATTTTTGTTTTGTTTGGGGGTGGCAGCAAAAGTTATCCTCAGAGACTGACTTGTTTTTGTCAGTCTCTAAATTATAACAATTTATTTAGCACAGGTTCACTGCGGGAATTATAACAATTTCACAAGCCAATAGCAAGCAGGGTAATACCTTTTAATGAGTAAAATAAAAAAATAACATACCCCCAATAAGTGATAGATTAATCACACTGCTGTTCCAGGCAAGGGGAGGTGGAGAGAAAGGCTACATTTAATATGAGGTACACCTTTTTATACAAGGAGGTATTTGGGAGAGTCGATGACCAACCAAAGAGCTGATTTCCAGCTGTCTGAACAAAAGTAAATGTCCCTTGTCACTCGAGCACGTAACTAGAGAATGAAAATGCTAGTGTTGGTGGGTTAACCAATCTCTTTTATGAGACACTACATGGTTCACCACCACTGCCTACCAGGAGGGCCTTGTCAAGACAGGGACCAATGCCCCAGGTGCTAACATCAGGTGCAACAGAGAAGCAACTCCAAAGAACGGAGAGGCCAAGGGTGTGGACCTTACAAAGTTATCTTAATGTTTCGGTTGTGCGGGCTTGGGGGGTTTGTGCCAAGTGAGCCAAGTCAGAGAGAGAAAGACGGATCCATGTGACTTCACTTACCTATGTGGAATCTAAAAACAAAATAAGCAAACAAAGGAAACGAAACAAAAACAGACTCATAGATACAGAGAAAAAAACTGGTGGTCACCAGACAGGAATGGGTGAGGTGGGCCGGAAAACAGGGGAAGAGAATGATGAGGTACAAACTTTCAGTTATAAAATAAGTAAGTCAGGGGATGTACTGTACAGCACAAGGAATGCAGTCAATAATATTGTAGTAACTGTATGATGACAAATGATAACTAAACTCATTGTGCTGATCATTTCATAATGTATAAAAATATTGAATTATTATGTTGTACACCTGGAACTAATATAATATTGTATGTAAACTACAATTCCATCATAACAAGCTGTACCACTTTTTCATCAACTCTTTGGCTTCTATAATTTGTCTTGTGTCCTGACTACATTACAGAAACTGCCCACTCAGAGCCATCAACTATCTCTTAATTGTCAAGGTCAGTGACTTGTTGTCACACCTCATCTTTCCCAGTTTCTCTGTAGCATTTCACAGGCCCGACCACCTTCTCATTTCTTTACACCTTTACCTCTTATCCTAGCTAACATAGCACTGTTATGATTCTCTTTCTGGTAACTTCTTGGTTTCCTATCTTCCTGTCATCAACTGAATGGAGGAATTCTCCCAAATTCTGACCTTGGGCCTCTTGTTTCTCTTTCAGTGTTTTAAGTCCACAAGTACCATCCTTAACATCTAGTTTTTTGCAAATCTCCCTCTTTAGCCTTCATTTTAATTCTGTGATTCAGAATTCTATACTTCCAAACATGCAACAACTGTTTAATGTCTCTCATGCACACCTTGTTATTCCCCCCCACCCCACAAATTATTAATTTTTTCATCCCCAAACCTTACAAACTAAGTTTCCTCTTCCTATGTAGAATTGAAAGTAGGTAATCATTTTTTTTGGCTCGTTCATGCCATATATTGATTCCATATAGTTACTTGGCAAGAAATGTGGATTTATATTCCAAATATTTTGTAAACCCAGCTCCTAGTGCTACCTCATTACATCTCAATTGCACAATTGTAAAAGACTTGCAACTAATCTGCCTGCCTCTTATTCCTTCCCTCTCTAATTCTCTGATTCTGCTTTCTCACTAATTATAGTTTAGCTGGAGCCAGCTCCTCACTATATATTAAATTCAGTATAAATTTCTTTCCTCGGTCTTCATAGTATGTAGTAACTACAAACCCTAATCTAATCTATCTTTCCCAGATTACTGCTCATCATTTATACCCTGTACACCACCCCAACTAGAGTCCTCTTCAAGCAGACATCAGTGTTTCCCTCAGGTTGTTCCCCTCACTTCCTGTGATTATTGTACCCCCTACCTCCGGTGAAACCCTAAATGTCCTTCCACCTCACATGCTGCCTTCTGCATGGGCTTTCTTTTTCTATTGAGTTAGATATGATTTCTTGAACTTTGACCTTTATTTGTATTCTTCTCATAGGACCTTCCTTTTTCCATGTTTTCTTTAAGTCATGAATATATTTACCTTTTTAATTTCATTACCATACCCATAATATAAGAGATATTTTCCGAATTCTTATTATGTGCTAGGTACTGGATTTGGCCTGGGGAGTCTGCCGTGAATAAGACAGACAGAGCTCTTGTCCTCCTAGAACTGAATGTTCTAGATGTGAAGTTAATCTTTGAAGTCATCCTCAACCTCAGTCCCTGTTGACATTTGGGCCAGAGCATTCCTTGCTGTGTGGGGGCCATCCTGTATATTGTAACATGATGCCACTAGCACCTTTTCCCCAGTGTGACAACCAAAAATGTCTTTAGACATTGCCAAATGCCCCAGAGGGAAAAGTCACCCCTGGTTAAGACCCACTGCTCTTACAGTGTTGACCACAACTCTTTTTATTTAGATTCTCAATAAATGTTGGTTGAATCAAGTTAAAATAATATTTTCAGTCTTCCCACTAGGCACAACCCACTATTAAACACTATAATGGTGACAGAGAGAACATAAAATAAGCGATGGGTTCGAGAGACATTTTCAGTGTCTCTTCTGTTCACAAAGCTCTTGATTTGCAGCTGCTACAGTGCCTCACTTACTGGTGTGAGAAAAATGAATTAACCCACACAGCATTAGTATGTTACATGGCATAAAGTGCAAAGTAAGTGTTCAATAATGTCACAGTATGTGACTTAGAGAGTAAAGTCTTTTGTTAGATTCCAGTGAGAACATATGCAGGCAGAGAGAGATGTACATGCTCAGCATCAGATTGGCATTGCACATGAATAGACCACAGTCTAAACATATGCAGTTGAAATGAACAAAGACAGTTATGGCTATTCAGGGAAGATTTTTTGGAGAGAATGAGTTTTTAGTTAGATTTTGAAGACATTAAAAAATGCGCATTGATGGAGAAGAGGGAATGCAATGCCAAGTGCTTAGGTAGTTTTCAGAAAAAGTTGAGAACAGTATTGATGTTTAGCAAGAGGATCACCATCTACCCTAAGTTCTGTGTGGTCTCACTATAAATTACCCTAATCATCAAATGTCATAATATAAACTTACCAATTGTAAGTAAAGTACTTTGTCCAGCGTGGCCATACATCTTTAGATCAGCAAAATTGTAATGGAAATATAAGTGTACACTTATCATCTGGAAACAATCCGGCATGGAGGCTCCTTAGCATTTGGGAACCCAGCTTTGCTTGCAATGTGCAGTTACTTCATGTGGGCCTTTGTGGCTGAGCCTTCTATGTTTTAATGAAGAGTATATTTCCTTCTCTATGGTTTCCTGTTGCGTTTGGTTGAGGATAATTTGATGTGAATGGAGCTAGCTGGAAATTTCAGGAGACTAAAAAAGAAAACTATAAAATTTAGAAAATTCTGTATTGCTTGAATTTTCAATATCATTGACTACTCAACATAATGCAGAAGGAAACAATATACTAGAGATTTCTGTAATGAGATTTGACAATTCTCTAATTTTGAGGAAAGTAAAAAACTCCGGATTTGCTTAACACTTTTCTGTATTTTTCTCCCCCAAAATTGAGTATGGTAAGATAACTGCCTAAATCTAAGTTTTTTCTCATGGCTCTTATTCAACACATACATGCTTTATATACCATTCTATTCATACATTCTAATTTGCTCCTATTTGGGGAAGAAATAATTAATATTTTCTTTATTTTTTTCCCCTACAGCTTGTTTTGCTTGTAGTGAGCGATTCCTTGAGAGTATTGGGAAGGCAGGCTCTCAGTGGAAAGCATTATTCTTGCCAGAGTGGTAGAAATTTAAGCTTAATTGGAGGAAGTACAAGCTTGCCCACACCTTTCTTTCTTGCCTCTTTTCCTAACTACTTCCCCTGGGTTGGTAAGCTCATGATCCAAAAATCATTGTTTCTTAAGAAGACAAAAACTCTTTGGAACCCCCACTTCTTCCTCCTTGAGCTTCTGCCCTCCACAGGTTCACTGTGAGACCCTATGGCCAGCAGCACGGTGCATGGTTCAAGGCAAGGGCTTCTAAACTGAACTGCCTGCCCGCTTTCTACCCTTGGCTCCTCTACTCACCCACTTTCTTACCTTAGGTCTGTATCTACTTCACTGAGTTGATGTGAGAATCAAATGCTTTATATGCATAAAGCACTTAGCATATGTGTGGTACAGAGTAAATGCTGAAATAATAATAATAATAATAATAATAATAATTATTATTATTATTCATGTTATCTACTGACTGCTTTGGTCTCGTCCTCTTGGCTGTTCTTTATAGTGAAGGTGCTTTTGCTTGTAGCTAAGACTAGAATCTAATCTTTAAATTCAACACTGACCTGAAAGTAAACAGGCTCAGCCAAATAGTTAATATTTGTTTCATGTTTCATGGTATTTCAAACCCTTACAAATAAAGTCAGCTATTAACATTTGTAGTGTCTATGGCCATGCTACCCTGAACAAGCCTGATCCTGTCTGATCTCGGAAGCTAAGCAGGGTTGGGCCTGGTTAGTACTTGGATTGGAGACCACCTAGGAAGACCAGGTGGTATAGGCATAAAAAATAAGGAATTGTAAGTTGACAAGATTCTTGCAATCTGTGAGGTCAACCAAAGGTTGCCTCGCCTAAAAAAAAATTGTAGAAGCATCATAATATTGAGTAATAATATGGAAAGCGGTAAAAGGGTGTGTGAGGCCATGGCAGAGAGGCCTTTGGAGGATCAGTGGAGAAGGGAAACACTTTTAGGCAAAAAAGAAAACAAAAGTTTTAGCTCCTTTCTCCTTGGCACTGATGGCATCAGAAGAGTCTCTGGATGTATTAAGTTCATGCCTCAGGTGTAGTGCTGGCTGGCCTGAACCTGATACCACCAGTGTGCAGTTTCCCAGAAAGTGGAAAGTTTAGTGGTCATAGACCAAGTGACCAAAGGATGGACTGGTGCTGAGAATAGAGCAGAGATGGGCTCTGGGGGCTCAGGTGAGGAGGCCTCCTGCTGCATTCAGGACTTAGCAGCTGCACAGGAATCCAAGGAAGGCTGAAGAGCCAGGTGCATATGCCAGGGCACGCCACAGCTGCAACCTTTAACAATACGAAATACCAACGCAGTTGGGTCAAATGGGTTTATAATTTAAGGATCAGTGTTTAGCTATAGTTTGCTCACTGATTTGTAGTTGTATAATTTCTCTTTTTTAAGTTCTCAATGTAGCATAACTTTATGTTGAGGTACTTATCCTGGATTTGAGATATTCTCATGAGTAATGAGGAAGGCAGGACAATTCCAGGAGGCCAGCATAGGAAATATTTCACTAAGCTAATATCTGGAAAAACTTGTGTGAAAATTGAACATTTTCACATGCCACATTTTATATAGCATATCAAGATTTAGAAAGTACTTTTACATGTATAATCTTACTTGTTTCCCACAGCAACTCTGAAAGAAACAGATTTTCATTTGGAACAAAACTGAATTTAAATTTTCATTGTATAGTTATTTATTTATTTGATATATATTGGTCTATGCACACTGCTATTTCCATAAATGGAGTCTATATTACAATTATATGTCTGTTAGAGATCATTTTTATTTTAGCACCAAGTTTTATAATGGTATTGGAGCAAAAAAAATAAGAGCCAAAATTTAATTAACTTTAGTACCAATTCATTTTTAACTTTTACTAAGTCACAGTTCTTTAACTTATGCAATTATCCCTTCTTCTGAATGCTTAGGCTGCATCATACTTATATAAGGATTTTGTAAATTGAAAAGCACATTTTCCCTCCTCTCTGGTTTCATTGGGTTGCAAATCTAATAAAACCTATTCTATTAGAGAGAGCTCAGATGTCTGCTGTGTGGCTCTCAATATTTCAAACACATATTTTAGAATGAATGGCTTAGGAAAAACTGTCTCTAGAAGTGGAAAATTATGCCTCCAAATATAAATGTAAAATATTCCTTATATGAATAAATGTTATTATCAAACTATTTTGATTTTAAGTTTACTAGTTTAACTACACATAGATAGATTTATTTTAAAGACTTGATAGAAGTATCATAGAACTTTAAGAAGTTATTTATAGATCAACTTTATAGGAGGACACCTTATATTTTACTTGGCCAAATTTCTAAGAGAGTATACACATTTGCAGCTTTTTATACACACACACACACACACACACACACACACACACACACACATTATACTATTTTATGATGTACACCAAAAAAGAACTTATAGTTTAGGACAATATTTAAAAACCTCCTAGGGTATTTTTTAAGCTAGTTGTACTTTTTTACTTATAGTTTTGACCCAGTAACATTTATTTATGATTGTTAAACTTAAAATGTTCAATGGAATTCATGTCAAAATTTTGGACAAAACAATGTATATAGGGGAAAAGGCGATGTGTATAAAGGGAAAAAGGTGATGCTGAATAAGTTGGCATATTTATACTTGGCTTCTCTGCTCTGAAATAGAGCCTTGAAATCCTGGATAATACAAACAATCATACAATTTGCTTTGGATGTTTGATTATGGGAATATTGTTCCTACGCTGGGAGCGTGACACTTTCAATCATGTCTTGGATTTATAAATATAGAAACAATGTTATTTACATGGTATGCTTGTCATTTAGAAGCAGAGCCAATTACATAGGTTTTGTTCTTCATCTGGAGATGACAGTATGTTAATCAGGGCTAGACAAAAAACTTGAATCAAAGGAGAAATATCCAATGAGAAATAAGAGGGTCCTTTGTGGTCCAGGAATGAGGTCTCTTCCAGTGCTTCAGTCTGTTGTTATTGGGTGGGTGGCATCCCTGGGAATTGGGGATAAAACAGTAGAAGGGAAAGTAAGAGTAGAGGAGGAGAAAATATGAGTCTAGATTAAGGTCCTGTTTATGTATCCACAACAGAATTCCAAAACAAGTGGAATTCTCCTGAGAACCATTGCCCTGATGTTCTTTGTTCAGTTTCAGAATTAAGAGGATTTGGTTAAAATATCACAAAACAGTGGTTCTCAACTGGACAAAATTTTGGCGAAATGTAGACACTTTTGGTGGTCTTGAGAGAGGCATCTAGTGGTCAAAGGCCAGGATGCCGCTAAATATCCAATGATTTACACGGGACAATCTCCCGTGACCAAAAATTATCCAGCTCAAAATATCAATAGTGCTGAGTTATGAGACCCTTTCTTAAATTATCCATGGGTCATATTTTTAGTAGGCACCTGTTGGTGAGACTATTGCACTTTGTCCAAGTCTTTTATCAACACAGCTGATAGAGAAAGTGACCATGGTAGGCCACTTTTTTTTTCTGGTCATATATTACTCCCCTTTCTCCTTTCTTGTAAGAGAGGCAGCATGGGAGGGGAAAAGGTACCCATGGGCTTTGGGGCCAACTGGCTCTGTAATGTGATGATCATAGGGATCCTATCTCATGAATGTACGTGAGGGTTAAATAAAATTGTAGGCACATAGTAAATTAGGGACACATAGTAAACATAAATTTTAGCTGTTATTTTGCTCTCAGGAGACCTTGGGAAAGTTAACCTCAGCAAGCCTCCATTTTCAATTGAATAAGATAGGAATAGTAATAGTTTATAGAGTTATAGCAAGGATTAATTGTAAGTTAATTGGCACAAATAGGTGCTTAATGCATAATAGCTACTATTATTATTACTTATCATGGTAATTCATTTCCAAAAATACATTTAAGACCACAGTCAAATGTACGTATCATTGAAAACAACAGAGAAAATAATAAGAAAAAATATAAACCGAAGTTAGAGAAACTTGTATTTGTAACCCTGGCAAAGCTTTGTAACTTTGATAATTTTGACCCCAGTTTCCCAGTTGAGTTAGCTTGTGATTCTGGTGAGTGTCAAGTGCAATGACAAACATGGAGAGCCTGGCATGTATTGAGCATCCAGGTAGTGTTTAGTTTTCCTTGATTCCTAGTCAACTGGATTTCATCTGTAATTTTGAACTAGAACATTGTTTTAGCATGGGATCCTTTGGAAGCAGAGCCTGAGGTGAAAGGCTGTGTGTGGTATTTTGGAATGTGATCCAGGGAGCAGGACTGAGGAACTGGGAAAAAGGAAAAGTCTGAACAGGAGGTGCTGGTGAGTGGTCACGGCCTGGACAATGATACTCATCTCTAAGAGACTTAGGAGCCTTTTTGTTTTCTTTATCATATCTTTTGATGAACAAGTTTCAATTTTGATAAAATCTAATTAGCCATGTTTTCCTTTTATGGTTAATGCTTTTTGTGTCCTAGTTAAGAAATCTTCACTTATCCTCAGGTCAAAAAGACATTCTTTTCTATTTTCTTCTAGAAGTGTTGAGTTTTAGTTTTTTATATTTAGGTCTATAATTCATTTTGAATTAAATTTTGTATAGTATGAGTTAGGATTTGCTGTAAATTATTTTTCCTCAATGAATATATAGTTCTAAAACCATTTTTTGAAGAAAAAAAAAAGAAAGAAAGAAATCCTGATCATTTCTGGTTGATATTTCATGCCTTTGTCAAAATCAATTGGCTGTATATGTGTTGGTCTATTGGTGGACTCTGTATCCTGTTCTGTTATCTATTATTCTATATTTACACCAATATTACATTATCTTGATTACTGTAGTAATTTACTTACTTTATAGTAAGTAAAGTTATTCGACATTGTTCCTATTTTTGAAAATTTTTTTGGCTACTCTTGGTAGTTTGCTTTTCCATATTTTAAAATTAGCTTGTCAATTAAAAAACTGCTCAGGTTTTATCTGGATTGCATTGACTTTATAGATCAATTAGGAGAAGAATGATATTTTAGTAATATTAGCTCTTCTGAATGATGACCTATTAAATCTTTTAATTTAATTATATTTTATTGTAATTTTTTTCTCAGTGACAGTTTTTCCTAATAAAGGCATTTAAGATGATAAATTTCCCTAAAACACTGCTTTTGTTGCATCCAACAAATTTTCATGTGTTCTGTTTTCATTATCATTTATTCAGAAGTATTCTATAATTTTCCTTGATATCTTTCAACCATGGGTGTTTTTAGAAATATATTGTTCAATTTCTAATTTGGGGGGATATTTTAGATGTCCTATTATCATTTTTTTTAATTTAAATTTTCTTATTCCAAGAACAAACTCTGTAGTATTTCAAACTTTTAAAGTTTACTGAGACTTATTTTGGGGCTCAACCTTTTTGATGAATATTCTATGTGCATTAGAAAAGAGTGTGAATCCTGCACTTCTTTATTATTGATAGATATTAGGTCAAGTTGCTGATATTGTTGTTCAATTCTTTTGTATCCTTATTAACTTTTTTTTTTTTATCTCTTTGTCCTATTAATTACTGAATAATAAAATAGTTAATCATGATGATAAATTATATCTTTTTCCTTTCAGTTTTATAAATATTTGCTCTCTATATTTTTAGGTGCCTATACATTTAGAATTATACAGTAGCCCCCTGATCCATGGTTTTGCTTTCTGTGGTTTCAGTTACCCATGGTCAACCATGGTCTAAAAAATTTAATGGAAAATTACAGAAATAAACAATTCATGAATTTAAATATGTTAGCTGTTCTGAGTAACATGATGAAGTCCTGCACCTTCCTGCTTCATCCTGCCTAGGATGTGAATCTTCCCTTTTTTCAGTGTATCCACAACCATAGATGCTACCTGCCCATTAGTCATTTTGTAGCAATATCATCATAAATTCAATAGCAGCCTAATGCTATGTAACAATGCCTCCATCATTCACCTTACTTCATCTTATCACCTAGGTATTGTATCATCTCACAGCATCATAAGAAGAATGAATACAGTATAATAAGATATTTTGAGAGAGATACCTTGATATATATATGTATGTATGTATGTGTGTATATATATTTATATATATACACACATACATATACATTTACATATACATATACATATACATATACACATACACACACGGTTTTACACACACACACACACACACACACACACACACACACACACATACAGTTTGGTACTATCTGCTGTTTCAGGTATGCATTGGGGGTCTTGGAATGTATCCCCTGCAAATATGGGATTGGGGGGTACTACTAATGTCTTCCTGATGAATTCACCCTTTTGTCATTATGTAATACCCCTACTCGTCTCTGAAAATACTTATTGTTTTGAAGTCAACTTTGATATTCATCTAGCCATTTCAGCTTATTGTTTGCATTGCTATTTTCTGTTTTTTAAAACATTCTCAATCATTTTGTACCTTTATATTTAAAGTGTGCACCTTGCATACAGCATATAGCTAAATTTTGTTTTTAGTCATTTTGAGTATCTTTTTTTAATTGGAGAGTTTAATTCGTTTACATTTATTGTCCTCACTAATATGGTTTAGTTTATGTCTTCTATCTTGCTATTTGTATTCTATTTGTCCCATCTTTTTTTTGGTTCCTCTTTTCTTCTTTTCTTTTTGTTTAAGTATTTTTTAAATTCAGTTTCATTTTTTTAAGTATTTTTATTGGCCTTTTAGTTTTTCTTTCTTTCTTTCTTTCTTTCTTTCTTTCTTTCTTTCTTTCTTTCTTTCTTTCTTTCTTTCTTTCTTTCTTTTTCTTTCTTTATTGGGGGTTACTCTAGAAATTACAAAATATATCCCCAACTAATTATAGTCTGTTTAGAATTAAAAGTGAATCATGTCACACAAATTGTGAGAACCTTCAGTATTGTAAATTCACTTATTCCTGTTTCATCTTTTGTGCTGTTGTTACTGTATATTTTAGCCCCTTATGTTATCATGTTATTTTGTTTTACTATGTTGTCCTTTAGGAAATTTAAAAAAGAAAAAAAAGTGTAAATCTTTATATTTGCCCATATATTTACTAGATGTAGTACATCTTATATCTTTGTGTAGATCCAAGTTTCCATTGGGTACCATTCTTTTGATTTTGATATTTATGTATTTATTTGTTTGCTTACTTGCTTTTTTAGAATTTTCTATAGTGCATGTCTATGGTTGAAAACTTTTTGTGGCTTTTGTGTATCTGAAAGTATCTTTATTTTATTATAATTTTGGAGGATTTTCACTAGACCAAATTTTGTGTTGATTATTACTCTCTTTGAGCATTTTAAAGATGTCCTTCTATTGCTTCTGGCCTCAATTGATTTTTTTGAGAAGTTATCATTAATATTGCTGTCATCCCTTATGTGATGTTACTTTTCTCTTCATCTGTGGTTTTCAGCAGTTTGATTCTGACATGACTAGGTGTGGGTTTTCTTTGTATTTATCTTGCTTGAGGTTCACTGAACTTCATGGATCTTTAAGTTAATTTTGAACCAAATTTATCTCAATTATCCCAAAACTTAGTGGCTTAAAACAGATAATAACTTTTATTAATCACAGTTTCTGAAGGTTGGGAGTCTAGGTGTGGCTTAGCTCTGGTCCTCTGGCTCTGGGTCTGTGACAAGGCTGCAGTTAGCCCAATGCTCGGCAGGAAAGGATCTGCTCCCAGCTCACTCATGTGGTTTTAGTTCTTTATGGGACTTAGGCTCCAATTCCTCTTGAGTTGTAAAAATCCAGTATGATCATTCAGAACTCTCTTGTTTTACATATTTGAATTCAACTTGTATTTTCCCCAGGATTTTTATCTATGTTCACGAGAGATATCAGTCTATAATTTTTCTTTCTCATCATGTTCTTGTGAAGTTTGTGGCAACAGTATTCTGTTCCTGTAAAACAAGCTGGGAAGTGTTTCCTTTTATTATGTTTCTTGAAAGAAAATAACAAACCTTTAATAAGTGGCAAAGCTGATATTTAGACCATGCTGGGTAGCTCCAGAGTTTATGCTTTTAATCACAATGCTATGTCAACTTTCCCCTTCACTTCTCTCTTTCTCTCTCAGTATACACACCCCAAGCCCCAGTTAGGCCAGGGAACTATAAAGAGGGCCATCTGACACCTGCATATGGAGGAGAGGAACTCTGGGATTGGGAGCCTGAGTCTTTTCTAATGGCAGTAAGCCTGCCCGCCCTTTACTCTGGACTGGCCTTCTTTCAATTTTCAAGTGCATAACACTCCTCCTGGCTGCAGGGACTGTACATGTGCTGTTTCCTCTTCTAGTTCATCCCTAAGATCTCAGTCTATACACCACTTACTTACAGAATTCTTCTTTGAACCTCACAGTTTGGGATTTGAAAGGTTAATTTCTCCTTTGTTGCATACATTTCTTCTTCTCTATAACATTTAATCACAATTATAAGGAAACAATTCTTTGTGTAAAGTTGATTTTCCATCTAGAATATAAGCCATATGGTGGCAGAGACTATGTTAGTCTTATTATTGGTGAGCACATAGTAGGCACCTAACACATGTTTATAGAATGACTTAATTTTCTAATTAAATTTTTCAAAAGACTTTTGAGGGCACATGTCTATTACTGCAGTTTTGTGGATGGATAAAAGGGTTGCCAACATAATATGTATTTTCACTTTTCCATGAGATTCTGCTGAGGCCATCTCTTGACCTACTCTTTGCTTTTTATCACTGCAGCATCCTCACCTGCCCTTCATCCATATGGGTCTTCTACTGGCTCGAGTGTCTCATAAAGTAGAGGAGCAGGGTTGAGGAGGAAGTGGGTGATAAAAGGTAACCTGGATCACAGACAATAGATGACATTGGCAATCATAAAGAGTAATACACTATAATAAATAATAATATAATAAATAGCTAATATTTACTGAACACTTACTATATGCTAGGTGCTGTATTAAGTATTCTACCCATTTACATTTAATCTTCACAACATCATTATAATGTTGTTCAGTTATTATCACCATTTTATAGGTAAAAAACTCACCCTTGGAGACACTAAGTGATTTTTCTCAAGGTCACATAACCAGCGAGTGGCAAAACTAGGACCTGACCGCCAGTCAGTATGGTTCCATAATCCATGCTCATAACTACTGGACCATAGGCTGCCTTATATAATTTCCACTAGTTGTCAATATATGGTGAGAATCCTATGGAAACAGACTGTAAAGTGATTTCTCTTATCTAATTTCAGCTTTAAAGTGACAAGTGAATCTAGTGTTAAAGAAAATATTCAGGTTTAGAATTCCTCTAGCTGGTTCAAAATTATTTGTCTTTGTAACAGGATTGGTGCTGTGATTCTAATTAAACTTTTGCAGTTTTCTTAAAGCTTAGTTAATCTCAGGATTTAGAAAAGAAATGACTAATTTAGCAGGCCATCAGATCAGTTTACCACTAAATGCACAAACATAACTGTGTATATCGTTTTTATGAAAAGATTCAGTCAAATTCTTGGGTGAAAGACATTCCTTCAGCATGCTGGTATGTAATGACTTTTTTCCAGAAATTTCAATGTCACTAAAAATTTTATTTTGGATAAGATTAAATCCTTTATTGCTCTGGCTATTTTAGAGATGGTGCCAAGAGTAAAATCTTATAAAATACATTTATTTCAAAGGATATATTAATATTTATTTAATGAAACCCATAACCCATTGTTTAGAATGTATTTATAGAAAAGAGAGAAAAACAGACTCTGCAATTAGTTTTCTTGTATCTAGGACAAGCTTGTTATAACAGTCACGGGACACGTTTGACGGGTGCTATTTCAGCATTGACTATTTTGAAAACTAGGAGAAATATGCTTTAAAGTCAATACTGTCCAATTTAAAAATACTAAATTGGACCATATACCATAACATATATTTAACCATTTCAGATCTCCTATGAATCAGGTACATGCATTGACTTTTCACTTTAGAGGTGGCTCACTTATCTTGCTGTTCTTACCTTTTTAATAAACCATATCTAAAAAGATTACAATACCATATTCCCCCTCAAACCCCCTGCCTCAAGAGCCCTACTAGAGACAGTTGACTGCATCTTAAATGTCCCCTTTGTTTCCCATTCTGCTTATAACAATATTGACCACAAAGGGGATACTGCTCAGCATTAGTGGTTCGACTGGCTGTCCTCCAGGCCATAAAGTCTCAGCAACTCTCTTCCCCTCCTGGTTTCTTCTCCATCTCTCTTTCTCTTTTAGGTGCTATAAGGGACATTCCGAGACATAGAAAAAGATCCGTTTGATTTCCTTGACTGTACATAGCCCCTCTCCTGGTGGAGTTTAGAGCTTAGGTGCTGCCCATTAAAATAGATGATAACAAGCATCTAAGTTGTTAAGGAGCGAGTGAATGAATCTGTTTATTCATTCATTCATTCATTTCCGCTAAGTTAGGCACTCTTATAAAAACTGGATATAATGTATGAGCAAATCTAAATCATCCTTGTCCTGCAGTTACAGTCTAATGGGAGATATAGACATTAAACAAATAAATACATAAATTATTACAAATTATAATGCAGGCAAAGAACAGGGTGCTATTAGAAAGAACAGCATGGCACATGACAGCTTGGCTAGGCTTGGCTCATTTCCATGGGCAAGAACCTAGAAACTTTATCAGAATATTCTCTGCAAGAACTATCAGAGGTAAATTCTTTCTTAAAAGCCCTGTTAATGACAACTAGAACCTAGTATCTAGGAAGAGTTCTTTAGTTCATTAATTCTTTAAATGGCAGTTATCCAGTGCCAACTATTTGTTAGGTACCATGTAAGTGCTCAAAATATCAAAATATAGAGAATGAAGTTCTTATTCCTAAGATGCTTACAGTCTGGTGGGAGATGGAACTAAACAAAGTCAGTGTGGGCAGTCAGATGAGGATAAGTACAGAGACACCATGAGCCTGTCATCTTCTTGGTGTTGGGAGGGCAGTGTGGAGACCTTCTGGGAGATGTAACACCTAAGTGGTTTCTTAAGTGATAAAGAGCCAAAAAAAAAAAAATTGGAGGGAGGGAAGAAGATGATTCTAGGAAGAGCAGCATGTTTGAAGACATAGAACTGAGTGCTCCAATCAATGAGCCTCGATATGCTGGCATGTACACTCAACAGGTTATTTCTGTGCAAAGATACTGATGCCTCTAGGTCCTTGAGAGACTGCTGCTATTTATCCCAACGTGTCATGATGTGAAAAAGATGGGAGGCACTGGTTTAGAAGCTGAAAAGAGCATGATACACTTAGGGAATTGCACAAATGCTGAGCTACATGAAGTATAGAAAGGGATGCTGGCTAAGTATTGGTTTTACCCATCACACTTAAATGCATGCATGATATTGTCGTCAGTATAATCTTCAAGCTGGCAAGATAAAAAAACTACAGGGACAAGATTATTAATGAGTGTTGAAAGCATTCACTATCCTAACACCATTTATAAAAAATAATTTTATTTTTGTCTCTTTTGTCTATTTCACTTTTCTGAACTTCAAGGAGAATTTGGTTATGTGTACTTAGTTTCTGGGTTCTTGTGATGTAGATTCAAGGGACCACTGAGAGAGGGACAGCGTTGGTGAGACCAAAGGAAGGGAGAATGGGAACAAATGACAAAAGCCTCTTAGTAGAAAGAGTTTTGACTCATAGCAGAAAGAGTTTTGTGGGTAGAAGAGAAAAAGCAGTCGATGTGGTTTGGGGTATAAACCAAAACCAAGTAAATTTTCTTTGAGATTTGCAGGTGCAGATTTTGAAATTCTTTTAAAAATTACTTTAGAATACTTGATTCTTCTTCAAATAGTACACTGAAGAGTGACTTCTCTGAATGAAGCACCAGGACTTATTTCAGTGGTACTGTATACATGCCTGCTCCTCAGAGAAGGAGGTTTAGTGCGACGTGGGAAATAATCTCTGAGTTTGAAACTTGAATATGATTCCTGATTTTGTTTAGTACTGACATGATTTTGAGCCTTTGTCATTTCTCAAAGCCTTTCTACATCTCAATTTCCTCATAAATAAATGAGAATTTAGTACCTATCCTATATATACCTCTCTCTCTGTATATATAGATGATAGATAGATAGATATAGATATAGATATAGATATATATGATATATAGATATATAGATACATAGATATAGATATATATGATATATAGATATAGATATATATTTACATATATGTGTATATATCTCTATATATACACACATATATATATACTCATATAATATAGAACCTCATTGGGTCAATATGAATAATAAATAAATCATGAAAGTGCTATACAAATTATAAAGTGTTATCCAGAGTTTCATAATAGCAGTAATAATAGTGATGCTAATGTTAAAAGTATTGTTTATTTTTTAAACTGTGTAGAATTACACTCTTAGTGGATTTTGAGAAATGCTATTTGATGGTGTTAATGTGACAGTAAAAAGTTAACTTCTCTCAAGCTTGGATGGCGGTGGCCCCAACTGAGAGAAAACTTATTGCTCATCAGGAATGACTCTAAACTTGAGAAGAGCACAGCTTAAAACCGTAGCTATTCCTTTTTTATATTCTTCTTAGATGTCTGAATTCTTATTGTTCAATCTGGAAATGAGACAATATAGTCCCTGCACTTTCTGGTTCTGGCATGCTAGAAATTCCAGTGATAGAGAAGTAGCCGATAAATTATTTGACAGAAAATATAGAAAAAATCTTTGTAATTCACAGTTCTGACATAATGAAAAGCTTATAATTCACTAGTGTGACCTCACAGCTGTGAATTGCAAGTTTCACTTGACTCATTCACAATTTGTCTTTGAATTTATACTAAGAAAAGTGAGAACCATATTGTCAAACTGTCACTCCATATTGATATATTACTGTTGAAGATTAAGAAACATTTTGTCAAAGAGTAGGAAATAAAAATATTCTAAAAGAAGATGGAGTATGATACAAATCTGAAGGAGTGTATGAGGCAAAGAAAATAAAACCTAGAAAAAAAGCAGCGGGCAGTTTTTGTATCTGTCTAGGAACTTCTTTTGAAATTTTTCATTTCATTACAGCAAACTCCTGTATAAAACTTGGTCTATGCTAGTCTCTCTTCTGTCACTTTAGAGATAAGCACTTTACAAGTCAAGAAACCCCTTAGAAGTAGGTATTGTTTTTATTTTTACTGTTCCCAATGCAGATACTGAAGCCCAGAGAGGACAAGCAACTTGCCTAAGGTCACACAACTACTAAGTGGCAGAGCAAGGATGCTGGCTCTGAGGCCCCCACCATGCCTCTGGTCCAGATCTCCTTTGCGAGGAGGTTGTTATCGTAGAGAGAGCTGGTCTTTATCTCTAACATCAATTAAAAAACCTCCTTGATCAGATCTTTTTCTTGATAGCAGTAACTTAAAAGAGCGAAGGGTGAGAAAGAGAAATCTAGGACCACATTGTACTTGTTTAGATTCAGGACAGACAAAGGTTCTCTATACTAGACATACATTTAATATCCTTTACATCTTTTCAAGAATATTTAAATAAAATATGCAAAGTAGATTGTAACTCTGACAGTACTTTTCTTTGTAACTTTTTATTCTAATATAATTTCAACTTACAGAAAAGTTTGAGGACAGTACTGATGACTGCTGTGTGCCTGTACCCAGATTTATGAATTGTTTAAATGTCGCCTCGTTTGCTCTCTCTCAGGAACCATTTGATACTAAGGAGTAAATCATATCTTTATCCCTAAATATTTCAGTGTGTATTTTCTGAAAGCAAGAACATTATTTTACATAATCATAGTAAAATTATCAAAATTATCAGAGTTCACATAGATGCAGTACTAACATCTAATCCACAGTCCATATCAAAAGTTCCAATTTTCCCAATACTGTTGTTTATAACTATTTTTCCTCCACTAGAGAATCCTTTTTACCCCCTCCCTTCCATACATGAATGTTCATAGAAGCTTTTTTTGTAATAGTCAGAACTGGAAACAGTAAAAATGTCTTATAATTGCAAGTAGTTAACAAACTGTGGTACATTCATACGGTGAAATACTACTCAGCAATAAAAAGGAATGAATTATTAATATATGTAACAACGTAGATCACAAGGGATTATGTAGAGTGAAAGAAAACCAATCATATACCATATAATTTGATTTATATAACATTCTCAAAATGACAAAATTATAAATATTATAATAGATTAGTTTGCCAGAGCTTAGGAAATATTTTATTTGAGTGGGAGAGTAACTATAAAAAGGTAGCCCGAGGGACACCTTGGTTGTGATGGAATGCAGTGATTGATAGTGGTTGCACAAATTTACAAGAGACAAAATGACATAGAATTCTAGACACATTTTACCAATGTCAATTTTCAGGTTGATATTACACAACAGTTATTTAAGATGTAACTATTGGGGGAAATGGGGTAAAGGGTACACAAGATCATTCTGTATTATTTTTGCAACTTCCTGTAAATCTATAATTATTTCCAAATAAAAAGTTAAAAAAGGAGCATTTTGTGACATATAGCATACAAATTATGTAAAAAAGTATTAAATATAAATTAATTCAGAGAAATAAAAATTAAGCATAGCAGGCAGGATGATTATGTATATGTGTGTGTCTATTTACAGTTATTTTTTACTATGTTGTATCTTAGAAAAATTATTAATAACAAGTGTTATAAATAGCTGGGAATAAAAGTAACATCAGAGAAAATAAATGGACACAATAACAATGTTGTAATGACTCCTCAATGTAGTGAAATCAGATTCTTCTGAGCTCAAAGAGTTCTCAGGTGGGTTAATAAATACTCATTTTGTCTTCAGCAGTACATCTGACTTTTTCTCTGGCCTGGTCTGGCTCTCTCTGGTGCTTTTTTTCCATGCTTGCGCTGTTATCACCACAACTGGCCAGCCATCTGTAAAGCAGACTCCAAGGTCTGAGGTGGTCTTCTCCTCGAGCCCTTCTTTAGCCTAGATAAAGGCTAGGGTGCTTCCTTGCTACAGCTACTGAGTCTGTTCTGTGCTCCTACACGTTCCAACAGCAGCTGCATCTGGGAGGTATCCTTTGCCTTCATGTAATAACAACCAATATACAGTTTAAAAAGCAACCAGTTTTGGGTTCTATATAGTTCACAGAAATTTCATTAAGAGCCCATGTAGTTTGTTATAATTTTGTATAGCAATTCTCTTTTATAATTCAAATTAAATCTGTTGATCAATGAGGAATAGGAGTAACAGACACCATGCTGCACCCTCTTCAAATTCTACTTTCCTCTTTCTCTAATCTCTCCTCAAAATTGTTGTCAATTATTCATTTATTGAGCACTAGTGGATGCTTTATCTTCTTAAAATTCATCTTTGATGGTGGCCCCTGAACACAATTACACACATCTGAGAAAGAAATTTATAGTGTCATCTATTTTTAGCTTTCTATCTTTGTTACAGTGTCACTCTATGCTTTCTGTTCTTCCATGAACGTGGATTTCTTGTTCTTCTCCAAATAAGCCTCACACATTTCTTCTCTTTTGCTTTGCTCAACCTTTTTTGTTCATCTGAATTTCTCTGTCCTGAGTCTGTAAAATATCATTCATCTCTGGTTGCCCACCTGTGAAGTCACTTTTTCCAATGATGCTTTCCTGATGTCCTTAACTGGAAATTCTCCCTCTTTGGAACTTTGTTGTTCTGTCCTCCTTTCTTATGGCAAATACATTTTGTTTTTATCATTGCTGTGTGTAAGCTCCCGAAAGGCAGAGGCCACATCTTATTTCTCTGTACCAATCTGTCCTGAATACAGCCTTGCTACCCTCCCTGCCCCCGCTTTGTTCAGGTCTTTGTGTAGACTCTTAACTCCATTAACCTTACTCAGTATGAGAAGCTAACAATTTAAGACTTCAACCCATATTTTAAAATTTTCAACAGCTTTAATTGGCCCATAATGAGAGTCTACTCTCCAAGTTGACATTAATTAATGTGGGGATAATTATGCAAGTTAGCTATGATAACACCTAACTGTAGTGTTCATAGTAAGAATTAAGAGATACGGTTTGGAAATAGTCCTGAGTTCGAATGTCTACTCTTCCAGTTACTAGCTATGTGATTTGAAGCATATTACTTACCCTTTTTAAGCTCCATTTTCTTTATTTGCAAAATGGCTATAGGGAATAATAATATTTACCTCCTAGGGTTGTTATGAGGATTAAGCACTTGGCATTACATCTGTCACATAGCAAGAACACAATAAATGGCAGCTTCATTATGTTGTCCATTACCTTTTAAACCAAGATATTAGAGTTTGCAAAAAAGGATATCTTGCATAAAAAAAAGATGTATTATCAACTTTTAAATCTCCTCCTGTATCTGCCTGGTTCACTAAGAAAATAGGATATAAGATTGGTTTGGCACACTTGCTCATAATGGACCTGTGCTAAATGCTAGTGAATACCTTTGTCTTTTCTAAATAATCATTTATTCATCAATTCACTTAGGAGTGGGACAGTTGGTGACTAAGACATTTAATGGAGAAGGCCTGAGATAGTGCTCTTCCTCTTTTGTGATAATGAGCTATTTGCCTTTGTGCCATCTTTAGCCTCTTTTCCATTTTCTGTAATTCTTTGAAAATTATCAATTGTGGTTCTATGATGTGTGTAGAAAGTTCATCTGTGCTATGGAATACAACTCAACCAGGCTTGAGATCTTCATACTCTCCAAGTGGTTATATCATATCTTGATTTTTTTTCTCTCAGGTTTCCATTCTCAAGTTTTATTTAATACATTTTAGTTAACAGGTCATTCATTCTTATTTGTGAGGAAAAACATCAGACTAGGAGTTATGTATTTTTCCCTTTAAAGTGCATTTGCAACAATCTCAAACAATGAAAAACTGCAAATACAGCACATTTTTTTGTTTGTTTCTCTAAACTACTTGAGAGTAAATTGATGACATAATGGTATACCACTCTGAATACTATCGTGTATATTTCCTGTGAATTGGGACATATTCCTATGTGAGCAAACCAGGTAAGTAAAAATCCAAAAAAATAATAGTGATATATTAATTCCATCTAATTCTTAGACTCTGTTTGATTTAGGGAGTTGTTCCAAAAATACCCTTTATAGGCAGAAGGAGCCAGTCTAGAATCATGCATTGTATTTTGTTACCATGTTTCTTGAGACTCTTTCATTTTGGACTAGTTGCTCAGTCTTTCTTTGAGTTCCAAGGCTATGTTACTTTTGATGATTACAGTACCGTTATTTTGTTAAATGTTCTTCATTTTGGGATTCTCTGATGTTTTATAATGATTAGATTAAGACTATATTTTTGGACGAGATATCATAGAAGTAATGCTGGGCTATTATTATATTCTGTCAGGTACCATGTGATTTTTATTTATTCCATTGTGGATGTTCATTTTGGTCACTTGATTAAGGTGGTGTCGTTAGGCTTATTTAGCCCCTTCCCATTTAACTTCTTATGTACTTAAATATTTATTTGTTGTTTATTTATTTAGATATGGACTCATGGATTACTGTTACTATTGAATGAGTTAAAATTTTATTACCATTGCTGTTTATTTTGATGCTCAAATTGTTTCAGATTTGGCCAGCAGGAACCCCTTCGACCTGGCATTTTTGACATGACTATCAGTTTTTGAGCACTTCCTTTCTGGCACACAAAAAGTGTTTCATCTCATTCTATAACATCTCTATCCAAATTCTGGAATAAGTTATTTCTGTAAAGAGTCCTGGTTATTTTAATTGGGAAATTGTCTTTACGTATCAATATTGGAGCACTAGGCATGCACATTGCTCTTGGAGTGTCACCCCTCCCAGGCCTTCTCACTAGACTGGGCTAGGTCATACATGACACACTCACACACAGGTTTGTATCCATATGTATTTCTTTCATTTTTTTAGTAATTGATAAATTTTTTTATTTGATGAATAAATGAAATGTAGTACATAAATAATATAGATAATTTATTAAACCCCCCAAAATAAGGAAATTCTAGCACATACCAAAATATGAGTGAACCTTGAAAACACTATGCCAAATGTAATATGCCAGTCACAAAATGACAAATATGATTCCTCTTATATGAGGTGTCTAGAGTAGCCAAATCATAGAGATAGAAAGTACGCTGGTAGTTGCCAGAGGCTATAGGGAGAGGAAATAGGGAGCTATTTTTTTAAATGGGTACAGAGTTTTGGGGAAGCTGGATAGTGGTGATGGTTGCACAGCTCTGTGAATATATCCAATGTAGATTTCTATATCTAAATACATTTTAAACCATGAATTCATACCAGTACTTTGAATTCCAATCTAATACCACATGGCTCATTCTTTTCTCCCTTTTCATATTTGAAATTCTCTTCTTTGTCAGTGAGAAACCTGACTCCCATTATCCTTAATGTATTAAATTATGTGATCAGTATCTGTCTATAGCCAAAGTCTATCACTGCTCCTGCAACACCCGCTTCCTTCTAATTCTTAGACTCATTTGATTTAGGGAGTTGTTCCAATAATGTGGGCATACTGCTCTTCTTCTGACTCCTTGCTATGGGTCACTTGCTGCCTGTACTCTCTGCTTGGTCTGGGATACTGGCCTGATGTCACCTTCTCTTAGTATACCCACCTCATCCCACTTGTGGTCTCACAGCCAGCTGCCACCACGTGAACCATCCTCCTCACTCTTCCACCCTGACCAGGCTCTATCAAACTGTGCTAGGATACCCTCCGTGGTCCAGTTTCCTTCTGCTGCTTGGGCTCAGAAAACTGACTTTGCGCCATCCTCTGTATTGGATGCCCTCTTCACGCCACTTGGGTTCTGACATTCTATGATAATCACTACCACAGTCCCCTAAACCTGCTTCTCAGAAAATGCCCTCCTCCCCCTGTTAGGGCTACAATATGCTGCACAAGGCCCCCCTTCTATGTTGGCGCAACCCCTACTCAGTCCTGACATCCTGTGTGGCTGCTCATCCTGAACCTGGATCCTCTTCTTGTCCTGCTCAGGCTCTGACACCTCAGTGTGGGACCCTCTACTTAAATGTCCTCCCACCCAGCTTAGGCTCATATACCTAGAAGCGGGTGACAGCCCAGAGGGGACAGGCAGGCATCTTGGGGAGGGCCTCCCTGTCCCCTCTGGGGCACTGGCACACCATGCTGCCTTCCCCTCCACAAATGGAGGCTTCATTAAGCCTCTCAGGCTCCACACACCTGAGCTGTGCTGCCCACACTCATGGATGCGCTTGTGCCCTGCCACCCCTCTGTGAAGGCAGTCTTGTGCCTTGCTGGCATTTTCATTTTGTTTTCAGAGGTATTCGTTCTTTGAACAATTTGAGCAGTTAGCCAACATTTCAGTATTTCATGCCTTCCTCAGGGTACTGGAGAGGCTTATTCTCTGCAAACAGCTGTTCAATATGATACCACCAGGGTCCTCCAGTATATTTATAGCTTTGGAATTCACAACTACCTATAATTTATACATGCTTAGTTCTTCAAAAATTGCAAAAAATTAAATCCTGAATTATAGGGAGTATGAAATCCAATCATTTTTAGCCAGCTTTCCTGTATATTATCATTTATTTGAATGCTATCTTAAAAATCGCAAATTTGTAAACTTATATTTTGTAACCTCGATCAAACATTATTTTTAAACTCCTATTGCAGTTTGGGAATTTTGTAAGTCTTGAAACAAAGAACAATATAATTATTATAATTAACATTAAAATCTAGCTATAATTCAACATGTTTGACCATGGCATTTCTATAGCGACTCAATTTTGTGACAGTTTTACTCCCAGGTAACGTGATGAGCTATGGCTGGAAGTTCTCATTCATGTACATGGTGTAATGGCTTATTATAACAGTAACAGGACTATGTGGAGAAGCTTTTATACCATTGTATTCATTCTTAGGAAAGAATCTAAAAAAAAAATACACCACTTTGCGTATCAACTTTTTAGTTTTTCTCACGATCAAGATTCCCTAAGAGTGAGGACCAGCTGCAAATAAGACCTATTCTTTTATATAATAAGCTGCCAAAAGCTAGAAAGTAATGACTGACATTCTGCTTATCACAATAGGCTGGAGAGTGATTTTGCATGTTCACGAGGCAAGAAATACAGCTGTGGTTCCTGTTATCGACAAAAGACAATACAGGCAGAATTCCATAGTTTCATTGCTTCAGTCTGTGACATTAAGTTTCAACCTCTGCACGAGACACATAAATATCCTTTGGATTTTCTTCAGTAAGCACACACTAGAGGTTAATAATGTGGGGATGTTTGATTCCCTGCTGTTTTAAATAATTTCATGGAAAATCTAATGCAGTAGGACACTAGTTTGGAAAGGTTATTACCCTCATCAAAGGATAGCACTTCTTTTCTATTATTTTCTACCAATTTCTTGCTCTTATAGATCCTCTCTCTTCATTTACCACAAATGATTCTTCAAAGCAACGCTCTGTGGTTGGGTGGAGATGGGATTGGGGAAAGCTTAATCCCTAATCAGAGCCCTGTCAGTACTGGTAGTAGCGTGCATCTTTCTTCCCCCTTCTGCTCACTGAGATACAAGACAGAGATGCACACTCATTGCAGGGTTGTCATTGGGAACCAGTCTTTTACACAGGACCTTGAGGTCCAAAGCCTAGAGGGACCTCTAGGCAGTTAAGTACCAGTAGTCCACCCCCAGCTCTTCTCAACTAAATGGTGCTCTGACTTGCTAAATTCTTGCATCATTACCATCTCTGTTTGGCAGTGCTTACAACAAAACTCTAAGAATGCTCTTGAGTTCAGAGTAGAGTTTTAGGGTTAAGGAAAAATATGGGGTTCCATGGATTGTGCTGTTCTAGGCTCGCTAAATGTGAAAGGAACTGCCTGTTCCGTATCTATTTCCTCTTTTCTTCCAGGACACAAAATTTAGTTAGGTGACCACATGCATTTCCGAGCTTTCTTTGCTAATGGGCACCATGTTACTTAGTTCTGGCCAATGAGATCTGAGCAGAAGTTGTTTGGGTAGAATTTCTGGGAAAGGTCCTTAAAATGGTGGCACAGACCCTGCTGGTAGTTTCTTTTTTGGGGATTTTTCTGTCTATTTGGGGTGTCCGGCTATTCTGGTTTGCTTGGGGTTATGTAGGTCCAGCGACATGAGCTTTTCAGACTTAAAGCCCAGAAAGTACCAAAGTAGGTAAGCTGAGCACCCTGCCTTCCTTTCTTCAGTACATAGATGTGATAGTTGGAGGTCTAGCAGCTGTCTCATAACCATGAGACGAACTCATTCTAAGGGTGACTGGGTAAAAGGCCATGCAAAGCGTGATTTCATTGTGATGACCTAGACTTCCAATACATGGGGACAAAAATAACTCCCAATTTAGTGAAAAAATATATATTTTTTACAGTGTAGTGGTTCTCTTTTCTAGCAACCACAATTCCATCAGTGTTAACTTGGTTAAGGAGCCCTGTTCTGTCCACGTGAAGACATTTTCTTTTGGCCGAAGCATGGCCAGTTCTTTGGAAAAGGATAGTTTCAGCATCAAAACGCTCTATGAGGTATGGGAATGAGGGTCAAAAAAATCATGTACTTACACCAAAGTCACAAGGTCATCATGTAGCCAACGAGGATTTGAAGCCAAATCTAACCTCAGGACTACGTTAATTACTATTGAGTGAAACTATCATTGATGCTCCCCAGGCTTTTTCCTTGCTAAGGCTGTCTAGAAGGGCTCTAAAACTGATTTATTTTAGAGGTATATGGAGAAATTAATTAGCATTAATTGCCTACTTTGTGGCTTTCAATATACTATTTACATTGTTTTTCAGTTAATATTTACTGACTAAAAAATCTGATCCCCAGATTTTTTCATACCCATTTTATAAATGAGAAAATTGAGAGTTGGAGAGATCAAGAACCTTATCTAAGGTCAAAATGCTAAAAACAAAGGCTACAAAGCCACCCTGTCTAGCTCTAGAGCCCATGCTCTGAACCACTGTACCATAATGCCTCTTATTTATAATGCTCTGCAACTTGTTTTTCTTACTTAACTATGTATTTCATGGACATTTTTCTAGGTTAATAAATAATAGATGATTCATTTTAAAAAAACTATGTAACGTTCCATAGGATAGATATATCTCAGCGTATTTAGCTATTCTTCTCTCTCATCCTGTCACGAATAATGTTGCATTTTTAAAAAATTACATGCATTTTGTTTTTATATATCCTTACATACTAGTGTACTGATTTCTGCTGGTTAGATTCCCAAAGGCGAAGAGGTAGAGATGAGCCAATGAGTTTGTATATATTTAATTGTAATAGCTACTGCTAGATTATCAATTCTTTTATTCAACATTTTAATTGAGACAAAATATACATAACATAAAGTTTGCTAGATTATTTTAATGAAAACTTTGTAGCAATTCACCTTCCTACTACCCATGCATGAGAAGGGGTCGCCCACTTCCTCACAGCACAGAATGTTCTTTTTTTTTTGTAAACTTTTATCAAGTTGGTTGGTAAATATGGGTACTACATTCTTGATTTAATTTGTATTTCCCAGACTCCTAGTGAGATTGAACACTGTATCATCAATTTATTGATTATTCATATTCTTTGCCAAGAAATCTGAAGGGTTCAGAACTTAAGGCTACAAGAATAAATTTTCATTTTGGACTTCGGGCGTTCAAAGTAGGTAAAGGGGAAATGAATGTGTGAGTGTGTCAACGAGAGTGAGTTGGCCTCCATTCTGTGCCCCCGAAATAATTTATTCTGCATATAAATTAGCCTATAACTGTGGGTGAAATAAATTATCTTCCATGTGGATTTGGAAGCTGTAGAAGAAGTGGAAAACTAAACTGATTTTTTTAAGAGAAAAAAATTGTTCTTTAAATTTATAGTAGGCCATGACTACCTTTCTATCTTGCTACTGTTTTTATTGTTTTAACTACCTGTCCCACATGTCTTGTATAGCAGTCAGCCTGACTGTCCTTTTCCAAGCCTTACAAATCATCACACCAAATAGAATGTTTTATACACTGAAAGGATGTTGGGAGAATAAGATTAAGTGAAGGTGATTTTGAGGTACTGGTGAATCACTGTGCACACTGTATGGACTGACAAAGTTGAGTATCCCTAAAGATCCTAATCTATGTGTGTCTGGAATGCATTTCAGCACACACTCATAGGGACCTTTCGAAGATAAGTTAGATGGAAGATGACTTTACATTCTGTAGATGTGAAAAGGGAAAGGATGCAGAGCTTAGGGCTCCTTTGCTGGGGAGAGGGGAGAGGAAGAGGCGTGCTCTTCTTTTCTAGTCCTGCGGGAGGACTGCTAGAAAAGAAGTCCTCTGTAAAGTTAAATGAACTGAATTGGATATGAAGTTCTGGTTGACAAAGAAGAAGAGAGCTGGGCCAAACTAAACAGTCATTCCCAGGAGATGTTAATGACTGAGCAGAGAGGGAGTCCCTTCCTGCCACCTTCTCTGCCGCACACCTGTTGGATTGCAGGTGAGGTGTTCTGAGTAAGTGGACTTTGTCAAGGCAACGCCCTTGCAGAAAGTGAATACCATCAGCCCACCAGTGAAGATTTTTGTGTGGAGGGACAGTGCCCTACCTGTGAATCTCATTTTAAAATGCATTTTGAGGTTTGAGCTAATAATGTGAATGACATTCAGTGAGATTGCCAAATGCTGGTAATTTACTCTCATTTTCGCATTAATGTGGGCCCACCTGTGATGAATTGGAAACTAAATAAGCACATCAGTTTTAATTAGATATTGCAGAGACTGGATCTAGTTAAACAGCAGTATTCATTCTTATCTATTAAATAGTGAAAGATTTAGCACATTCTTCAGAAAATGTTTACCCCCCCATTTGTCCTTCTCCTTTTTTTTTTTGGCAAATATTCTTTTAGATGGAGGCTTTCGAGTTAGTTAAAAAGTAACTAGGTGGTACAAAGGATGGGAAATAATTGCATTTAAGTCTTTAAAAAAGCAGACCATCTAGTTTATCAGTGGTATGTTTTACATTAAGAAACATAAATCTGAGAACTTTTGAAAAGACAAATATTAGATTGTAGTTATCTGGTAGATGTTGACTGGAGGTCAACATCCCATCCTGCAATTTGGAATCTAAATATACCACTTGGGTATGGCTAATAGATGCAGAATGAACCTCTACCAGAGAACAGAGCCAGTTTTCAAAATTCAAGACAAGATATTACAGTTCTAATGAAGGCACAATATTGTTTGATGCATAAGGGTCTAAGACCTAATGAAAGAAACTAGTATAGATGTGGAGGTAACTCTGATTAACATTTGTGAAGGATGAGGATTAATAGTAAGTAGACAGGTTTAAAACAATAGCCCTGAAAAAGTTATTTATAGATGCGAATTTTGCATTGGTCCTGACATCATTCTCCAGTGTTGTTTCTCTGAGTGTTTCTACCTGATTGACTGTGAACTCAGGGCGAGGCTGTGTCTGTCTTGCTATGGCTGTTTCTTCAGTGCTTGAAATAGAGGTGCTCCGTGTAGGTGCTTAATAAACACTTGTATCCCTCTCTGTATTGCTGATCCCTGCATCTAAAATATTCTTTCCCTGCAGATTTTAGTCTCTGCTGTGCCCTGGCTATCCTTTCACGAAAAGTAATTGTGGCAGTATTTTCATGTCATTTTTCTTTTTTCTTTTTTTTTCCAGAGGGGACTATAAAACAATTGGCTATAGATATACTTTAATGAGCATTTTTTAAATAAAAAATTAAATTCAGGATTCATGTAATAGAAAAAAATCAAAAGTTCATTTATCTTCAGAAAATCAAAATGCTTAAAATATTTTTATTATAGAATTAATTATAGTATTAAAAAAGCAAAAGAAAAACCAATACTAAGAGACTGCTAAATTTTGGTTAAGTAAATTATGGGAGTTTCATACAGTAGACTTCTATTTAGTCATTAAAAGAATGTTTTAGAATAATTTTTAAAGACAAAATAACATTATGAAAAATATAGTAAGTAAAATATATTCGATTTAAAAAAAGTGACAAAAGAGCATTAGAGTACAATCACATTTTCAGAAGTATTCTTATAGAAAAAAAGATTAAAGAATTTACATCAAAACTATATTTCTTCAGATTTTTTACAATAAAATGTATTACTTTTATATTCAGAACATGTAGAATTTCTTTAAACAGAAAGGTCTTTAGTTGGATTTAAAATGTAATGTCATTTCCCAGGCTACTGTCTACAGAGGGAGTCGAGTGGGCGGATGGGCGGGGAAGGTCTAAGCAGCCTGTGTTCCTTATGGAGGTTAGAAGAAAGCAAAGACGATTGTGTGTGTGTGTGTGTGTGTGTGTGTGTGTGTGTGTAGTAGAATCTTGTGCTCCTGGTAGTGGAGTTGTTTAAGATGTGCCATGCCCAGCTCCAGATCTCACTGGAACATTGCCACAATAGTTTATTTGAGGAAAAAAATATCTCTTCAAATTGTCCCTATACAAGTTACTACAAAGAATTCACAAATGGAGACTGAGAGGAAGTAGCATTGGCAGTTCTTCAGACCAGCTCCATGGCTTAGTTGTATATACACATGGCTGTATAGATTTCTTTCACCCTTGAGTGAATGTGTGGAAATAAATTTCAAATGTACTGTTTTAGTTTTATCCTACCTTCCCATGAGTCATCTTTTAAAGAAGAAAATCTGATTATATCTGTACTTGAAATCCTTTAATGGATTCTCATTGCCTTGAGGTACCACCTAGACTCCCTACTCAGATACATGCATGCGATGTTGGTGAACTGTCTCCGCTCATCTCCCATCACTCCACCGGATGTATCCCAGACTTCATCACACCACACACCTCACAGCTTTTGGGTGTATTGTCCCTATTATTTAGGCTAGCCAAGAAACTTCCTCCTAGAAGCTTTCTCTGAGTCTTCTCTTCGCGGCTTCTTCCTCCTCTCTGCATACCTTCCCCACCCCCTTACCACACACATGCCATTTTACTGACTGACCTTCCAGCCTGTCAGCTTCTGTGGGGCAGGGACCAGACAAGGCACTTTTTATCTTAGTACTCACCATAAGCTTTCTGGTCTGTAGCAGGTGTTCAATAAACTTCTGTTAAATGACCATGTGAGCAAAGGCCTGGGACATTTTGAATGGCACGTACACACAGTTACTGTTAAATTCACCTCTAATCTTGTCTGAAGCTTTGTATCCTAGCTGATATGTTTCCAGCAGGCAGAGCCAAACAACCTCTTGAATGGACATCGTGGCCTCTCTGTTGACGGAAGGTGTAGTCGGCAGAATGATGTCCCCCGAAGATGTGCATGCTCTCATTTCTGGAACTTTTAAATATGTTCTCTCACATGTTAAAAAGAACTTTGAGATGAAATTAAGGTTATGGACCTTAAGGAGCTTATTCTGGTGTAGCTGGATGAGCCAAATGTAATTACAAGGATCCTTAATAGTAGGTATGGGAGACAGAAGAAAGATAGAAGCAATGCTTGTCCTATTCTCACATTATCTCCTCTTGCGTCTCTAATCAATTATGTCCTCTGTTTACCCTTCAAATCTGTCATCCTCATAATATTTTATTATTTGAAGTAACTATTTGATAGATATTTTTGTCAGATTGCACTCTTATTTTCTGTGTGACAGTGCATAGTTTGCTGTTTGTCCTGTCCACTAATTTCTTTTTAACTTAAAAGTAATATTTTTTTCTATAATGTCATTGTTTTTTAAATTTTCCTACTTATTTAGACAGTGTTTTATTATTTTCTCATACTCATTATTGTGCATTTTACTTCTTTAAAAACATTTAAAACCTTTCATACATGTTCTCATGTTCTATTTTCTGTGTATACGGTTTCCTTTCCTGGATAGCCAGTTCTGTTGTATGTTAATTCTTCTGACTTATGGAGGCTTACATTCTTAAAGGCTCTGGTGATTTTTTTTTTTAAATGTAAGCTCATTGCTTAGTTTTAACCTATGGGAGTCATATGGATGTAAATTAAAATAGTTTTCCGGCACAGGGGACTTACTTTTTCCTTCAGCCTTTTTCCTTGGTCTTTCTTGGCTAGCACAGGGTTCCAGGCAGTTTTTCCACCTTAACACTGAACCATATCTTAGTATCCAAATAAGAGTGAAGACATGAACATGCACACAAAGGGCAACCTTAACCCACTAGCTGACAGTTGAGTATTTGGGAAGGAAGGAAGGTGGACCTTGGAGGCGTCACATACTTTCTGCAAGCAAAGCAATGCAGTAAAGAGTGTGTCCTATCCAGAATGTATTTTTTTTCTACTGCAGGAGTATCCAACACACTATAATGCTAAAAAAAAATTTTTCTAGCTTTTTAAAGGAATAAAAATATATTTTCTTAAACAGTAGGAATATTTATTATCTAACTGAAGAAGTCTGTAATAGGCAGTTTCATGTTTGGTTCAGTAGTTCAGTAACGCCTGAAGGACTTTTTCCCTATTGGCTTGCCATCCACTGTGTATCAGGCATACGCTTTCATGGTTGCCAGATGGCCGAAGAAGTTCCAAACATCCCATATTCATGCAACAAAATCCTCCTGGTGTTCTCCATTTCTACCTATCATCTTGTATTGCTATCTGGATTTATCTTCTGTTACTTTAAAGAACTCTTCGTAGTACATTTTTATAACATATCTGTGGGTGATTAATTGTATATTTTCATATTTTGTGAAAAATATTTTTTACTTTATGAAAAATATATTTTTTTGCTTCATGTAAAATTCAGGCTTGATGGATTTTTCTTTCTGCACTTTAAAGATGTTCCGTTATTCGATAGATTTCAGTTTCTGACAAAAAAAATTAGTCATTAGTCTTAATGTTGCTCCTTTGTAGGCTTCTCCTCTGAGGAATTTTTCTCTTTGTCTTTTATTTTCAGCATTTGACTAGGATACAACTATGTATGTTTTTTTGTGTATTTATCTTCCTTGAGTTTATTTGAGCTTCCTGATGTCCTTGGAATATTCTCAACAATTATTTCTTCAGATATTGCTCCTGCTTCTTTCTCTTCTCTCATTTTGGGACTCCAGTTTCACACATGTTAGAACTTTTAAGCATGTCTCTCACATATTTATTATGCTTTCCCTCTTATTTAAACCTGTGCTTCAATTATAATGTTTTCTATTGTTCTAGCTTTAAGCATACTAATCTTGTCTTCTGATACAGCCAGTCTGATGATAAACTTACAAGTGAGTTTTTATTACAGATATTGTAATTTTGTCCCTTGGTTTTACATAATTCAAAACTTGTTCAATGTCAGATTACATTCCTATATCATGGCTGTCTACTGAGAAAATGTATTTTGTCAATATCAGTAAAATCTGATTTAGTGTTTATCATATGACAATTAGAAAAAACTAAATAAATGTGCAACTTTAACCTTTATATACGACATTAAGTTTTACTGCTCCCATATTCCTATACCATTTTAATATGTATGTAAGTGAGTATGTAAGGAAGATATTGTTATTTCCATTATAATTATAAAAAAACTGAATTTGTAAGTGGTAATGTTAAATCTCTGTATTCTTCGCTTTCATCTATGACATTATACTGCTTCAAAGCACATGTCCTGTCTGTGGGGAAGGTGGGGAATAATTGTGTCAAGCTAAAAAGATAATACACTTTTTTCTAATAATTATTATCAAAATATAGAGCCATAGAGCTAGAAGAAATCTCCTCAGGGGATCACCTACCCACGCCCTCGTCACGTTGTGTTGTTTTAGTCAGATGTTACCTCTTAAGCAGGTGACTTTATATCTGGAGCTTGCAAGGTAGGGAAATTTCTTTGTCATCTTTCCTTTACCTATTTATCTAAAACCATAGGATAAGATGCTAAAGAAATTAACATTTTAATTAATGTTTACTCTTGATTAATATTAAGAATGATAAGTTACTATCTGACAGTAACACCATATTTAGAATTTGGAGACATTATTTGCACTGAGTTCTTAGAAAACTTAAGCTACATTAATTGAAACCTAGAGTGTAAAAGAGAGGGTGGTATAGTTGCATAGTTAATTGTTTTTCAAAATTAATGCTGAGTAGTTCATGCTAACTTATTGTATTTTGTTTTTATAATCTAATTAAGCATCACTTTATACTTATGCTAGTTTTTGTTCTAAAGAAATAAAATTAGGACTCATATCTTAAACCTTTTGAGAAAAGTTCTATTAGTTCTCTTTATAACTCAATTTAGTTATCATCCACAAATAAAGAATTATTTTGGGAATCATTCTTCTTTTAATAATAATTTATTTACTGAAAACAATATTTTACATTAACCAATTTAATGTACACATGTGATATAATGTACATAACATGTCTTAATTGCTTTATAGAGTAGCATGCCACATTAAAAAAAAAATCTCGCTCCTTAGGCTATGCAGATTTTGTTAGTAGTAAAAAAATTAACATAGCAATAATAATCCATAAGTTTTAACCTATTTTGCTATTATGCCCCCAATTCTGACCAACTATCTTATAAATGGGGTTCTCGGTGACCAACAACAAGAGTGAAAATGTGTCAGTAGCTGTGTGTGAACTCATTACCACTGCTGGAGAGATGATCCCAAGAGAAAACTTATCACAGAATACGGCAATCATATCATTTTTGGATACAAGGTACATGTTCTCTGCACCATAATAGCTTCCACTTGGTATATTTATAATTGGTAAATAGATGATCTTTACAATTCACTTGTGGCTGAGAAAATTAAGGCTTTATTTCAGCAGGATTATTTACTATGAGATTCTTAACTCATTGTGGTTAGTGGGTATGGCTAGCTATCTATGTACACAGGAGAAGACTGCTATTTGCTCTGGTTGGGCACCTTCGGCACGCATTGTGATCTTGAAGATAGTGCCACAAGGACTTTAAAAACTAAGTGATCAGGATCTCAGGTCTATATTTACTCTGAAGGCAGAATATTAGGAATTTGCAAAAGCTGGTGACGGGCAAGAACAGATGTTGTTAGGCTCTTACTTTTACCATATGGATGGAGCATCCAGTACTTATTTTCCTACTTTACTTACTAAGCCATATCAATTTTGATCCAGCACGTGAAAGTAACTATCTGTGGAGTATTTCAGCTCTAGTACGCAATGCCAGGTTCTAGTTTTGGCAAATCCTAAGTAAAAAAGGAGATTTTGTTCATTTATTTCTTTCTCCCTTTCCCTCACCTTGCTTGGGACCCTGCCAGAGCCAGGGTTAGACTGCCAGCCCAGGAGGTGCACTTCACACTCTGAGAGGTGCTATTCGTAAGCATATTATCCTCTTCTATGACTCCAGACTAAATCCACAGCTGAACAGTAGGATGCTGCCTGCTAATGTTGATCATTCTGGCAAAACAGACTGTCAGCTCTGCGAACCAGTATAAGTAGTGAGTTTTGTTTGCAGCTGAAATAAATTATATAATAGCCTTACGATACATAGTAGTCTCTACTGCTGTTCTTTTCTTCTTTATCCTTCAATCTCTTTGCTCCTTTTTTCTTCCTACCCAAAGACTCATTTCTTAGTACTGAAATGAAAGCATATCTGAAAATATTATTATCAGGAAAACAAGCTACAGTGGATGACTTAGACACAGTTTAGATATGTCTTGATGATTAGTCTATTATTTGTTTTTAAATTTCCAGGAAAAGAAAATTAACTGACTATCCATTGTTTAACACTGGCTGAATCTAAATGAAATCATGATTATTTCTACAGCAGATTTACCTCCCTAATTATGCTTGGCTAATGTTTACACTGACTGATGGAAAAGGATGGTGCCTGGGAGAATGCCAAATGGCAGAAGGAAGTCTGACCTGAGACTAAAAATGTCCAAGGGTAAATTACTGAGTGGACAATGTGCAACAAGATAAAAAAGAAAGAGTTGATGATTTGAATATCATTATTCCTTCATTCTGTGTCCACTTCCCCTTTGATTAAAAAAAAAAAAATTCTTGGCTGAAATACAAACAGTGAACTTTAACCTTGATAAGACCTGAGGGGAATAAAGATATTTTATATGTCTCCAGAGTTTCAGCACAAGATTAGAAAAAGGAGAAATGTTTACAAATGCTAATGTCAAAACATGTTGGAGAATTGCCTGGTTTCCACATTCTGTAGCTTCCATCCCTTCACATTTAAGTCACTTGACCCTGCAGGCTCCATGATCTCAGAGGCACTGGGTGCAATCCTGACTATAGACAGGACAGAAGAATTACAGGGACTTTGAGTCTCATCCTCTGGGCCTCACCATGATGGCATTTATCCTAACTGGGTCATGACAGGGTGGAGAAAATGGGGAGGATTCCAGTAATTTGGAACTAGACTCTTCTGAGGATGGACTGGTTAATGGGAGACAGATTCAATTGCAGATAATTAGGCACCAACTTCTACTAGGAAAAAAGAGGGGGAGATCAGCCACTCTTTCTGAAAACATTCTTGAAATGTGGCTCATAGCTAATGTTTTCAAAAGACTATGATTGAAATAATGTCAGAGGAGGCAATGCCAATTAAGTGATTGAAGAATCAGTGATTAGACTACGAGATGTAAAAAAAAAAAAAAGGTTCAGTATTGGCAACTTTTGTTCATTTGCTCCCATGCCAATCAATAGCGCAGGCCCTGATCTCAGACTTGCTTTTCTTGGTGGTAGAACCTTGCTCTGTCTTTGGGTGAAGTCCAGTCTGAAAGGCAGACACACGATCTGGAGACATAGCTGTGGATAGCAGGTTGCTGAGGTGCCACGGTTGTCGGCTAGGATAGGTGGAAAGAAGTGGATACAATATGAAGTAACCAGAATGTCCTCAGTACCTTGATTTTAACATGTCCCAAACTGAGCTCAATCTTCTCCTTCAAACTTGAGCCTCCTCTATGTCATGGTACACTGAATTGTTAATTATTTACATATGCACGGTAAATAGTTAACCGAATCCTGGCAGTCCTTTTCTAGGAATGCCCCTTGTCATTGCATTAGTCTAAGTTCTCATTGTCTGTCATCTTGACTATAGGAACAGCCTCCTTCTCAATTTCTCTCCTCATTCCCATCCATCTTCCAACAGGTGCACTAGTGTGGTCTTCCTTAAAATAAATTAGATTATGTCATTCCCTCCCTAGTGATCTCTAGTATTTCCTCTTTGTCCACAGGGTTCTTTAATTAGAGTAATGAACAAGAGACGTTAGAATTTGGAATCCACCTACCCTCCCAACCTTATTTCTTGCCACTCCCATCTTTGCACTCTGCACCACAGCCATATTCTCCTTCTGTCGTTGTCCAAACTGGCCTTGTTCTGTTGTCACTCTCCCTACTTCTATCTACCAAATGAAAGTGGGACAACATGGCTTTTTCATTATGAAGAAAAAATTATTTAGGAAAAAAAAACCTTATTATTAGTAAAGTAACCCTTACTAATGCAGAATGAATTATTAGTAAGTCACAAGATAAAACTCAGGTTACATTGAGACATTGACTTGCCTCAATTAGAATCATTAGAGGAATAAAGAGTGAAAAGCTTATCTCAGTGGTCTTATGTGCTATTTTTAGTTTGTTAGATTTTAAAAGGCTTATTATCTAATGCCTAAAGTACTATATGTAAAATATATGAAAAACTAATTCTCAGTCAATATACTTATTAAAATAAATAAGTATATTGTATACTTATTAAAATAAATAAGTATATTGTATACTTATTTAAGTATATTAAAATAAAACAATTTCATATTTTCTGAATAGACTGAGTAGCTTCTTGTATCCAAAGTCATTATCTAAGAAAGCTAAAATTTAAAGGCTACCAAGAATAAAATTTAGATGAACGATATGGTATTAAAAGATGTAGCTATAAAAATAGTATATACATTTATTCAATGTATTCATATTTCCCATTTTTTATAAACATGGAACTAAAACCAATGTCCTAGCAGTTTATCATAAAGAATATATGAAAGAAAAAAAAAACCCAAATGCTCCAGAACGCAGTTTTCACGGCAAAAGTTAGGCCCCTGCTCTCAGAAGGGTTGTGATAATGCTCCCTGCAGAACCTATTGCCCCTAGTTTTTCAATTACAACTTTGAATCATATTCCTTGATTAGTAACAAGCAATCAATCATAATTAATTAGTTAAAATGTTCAACCGTTAAAATCATTACCATTAATTAAAATAATTATCTCTATTTTGGCTGCATTTCATTACCATTTCTGGGAAAAGGCTTGCTTTACTGTACTGCCATTTTTAGCACAGATTCTTGGTAAATGCAATGTATACAATGGGTAATCTGTGAACTACTTTAAAAATGACTACTCGAATTAGGTTTAGATTTTTTACTGTTGTTGTAGTATCTGGGGAAAACATTTTACTACAGTGTTATGAGATTTATGAACAAAGCTCTTTGAAATGAACATTAGCCTATCACAGGATGCTGGGAAGTAAGGACTTTTGAAAGAACTTATGTCCTGGAAGGAAACACTTGCTTTATAGGTTACACAGTAGTCCAGATACAGGAAGAGAAGTAACTAGTGAAGTAAAGGCAGAGGAGTTGGAGAAAATGAAAATAAGTTAAGAGATATGGATGATATAGAACATACAATGAAAAGCTACAGTTTTTCTTTTAGAGATCTAGAATGATAATAAAAGAGAGATTATTTGAAGAAGCAACAACTGAGAGTTTTCTAGAATGGAAAAAGGCATGTGTCCTAAGCATGTAGATAGAAACAAATCCACATCTTGACACATCATAGTCAAGCTGCAGAACTTTAAGGAAAAAGAGTGAAAACATTTAAAGACACCAGAGACAACAGACAGGTTACTGTCAAACTTGGAAACAAATGATAATTGGAATTATAGGAGTTAATTACTGGAAATAATAGATCCTAGAAAGTAATGGATTCCCATGCCAAAGCACAGAGGAAAAAGAACTTGAACCAAAATTGTATCAAGTAAGAGTAATAAAGACACTTCCAGATGTATGCAGATAAAACACAGCCCCCTTTCAGACCCTTGTTGAAAGAAATGTTCATGCAGACACTTTAGTAACAAGGAAAATGTGCCCGAAAGCAAGAAACAATCGTGAACAAAGAAATCAATCAAACATGTTGGTAAGCCTAAATGCGTATTGGCTAATAAATAGTGGCACTATTAACTTATTTGGGTGGGAGGTAGTTAAAATGATGGTTAAGTTACTAGACATCAACAACATGAAAGGTATAAATACGTGATGCTATAGAGAGAGAAGTTAAAATGTTTGAAGTTTCTTGTTTGGGAGAAGGGTGTAGATTTTTTAAATTTAATACATGTTATAAAAACATGAGATGAAGGATGCACATAAGATGAAGGACTTGGGATAGGGAGACTGGGTTCGAGAAAGCGTGCAATGGGGACTTCACTGTCACCAGAAGCAACTATGCTGTAAGCAGCAAAAACCTGGCTTTGGGTCACAGTCTCTTGGAAATGAATGCCATCTCTTTTTTTTCGTGATGGACTGAATTGGGTCCCCTTGAAATTTGTCTGTTGAAGATCTAACATCCAGTACCTCAGACCATGACTTGTATTTAGATAAAAAACCTTTATAAAGGTAATTTAGTTGAATTGAGTTTATTAGTGTCTTAATTCAATCCTAATCCAATATGACTAGTCTCCTTGTAAGAAGAGGAAATTAGGACACAAACATGCACAGAGGGAAGATTGTGTGAAGACACAGGGAGAGGACAGCCATCTCCAAGCCAAGAAGAGAAGTGTCAGAAGAAACCAATTCTGCAGACTCCTTGAATTCAGATATCTAGCCTCCAGAATTATGAGAAAATAAATTTCTGTGGTTTAAGCCACTTAACCTTTGGTATTTTGTCATGGCAGTCCTAGAAAACTAATACAGCTCTTAAATCTGTGTGATGGCACACTATTAATATTCTATGCCTTAGTTTTTTCTCTTGAAAATTGAAATAATGACTTTAAACGGTTTTGTAAGATTTAATGAAATTCATGTATGTTAAGCATTTGGAATACTGCCTACTCATGGTTAACCTCATTAAATGTTAGTTATTATTTCTTTTACTAAAAATCTTAAATGTGACAAACTATTAACACTGACTAATTATGAGTGGTGGAAATATAGGTATTTGTTTTATTATACTCTGTACTTCTGGCAAATTTAAAAATTATTCTAAACAAAAGAAAACCCATTCTCTATAATACCCAACATGTGGGAACTTGACAGCAAATTGAATACTGCAATTGATGTCATGGTAGAGAGTTTATTAACAGAGCTATTTATTCAAGAAACATTTTTAGAGCATCTATAACCTGTCAGGTGCCAGGCTGACCCTTTGGGCATTATGTATTGATCAATTGTCTTTCTTTTCTGAGAGTGTGTTTACTACTGATAAAATAGATTTCACAACTTGTGATCCATTCTGCAATTCCATGTCTGCCCATGGCTAGGCATGTGGGTATTTGTTTTGTGGAATTTATTACAGACAGCCAGCCAAAATGGTTTATAGCCCTGCTTAGAGAATCCAATGAATCTGCAGTAATAAAAACAAGCTACTTGAGAAAAATTAAATTTTTTGCTAATCAGGCTATTAATTGGAGCTGTCAGGTCTCCAGAATTCAAGGGCAAACAGAGTAGGTAACAGTGAGACCAGAAATACCTCTGGAAGTTAGAATTAATGATATACAAATCCAAGTCCCTTTGCGATTTAGTCTCATTCACATGCACCCAGCTATAAAAGAATGATATGAGAAGTCATTAATTGGTACTTCTGTAGAACTTCAAAAATAGATTTCTACCACAAGTGTGAGTTTTCTGACAACCCCCTAATGCCTCAAAGTTGTGGGGGAAAGCTTTGTCAAACCCTCACGACTCACCATGATAGCTCAAAGAAACACCCAGTAGGGCCCAGTAAAAGCTCATCTCATTGAAAAATGTATCCATCATTAAAAAACACTTCACTTGGTTTTGCTACAGCCACCCTCCAGTCCTTATCCATTCAGCTCCTTTATCACAGTTAACTCCAACAACATTTATTCTTTTTTTGATCATAGTTACATGAAGACCCAATAACTACTGGAAGCTATTGGCTGCCAGGGATAAGCCAGGGGATACTGACACCCTGCCTTCTAGTCTCCTCCTTACCCTACGGGCTACCCACTAGAACAGAAAATTTAAGTGACTAAGGTGAATTGATGTTATTAAATTACATGTATATGAAAAGATGTTAAAGATAAAATATAAACCATGGTTTACACTTAGTACTATGTCTAGCACACAGGAGACATTGATTAAATATTAGTATGGACGGCATTAAACAGTCACAGTTCATTCAAAGAAAATATCCTGCAAGTCTCAATAAGTCGTACAGTCCTATTGGTTCCTCTGTTGGTGGTCAGAGAAGTTGGGTGCCAATGATGTCCCTTCTTATTTCCCGGTCTTCGTTAAACCAAGTGCAATGTTATAGGGTGAAGGCGTAAGCCTTCTTCAGGCATTCGCTTTGAGGGAGGGAAGGACACTTTCTAAGAGCTTGTCATGGTTTACAAAATCGCGGTGTGGAATGGCATGAGGTCCGGAGACAGCATTTCCCTGAGCTGGTAGGAAAGTGCACCGCAAGCTGTTGCTAGGCAACAGCCCATGCCAACTTCTCTTGAATAAAGGCCAAGAGAAACAACAGAAACCAATGGGCTTATGAAGAGAAGGGTTTTCACAGAGAATACTAACTTCTGTGTTCTTTTTGCCATGACAGATAATGTAAGACTTGACCAATATTTGGTGGAGATGGGCTCTGTATGTGGCAACAACTTAGCAAATTATCTCCAAAGCCATTTCATGAAATTTTGCTTATGGCCAAGTATTAATGATGCGATTTGTGTATAAAATGTAAATTCAAGTAAGAAAGAACACATTTCTCTACATGATGTTCCATTTGCACCAATTTGTAGCCACCCACCTATTTTTCCTGTTTGAATATTCTATCCCATGCTTTTCTCAAGTTGGCTGCATGTTTCATGCAGAGTAGATCTGCTCTAGACAGCATGTTCAAACTACATTTGTAACTAGAAAATTCGTTCAGCAGGTGTTCAGGGTGCTGTGATTTGCCATGGGTAACAACAAATTCATTACTTTCATTGCCTGGAAGCAGTCCAGTCAAAGAAATTGTGGCTAATACTATGTTGTGAATTGTACCCAAAATTTAGAATTACGGAATAACAAGTCTCTTGTCTTAAATCCATTTTATACAAAGTTCTGAATGTATAAAGTACCAATTCACTTAAACCAGATTGCAAACCTACTATGTGCCAGACATTGTACTTTTACTTACACAAAGTGTGTGTACATAATCAAGTAACACGAGCATATATATTTTACAAATTCTAGTTAAATTATACCCAAAGGTTTTTTTTTTACAGCTTACCTTTAACTTATAGTCAAGCATATATGATTCTTTTTATTTTTAATTTATTAAATGGGATTGGCAGTGGCGGTGTCTTTGCCATTGTTCGTAAAGTTATGCACTTCTAACACTGTAGTGTTAGTGGGGAGAGGAAGGACCAATACACAGGTCTTGGGGCCTCCTCCCCAAGAACTCTTTTGTTTTGATCTCTTTTACAAACTGTTTTTTTTTTAAATAATATTTTATTTGAAAAAAAGTCCATAAATTTTTTATATAAAACTTTGTAACTCAGCAAGAATAAGCTAGTATTTGTCATAGTGCGGTCCATGGCCCTGCATGGATCACCTGCAGATATGCTTAGGATATTTATTTTTAAAAGCTGAATCTGAAGTGTCCCCTTACTCCTCAAATCTACTAAAATAGATTCCCTGAGAGTTTGGCCTCTGAATATATGTTTTAATCAGGAATAATTTCTATGCACACTAAATTTAATAGTTTTTATATAAAATTTATTTTATATACAAAAGAGTATAGGTAACATATAAATGTTAAAGATTAATATTCCATTTATTTGTCCACTACCCAATTTAAGAAATAAAAATTTACCAGTTCATGGCCTGCCACATGTTCCTCCAAAACTTCATCCTTCTCTTTTTTCATTCCCTAAGTAGTCATTCTAATGAATTTTGTGTGAATCATTCTCTTTACAGTTTTACTCTATATGAGTATATGTATCCTTAAGCAATGTGTTGCTTGATTTGGCCTGGGTTTGGCAAAATGAAATTGTGCTCTATGCATTATTATTATTATTTTCTTGGAGTGTAATTAACATATAACATTATATTAGTTTCAGGTATACAACATAGTGAGTCAACATTTATATACATTATGAAGTAGATCACCTTAATAAGTCTAGTTATCATATGTTACCATATGAAGTCAATAAAATATTATTGTCTATAAATGCTGTATGTTTCATCCTTAGGACTTGTTTATGTTATAACTGAAAGTTTGTACCTCTTGATCCTCTTCACCTGTTTCACCCAGCTACCCAACATTCCTCTCCTCTGGCAGCCATCAGTCTGTTCTATATTTATTTTTTGTTTTTTAGAATCTACATATAAATGAAATCATATGGTATTTGTCTTTCTCTGTCAGATTTATTTGACTTAGCATAAGACCCTCAAGGCCCATCTATGTTGTCACAAGTAGCAAAATTTCATTCTTTTTTAGGGGTGAGTAATATTTATTATAGCACATTTTTTTTTATAACTCAAGAATTATAAGTTAGTATTTCTCATAGTGTGGTCCATGGCCCTGCATGTTATAATTCAGGTATAAATGTTCTAAAATTATCCAGTTTCCTGTTTATGGACTTCAGTAATTTCAGTTTTTGCCCTCACAAATAGTACTGCCATGAAACTCTTATACATATCTCTTAGCTTTGAAAAAGCTATGGGTACGTATAGAAGATATATACGTATACCACAGTGTATACCTACATATACCTAGGTGTAGAATTACTGGGTTGTACGTGCAAATTTAAATTTACTATATAGTGCCAATTTTTGTATCAATTATCAACATAAGACATTCTATTGATTTCATTGGTTTTTAACTAGATTATTACACGCGTTTCCAGAAAAAAATGGGAGATCAGGGGTGGCACGATTCTGTTTGTATTAATCTGGTCAATGCCTTCTCAGAGAATTCTGTTCTTGCCTTGTCTATACATGGTCAAAGTGAAGGACTTGAACACAAAGTTTAAAGATCTATATGTAGAAGCTTCAGCTTGAGATTTTTACTATCTCACTTTCTATTTATTATCTTTGTCTTCTACTTCTCTATTCATTGGTGAAAATTCATTTCTGCTAGTTAACTAGTCAGTAGTAAAGATTGCTCATGGTTTTGTGGCAGTGAGTTGGATTTCTTAAATCTAATCTCTAAAAACTGTAAATCCTCATTGTGGCCATCTACATGCTCGAAGCTGAATATTATATCTCTTGATATTTGAGAATTATTAGTGCTTTTTTTGAAGAGGGTATGGTAGTCCTACTACAAACTTTTTTTTCTTTTCTTTTAGTCTAATTTTAGACTAAGTAAGACACTCAGAAATATTACCAATCTCTACCCTTTACAATATTTTCTATATTAAAGGAAAGGACAGTAGACAAATCCTGACCTTCCTCTTCACAAGATGCTTGCCTGGGTGCTAGAAGTATCATAGGTCTGAGAATAAGACAAGGGCTCTTTCACTGAAGACCCTTGGGAAGTCTGAACCAGGACTGCTCATGTTTAGAGTGCTGGGGAACAAGGCCAGGAAGTGTTCTGAATAGTCAACTAGGCTATGGGGTAGGCAGATAAGGCAAGTGTAAGGAAGCAATTATCTCAAGCAAAGGAAAAGACAAGAAGAATGCAATTTTAGAGGAACATACAAAAGCTGTAAATTGATTTGGTAATGTTTTATTTTTTAAAGATAACTTTCTTATGATTCTTCTGTAGTGTATTATATATGTATAATATATATACTATATATATGTGTCTTGGGGTTGAGCCTATGAAGAAATAAACAGAAAGATTAGCTTGACACTAATATGTGTGTATTTTTTTTAGCCTTATTTTAGTGAATTTGTTTGGATGAAGTACATGGTTCTTGGGTGGACAGAGAGTTTCCAGATCTAGGAGACAGAATGAGCAGATAGGATCTTATGTTATTAATGATACGTATATGAAATCTAGTTCTCTCTCTATATATATTTGGTATTTATATACCAAATAATAGACTGGATGAGAAAAAACTCTTTATACCAAGCAGAGAAAAAGCTATAATTTATGAAGTTCTAAATGAGTCATCAAAGTTTCTCTTTATGGAGGAAGATAATTTTAACAGTTGTTCTATTGAATTCCATTTGCTCAAGTCAGTAGGACTATTCTCATCGTTTCTTTATTCAATGTTTTACATTATGTAAATATTTTGGTCTGATTGTAATATGCATTTGTGTTTTACATTTCAGGTTTATACTTTAGAAGTGAGGTATTTTTATGTGTGCTTTCTAAAAAATATTTTAAAATTATAGTTGACATACAATATTGTATTAGTTTCAGGCATGTGTCATAGTGTTTAGACATTTATATACCTTACAAAGTGATCACCATGCTAAGTCTAACACCTATCTGACATATACATAGTTATTAACAATTATTGACTATATTTTCTATGCTGTACATTACTGTAACTTTTTCTTTAACTGGCAGTTTGCACTTCTCAGTCCCCTTCAATGTTTTCGCCCATCCCGTCACCCTCCTCCCATCTGACAAACATTAGTTTGTTTTCTGCATCTATAACTTTGTTTCCATTTTGTTTTGTTTGTACATTTGTTTTTTGTATGCTTTTTTGATTCAAGAAAATTATTGAAACAGAATGAGGCTGTACTTAAGAATTAAGGATTGATGGAATGATTATCAATTAGGATCAAAATCCTGTGAATTTTTTTTGTTACATTAACAATTCTTCACTGCTTCTCTAATTTTCATGATCACATGATACTCTTTTTCCTGTTATCTTCTCATTTCTCTCAATGCTCCTTCTCAGTTTTTTTTACTCGCTCCTCTAGTTAGTCAGGATAGACTAAATTATGCTCCAGTAACAAAAATTACAATGGCTTAACAGGCCAAAAATGTATTTCTGGCTCAAGTTACATATCCCACACAGATTGGCAGGGGATTCCCCTTCCCACAGTTACTGGGGCCGCCAGACTTAGAGAGTCTCCCCCATCTTGTAGCTGAGCTATTGGGACACATAGTCAATGTATTTGCTGTAGCAGGAAAAGGAATCCCAAGAATCATTTCGGGGTTTTTCTTCTTCTTGAACTTGGAGTGACACATGCTATTTGTACTCTTCATTGGCCAGCACAAGTCTGAGTCCATCTACCTGAAAGGGAGCTGAGAAGTGCCTGGTGTGGGCGAGGAACCAGGTGTGACTGGATGCTTGTGATGTTTACCTCATTCTCTTTCTGCACCCGTCCTCTAAATGAATGGAGTAACTGGCCACAAATGGGCCAGTTTTCTTTATCTCTCTCTCTATTCTCTTAATAATTTCTACTAGTATTTCCTGCAACATTTTATACAGTGTTTTCTATTTCTTAGATGCTTAATATTCATAGAATTTACCTAAATTGTAGTTAGTAGTTTATTATGGTGCTGCTGATTACAAAAAGTAAGACCGACGCTAGTTATGTGGCAAAAGGCGTCGATAAACTTACTAGTGAGAGTAAATATTTGTCTTTATTTTGTTTTATAAAAAACATGAATTTAAAAAGAGAGAAACGAAGAGAAAAAAGAGAAAAAAATAACCAGAAGTGTAGAAAGCCATAATCTAAATGTAAAAAGATCAGTATTTAACTTCTGGGTGCATCACTAATTCCTGTGTGGCCTCAAGGAAATACCTTCACCTCTTGGAGTTTCACGTGGCCCAGGGGCCAACGTAAGATGTTGACCTAGGTGATGTCCGAATTCCCTGACAACCGCACTTCCCTTGTGATTGTTTGCTGATCTTCGTGAGCCTTGGTCGGGTCTGCAGGTTCCAGGTCTTTCTCCTCTTTTTCCTGGGTTGTCTTATTTCTATAGGGGGGATGTTGGATGAGATATTAATCTGAATGTAAGTAGAAGGATGGCTGAGCAGGGCTGACCTGCTTGATGATAGTTTGCAGGCACTCCTCCTCACCCGTCCTCAGAGCTGGAGGGTCACTAGTATGTGACTTAGTGTATTGTGGACCCATTTGTTACTTTTACATTCAACGATGGAGCATTTTAGTGTTCCAGTTGAGGATTTCAAAATACTGGAATGTGGTTTAAGATGGACAGCTGTTGATAGCCATTATTTCTCTTGTTTTTCTAAAACTTGTTGAAGTGACTGAAAAGACGTTTAAAAATAATAAATGAAAATAAAGCCATAACAACATTGGAAACCAAGGAAAGGGAACTGATAGCAGACCAGAACGTTTGAGGAAATACTGGAAGATGAAAAATGCATGGAGTCAGATTGAGAGACAATAGCAGATAAAGTCTGGTTTTTGGAATTGAGAGGCACAGTTGTCATGAACTCTCCAGGGAAGAGTGAAGCTCAGAACTCAGACCGGGAGCAGAGCATGAAACATGGGGAAGTCACCAGGGCTCTTAATGAAAGAATCGCATCTCAGACAGCTGAGCCAACAAGGCTGCTCTTCTCAGTCTGTGACACATAAGAAGCATACAGGATGTTGGTGGCTTTAATGCTAGACTAGCATACCACAGATATGCTAGGTGATCTGCCTGCGAAGAATCTAGGAATGGGTAGCAGGGTTTCAGAAGAAACTAGAGCAAATTTGATTGTAAATCTAGGACAGCCACACTGGAGTCTAAAAAAACTTAAAAGGGCAGCTCCACCTAAAAGTGAAATACGCTAAGGTCCTTCCTCCAGTCTGAGTAAGTCTCCTTATTTGTCTGCCTATGGGGCACCACTTCCTGGGATGTCATCAGCCACTTACAGTGACTCAGCTCACCTTCCCACTCAGAGAAGGGGGCTGCTAGGAAATCCTACACATTCGCTAAGGCCTCCTTGAACTAAATCCGTCGAGTCTTGTCACCACAAATATGAATTGGTAGTTTAGGATCACTGTACTTTTATTAAAACCGCTGTCGTCAAAGAGGGTCATGATGAAATAACAGAAAAATCATGACCTAGGTGCAAAAAAACCCCACTCCTGTTTCTTCTCTATTCTCAACTACCGCACTCGCACTCAGAACTCTCCACAACATTTCTAACACCAGATGTGTGAGTTTTTCACACGTCAAGCAATTCTGCAATACCAGATGAATGTTCTACAATTTAGCTCAATTCTGACACTCACTACCTGGAAATAGCATCAGACCCCACAGGGTAATGGGTCAGTCCCCTAAGAATGACACCCTCCGCTACGCCCCACTTCAAGTGCCAGTTGCCAGGTCCAGGTTGATACCTGTGCTTCTGACGTATGGGCTATAAACTGGAGGTTCCCAGGGCTCCCGCTTGAGTTTTGTCAATTTTTTAGAGTGGATCACAGAACTCAGGAAAATGGTTTACTTACTAGATTATTGGTTTATTACCAAGGACATTAAAGGATACTAATCAGCAACCACATGAAGAGGTACACAGGGCGAGGTCTGACAAGGTCACATGCACAGGACCTTTTGACCTGTGAGGTCTGAGGTGTGCTACTCTCCTGGCACGTGCGTTTGTTCTTGCTCACTAACCCAGAAGCTCTCTGAGCTCTGTCCTTTTGGGTTTTTATGGAAGCTTCATTATGTAGGCATGACTGATTAACTTGTTGGTCATTGGTGATTGATTTAACCTCCAGCTCTTCTCCCTTTCCAGAGCTAGTGCGGAGAGTGGGGCTTCAGAGGCTGAAAGTTCCAATCCTTTAATCATGGTTGGTTCCCCTGGCAACCAGGCCCATCCTTAGGGACTTTACCAAAGTCACCTCATTAACATAAACTCAGGTGAGGTTGAAAGCAGTTTGTTATGAATAACAAAAGATACTTTTATCACTTTTATCACTTAGAAAATTTCAAGGATTTTAGGAGCTCTGTGCCAGAAACAGGGACAAAGACTAAATAGATTTTTCAGAATGTCACCCCAGGGAAAAGAAATAATTCTATGTAGAGAAAAAAAATTTTTAAATTGAGGATCTGTAGAGATTAGAGAAGATGCTCATGCATAAAGAGAATAATCTGTTGTAATAAAAAGATATTTAGAGAAAAAAAACTGATTGAGGGATGACAATTTAAATAAATTATTTTGTTTTAGAAAGGTCAGGGTAAAGATCGACCTGACAATCTGGAGGAAGAAACCTAGGAAATCTCCCAGAATATAGAGCAGAAAGGATGCCAGAGCAGAGCAAAGAAAAGGAGGAAGGCTTTCATGTGCAGTTAAAGTGTGAAATTCGGATCTGGCAGCTTGGGCTGGAAGGTCTACCCCAATGTCAGCTAGCTCTCTTCCTCATCAGTTTGAACTGGAGGTCTCCTCAGGACCAGATGTCAGGTGAAGGAGCCTTTAGTTGTGAGAAACGTATTCCAGACCCAGCACCTTCCAGTTTCTCAGAAGTGTCAGTGGTAAGGGCCACTTGGTAAGGTCCTTTCCAATGGGGCTGGAGGGCTGTCTTCCTCTGATGAGGTTTCTAGTAACCCAGTTACCAGGCTCTTGACTGTGGCCAATGGGATCCTATGAATTAGGATTCAGGAAAGCTGCTTTCACCCCTTGATGACAGGCTTGCATTTAAGTCAGTAGAGATTTACAGTAGCTGATTACTGTTAGAGGGTGAGGGGTCAGCTGAAGGTTGTATGCCAGTAGACAGTGCTCTGCTGGTGACTGTCTGGGATGAAGTGAGTTTATGTTTCCAAAGGGGGTTCTGCAAATAGTTAGCAAAATCAGAGGCAATACGTTAGGCCGAGGGAATCCAGAAGTTTCATGAAATTTATAGATTTTTAAGTTTGAAGATCCCATTAGTTCTTTCGACATTGACAGGGACAGCGATAATTCTGAGAGGTTTTCAAGTCCATCGGTAAGGCTTGTCTGAGTTGCCCAGTGAAGTGGTGCCTTCGTTGGTGGGAAATGTCCTTCTAGCAGTTTCTTTGCCACCGTCTGGACATCACCCTTTTGGCAGGGGGAGGCTTCCACCCAACTGAAAACACACATCCAGCAACAAAAACATGCTGATCACCCATACTCTGTGGCGACTGAATAAAGTCCAGTCAAAAGTGTTCACATGGTACAGGGGAAGGAGATTTGAGGCCTCTGGGAACAAAAATAGTTTCTCTAGGATTATGGATCTGACAGTTCAGACATTGATGGTAAACTGGTTCACGATTCTCGCATTTCTCCTAGACCCACTGTTCAGTTAATTTACAGCCATCGTTTACCCGTTTTCATTTCCCTGATTTAGGAGCAGATTGATTGTTGCTCTGTTGCGAGGACATTAGCATGACAAAAGTCTGGTCGAAAATAGTCAGTTTTTTCAGAAGCCGAAGGGTCTTCGCCCAGATGTGCCACAACCTCTGTAGGTTCTGCTGTGGCTGCCTCTGCGGGAACGTCACCAGGGCATTCTCTTGCTTCTCGGGTGCAGTCTTTTTAGTGCGAGCCTTAATTTCGATGACAGCAATTTCAGAACATAGAAAAAGAGCAGTAAGAAGTGCCATTTACTAGTTGCCCATTTTTGATTGAGGTCCCAGAGGATATAAGAAAACCCTTTTGTTTCCGTAACATCCCTAAATCATGGATGATCCCAAAGGCACACCAGCTTTCAGTATAAATATTGACAGTTTGTCTTGATAACTGGCATGCTCTGGGAAGAGCATGGGGCCCTGTTTGTTGGTCTGACTTAGCCTGTGGGAGGTTTCCTCTTTCCGTAGTTTTTATTGGGTACTAATAGCATAACCAGCTTGGAAATTCCCTTTTTCATTTCTACAGTGTAACCTATCAATAAATCAGGATTAGTTAAATGAGAGTCTCATAAATCTGGGTGTTATTACCTCACAGTCCTGGGGCTGGCCTTTGTTAGGCAGAAGTAGTAATTTAGTGGGATTAAGGGCATTGCAATGTTTAAGATGTAGATTAGGTGGTGAAAGCAGAGGATCTCATAGGAGGAGAGTCTGTTTGCAGAGAAATGTTGAGTCAATTCAGAGTTCAGAGGATTTTGGACAGTGTGAAGAGTTTGTAAATAAATATCATTTCCTAGGGTCAAATCTGCTGAGGCTTCTACTAACTTTGCAGCTGCAGCTATATAGCCTTAAGGCAGTTTGGATATGCAGGAGCAACTGAATCAAGTTCTATACTTTAATAGGAAATAGGCCTATGTTTATTGCAATATTCTTGTGTGAGCATCCCCAGGGTTTATTTATCTTTCTCATGTACGAATGATGTGAAAGGTTTTGAATAGTTAGGTAGCCCTACGGAAGGTGGCTTTTCTAGAGCTTGTGTTAGTTTTTTAAAGGCCTGTTCAGAAGCAAGAGCTCAGGGACTGAAGTTTTAGTAAGTTCCTGAAGTGGGGAGCCAAGAGAGAAAAATTAGGAACTCACAGTGTACAATGGCCGGGTAGGCCCAGAAATCCACAAAGCTGTCAGCTGTGCACCAAAGAAATTCTTGGATTAACTTAATTCTTTTGGAGATAGCTGGATTCTTTCAGAATTTAAATTATTACCTAGGGAGTGAACAGTATCTGGAGATAATTGTAATTTTTCCTTAGAGACTTTAGGTCCTTTTCCAGCTAACTGTTGCAGCAAACAAATGGAATCCTTTATGGATGCCTTTTTGGTAACTGAGCATAGTAGGAGATCATCTGCTACATGATCTCCAGGGAACTGAAGAGTACTTAAATCTTGGTACTTGGGGGAAATAAGAAGTGGCTTCAGTGTGCCCCGGAGGCCTGACTGTCTTTGAATATTGTTGATTGTTCCAAGCCAGGCAAATAGGTATTGTCTGTTGAGATCTAAAGGACCCCAACTGCTGGAAAGGCTGAATGAAGGTCCACAGCAGTGGACCATTTTGATTCTGGGAGGACCTGTGGCATAACGGTGCTTGGATTTGGCACAACTGGGGAACAGGAAATAACTATCTTGTCACTAGCTCTTAAATTCTAGATAAATCACTATCCCTTCTTAGTAGTTTTTGAACTGGCAAAATCAGCATGTTAAAGGGGGTGTTTAGGTCTTCTATTATTGGTGTGAGGCCTTGTGTGACCTCAAGCTTTAATGGATATTAAGGTAATTTAGGAAAAAGTATAGTTATATTTATCTGAATTTTTATAGATTCTGAACTTTTCATTTTCCTAATGTCAGTATTAGAAGTAGCTCACAGATTTTGGGGCACCTCGATTAAATTAGGGGACTTTTGTTGTTGTAATTCTTCCTCTTCTATATCAAGGACATATCGTAGAGAACATAAGAGATCAGTTTCAGGTTGGTAAAGAAATTCTAAGGTGAGGTCTCCATTAGAAGCAAAACACGTTAGTCCTTTCTATTTTGAAAGTAGTTCTCTACCTAATAGCCTGGGCCAGTACCATGTAGCAAAAAAAGAATGCTTTTCAGTAAGAGATTCCAAGGTTATTTGTACTAGTTGAGATAGAAATTCTCTCTGTACTTTATATTTGATACCCCGACTATGGAAACCTCTTTTTTACTCCAAGGGATTTGTTGTCCTCTGAGAATAGGGTTTAAAGTATAAAGTGTAGCTCGGTATCAACTAAAGTTTGACAAGGTTTCCCATTAATTTGAATTTTAGTTTCCCCTTGGCCATCTAAGGAGATTACTGGGTATGGTTTACTAGAGGACCCCTGGTCAGTTTGAGAGGGGCCTCTCAAATTGGAAGCCATCCCTTGGGGGTCGATTGGATGTTGAGGAATTTGTATAAGACCTTTGAGGACAGCTTTTTCTCAGGTGATTGAGAAAAATCAATTCTCTGATTGGTTACAATGGATACATTGGCCCCAGAGCCTGACCTTTTTATGGCAGCCCCATGGGGTACAGTGTGGGAGGCCCAGGCATGATTTTAGGTCTCTGATCTTGGAGCTATTGTAGCTCTAAAGCCAATGGCTAGGTCAGTGTTTGCTTGTAGTCCTTTAAAAATTCTCTGCCCTGGTCATGAGTTCAGTCAGGCTGGTGGCCTCCCATCCTGTTTTCTGCTTCTTTATCAATCCAGTAGTCTCAAGAAAGAACCCATTTACAATTAGGGTGGCTAGAGCAGGGTAATTTTATTTATTGTCTGGAACTTTGAATGCCACAGAACGAGGGCTTCCAAACTGGCTCGAAAATCAGCCACAGATTTGTCCTTCCTTTTCTTTGTTTGCACGTTTGTATAATAGATCATCAGTGCAGGCAAAGAAGACTCTAGAAATGGCACGTGAAAGTTCAATTGCTATTTTGCAAGCTTTTTCTGGTCCCTGAGATACGGAAGATTGAGGATTTTGAATCTCATCCTCAGGGTTTTAACATCTCGCTTCCTATGCCCTTTTTTGGGCTTTGCCAGGTCCTACTAGCATGCATGCAAGTTGATAAAGATCATAATGACTCCATTCTTTAAAAAACCTTGAGGGTTCCTCCCTAGACACAGAAAATTCTTCATCTATTGCCCTTACTTTGGTCTTTGACCATAGGGTGAAAGATAATTTAGGAAGTTTGTCTGCAGCCTTGCGTAGCTTTATTTTCAAAGGTAACTGTTTAACAGTCTCTTTAGAATGAAAGGCAGTTCAGACAGAATTAGTAAAACATGAGTACTCAGGTAAAGAAGGATAGTAGGGGTCAGTCCTATCGGCTTTTGCTTTAGGTATCTCTGTGTCTAAGTTTTCATTAGCCTTTTGCAATGAGTCTTTTAATAAAGCCATTTTAGAATCTTGAAGGCTCTTGGAAGCCTCTGCATACCAGTTAAAATAGGTATGTATCCCATTCTGTTTCTTTAATTTGGAATCCTTTGCCTTCAAGTGCACTTCTTAAATGTATGATCTTGTCTAACTGGAACATTCCCCATAATGACCATTGTGATTCTAGGTTGTTTTAGTAAGACTTTGCCATTTTGCTAAATATATGAAATCTGGGACTGTGGTTTTTAGACATAAAATAAGCAGGTGTGCCAGAGGGTGATGTGCTCAACTCCATCTAAAGGATCCCATTTCTTCTGGGGTTTTGGGTTTCTCAAAGCCAAACTAATACCTAAGAGGGTGTGCCAAGGGTTGGGAAGTATGGGGTGTTTTTCAGTGTGCCTGGTGGCATGGAAATTTTCTTGAGGCTGTCAGGTGACCAACTTACGCTGTCCTGAGAGTCTTCCTGAGGTGGCAAGTGCTCTTTCAGTCTTTAAAAGCTGATCCATTAGCAATAGCCTTTATTTACATAAAACAAGACAAACAAACATGTGTGTCGTGGTACACCAGCAGTAACCAAAAGGTGTTACTGCGGAATGGCTGAGAAAAGGCGGTGCACACCACCAGCGAGTCCCAGCGTGGAACTAAAACAGCAAACCCTGGGAATGGGGACGGGGACTGGAACCGAGGAGCGGGATTCCAAACAATTGGGCGGCTTCAGCCGGAACCAGGGGCCAGGGCCTCAGTTCCAGATGAAACCATCTGCCCTCTGGAACTCACTCGCTAAGCCCTGGACTGGGAAGCCAACCAGGTGGGGAGCTCAACGCAGGGCGGGCGAAGCCCAGACCGAGAGGAGCCTCACCCTCCGCCCGAGGAAACGCAGGGAAGACAGAGAAATAAGTAAGTGCGTGGGGACCGTGCCTGTGTTTCTCGTTGTCCCCGAAGCTGTTGGAAATCTCCTTCAGTTCAACCACTGCCACCGAATCTGTTTAAAAATGAAATTTACCTGCCTAAAATTTATAGATTAAATTAGCTTTATTAAAGAATTCATGAATCGAGAGGCATCCCATGCAGAAAATAGAAAGGCGCGCCAAAACACTGCATGCAGGGGAAGGTTTCTGAAGGCAGAGAGGGGGCAGGACAAGGCAAGCTAAACGGAAAAAATATTCTTTTGAGCAAGTAGACCTTAATTTGGGACAATAGGGTCTTTTAGGAGGATTACTTCATTGGTGCAGAGCAGAAAATTCCCGACTGACTGGTTAGGATAATATTTCTGAGGAAGTTCAAAACTGCGTTTAGGTCAGATGTTAAGTTTTGGTTTGGTGTCATGAGTTTAGTCCAAGTGACTCCATTTTGGGTTTGTTGCTTCTTTTTAACAAAACCATTTACAGATATTTGCAATTAAAAAAAGTCCCCAGCAGACAGTGTCCTTAATAGGGGCTCAGTCGTGCTGCTCACAGGCCACGTTTTGAGGCCATTTCGGCCTGGATAGACCCCCCTCCCTGACCTGGGCGGTCAGTTTGGTGGTTATGCCCGTCCCTGTGGACAAGAAACTCTGGGTGCTGTGCAGGGCAGTCAGAGAGCAGTGAGTCAGGCCTGGGGGTGGGGGTAGGGGTGGTGCTGGGGTGGGGTGGTGGTGGGAGAACATAGTTAGACTTCAGCTTGACTTCGTTAGTTTAGCCATGCAAATTGACGAGTCTCTTGGCTCTGCCTGCCTAGTTTTTTCATCTGTAAAATGAGAAAGTTGAATTAAATGAGTGAATTTCAGACTGTGTCTGCAGAACTCTGGGACTGAAGTGACGTTCTTGAAGGTGAAGTTCTTAGAATGAGAGGAGTTTGGGGAAAGACTCAGATTCCTCACCGCCAATTTCACCAAAACAGTTCGCTTCTGTCTGTTTTAAGCATTGATTTCCACATAAAAAGTCATCTGAGTGAAGGGCACCAGGTTATAAAGGTGGGATTCCACAGAACTAGATTTTCCCCAGGGTTCGTTTGAGCTCTAAGATCCTATGATTCTGGAAAAAACAGTCATGCACAGAAAGAGACTTACTGAATGTTAATGAGTGTTCTTTCCTTTTTTTTTCACATTCTCTTTGAAAACAGATTCTGGTAACAAGAAATAAAAGATTTTTTTGGTATAAACACACATTATTAGGCTTAAGAAGAAAATGTAGAGTTAAATACAGTATCAAATTTTCAGCTAAAGTCATTTGTAAGCATGGCTTAATACCTGCAAGATTTTGTTTATCAGGCTTTTTGATATGCATACCACTCCACTCACTGGCAAATTTATGTTTTTTTTTTTTTTTTTTAACATTAGAGGAAAAGCTATGTAATAGTTTAATTAAATCCCCCCCTACTTTCTCTATCACTGAGCTTCTTAACCATACATTTTGCCTTTTTCTGCTGCCCGTGAGATGATAGAAATGACAGAAAGGAGAGATATTGCTTGGGCTGTGCGAATGCCTGGATATAAATTAATCTCAAATTAATCTGCAAAACATTAAACTAATATTTAATGAAGTTTAACTTTTGAGAAGTAAATTGTGATTCGCACCAGTATTTCAATGCAGCTGGCTGTGGTGGTGCCTGGTGGTTGGTTATAAGCCACTCTGGCAGCTCAACTGTGTTGGAATGCAGAAATCTCTCTTTCTTTTTATTTTTATGTGACACTTATTAACCTTTACCCTGCTTTTATATAAACCACTTCTCTACCTAAATTTAATTCTTTTAATTATTAATCAATCAAACATTTGCTAAGTGCCAGGTACTGGGAATGCTATGGTGAGCATGTTGGGTAGACCTGCCCTCAGAGAGCTTACAGGCTAGTGGACAGTCAGACTGGCAAATGCTCCGGTGACAAGGAGTGCACAAAAAGGGGCCCCAGCTAGGTCTGGTGGTTCATTTCCATAACCACAGAGCACTCCTCTGTGGAACTTGGGGGTGTTCACTATATGTGGGCTGTGCTGGCCTGCCATAACAGCTGGGTGTTTAGGTTGGTGAGGATCAAAAGGGAGGTATATATCATCTAGTTCTCACTTCAGAAAGGAGGTAGTTATTAGGTTCGTCCTGCCAAAGCAGAGGACCCCACCAGAAAATTGTTTAGAATGTCGTGACCGGTGATGACACACACACACACACCAAGAGGCTATGAAAAGATTCGTTATGTCCTTAATTGAAGTCCCTGGGGAGACTGGGACTGAAGTGGCTTGAGAGAAAGCAAGGAAAGGGACATGCTGGGTTTTGGGTTGTGGTTGGGGTGGGGCCTGGGTGAAGGTTCTAGGTACTTGTGTAGTTTAAATCTCCTGCAGGTGCAAAGGAAGGGCTTTGTTAGGTTTGTTGAGATGTGAGCACAAGGGGGAGGGGAACGGGGAGAAACTTTAGAGCTGTGAGCCATCAAAGATCAGAACTGGAGTCAGGCTTCTCCTTACAGCCGGCAACCCACTTCCCCAGCGTAATTCCCCCTGCTCACCCTCATTTCGTTCCCCAGATGAAACCAAGCTTTTTTTTCCCCCTAGAATTCCAAAGTGCTCACTCACAGGAGACCACTGTATAGGCAGAGGGCCCCCATGTGACAGGGGACAGTGTCCTTCCCTGAAACACGAATCTAACAAGGTTGGCTTTTCCTTGTGAAACCACAGCTCAGGGAGAGAATGTGAAGAACTTCAATAATAGAGTTCTCAGAGGCTGAAGGACAGAACAGAGGAGGAGATTTGCTGTGTGAACTTCAGATGAATATTTTGTTTGCTTGTTTATATAACTTTTAACAGCAGGATTTTTGATAGGAGCTGGGTAGCAGATAACTTAAAAGTGACTCACTGACAATGCTTGGAGTGTTCTGCATTGTTGATTGAGGGAAAGTTCTTACATTATTAATCACAAAGCAGTTAGCGATGTTTATAACGTGCTGTGAAGAACGGGTATTCAACTAGAAGTACTCGGTCTTTTTAAAAACAAATTGTTGCAAATTAATTCATTTTTTTCTATCCTTTCTTTTTTTCCCCTTCCTTCATATTCCCTCCCATCCTTTTTTATTTCTTTTCTTTTTTGTTTCTTTCTTTCCTTCCTTCTTTTCTTTTTTTTTCTTTCTTATAGGAGGTAGTGAGTAAGGACATGGAGGTATGGGAATACTAGGTTGAAAAAAGAATGTTGTATACATAGGGTACCTGCATTTGATACTTTATTTAAAAATTTTTTTTCCACCTCTCAGTGTATATTGATGACAATTCATATATGGATGGTTTTACCTTCTTCTGGTAAATTTTCTTTGGTCTTTTATCAATGCTCCAGACATGAACCTACTTTGGAAACAAACCTACTATAGTCCAGGTCCAGCTGGCACACAGAGTGCTGTCTGTTCAGGAGAAAATGATGTGCAAATGAGAGAAGAATAAAGAACAGAAATATTTGGGGAAAACATTGGACATCTTTGAAAAGGTGGGCATATTCTCTTCCAAATTGTTCAATTAACCCTGAAAACTCAGTGGGATATTTGCATTGTGAGAAATGGAGACAAAATCACAGATCTGAAAGCAACCATTTCCATTGCCAAGGATTCCATTATTTCTAACTTTTGGTTACTGACATGGCATTTGAAGGGGCTTGTATGGAAGGGCTTATACTGCTCCCCTTGCATCTTGGTCTGTTTGAGTTGCAGTAACAAAATGCCACAGGCCGAGTGGCTTATAAATAGCAGAAATTTATTGTTCACAGTCTGGAGGCTGGGGAGTTTGAGATTCAGCATCTGATGATTTCTGCTTCATAGGCAGTACCTTTTGGCAGTGTCCTTACATGGTGAAAGGGGCAAGGGATCTCTCTGTAGCCTCTTTTATAAGGTACTAATCTCATCCACCTGGGCTCTACCTTAGTGACTTAAGTACCCCCCAAAGACTCTACCTCTTAATACCATCTCTCTGGGGTAAAAATTTAACATATGAATTTGGGGGAACACAGATACTCAATCTACAGCATCTTTATTCAAGCTTGCCTTTTCAGACAGATCTGTTGCAATGAAAAAGGAAGCTGGCCAGAGATCCCGGAAAGGCAGGGTGAGAAGAGTAGCCCTCTTTCAAATACGAAAGGAAGAGGGGTCAGCCCGACAGTAGGATTTTTCCAATTTTATTGCAATAGCAAAAGCTAGAGCTGGGTCTCTGCTGTAGAGTTTTAAGTTCGGCATTAAAGTGGGCTTTCCACCGTAAGCCTAATTTCCTCACGGCACACACAGTGCCGTGTTGTTTCTCCCTGACTACCAGATCTTTAGCACAATTTTGGCTCATCCTTGGAAGAATTCTACTACCCCCATAAACATACTCTCTGCTTTAGAGATGAATTAGGATGCTACATTAGTGCATCTGAAGAAACCAGACATAAAATTCATGTCTCTTTGTGAGCTTTGCTGCCTTTAGAATATGATTCAGGGGTACTCAGGCCCTGAAAAGATGGAAAATAATCTTCCCCAACACCTACCACATGTTGGATAATGTGCTAAATATTATAAGACATTGCAGAAAAGAACAAGGCATGGATTTTGCCCTCAAGGTGTTAACAATCCACCTGAAATAATATGTGTGTGTGATAAGAAAAATAGTGTAGGTTGAGACAGCAAGTTATAGGAGTGCAGTGGTGATACTCAGTAAAGGGAATGTTGAGAATGCCTTAGGCTGGCTGAAGGAGAAGGAGGCACAAGTGGTGGATCAGCAGACTATTAGTAACAGAGGCAGCAGGGGATTTGGAAAAATCAACAAGCCATCTAAGACCACTTAAAACTCATCAGATCTCCAAGGTCAGAAGAGGAAAATTGGAAGAGTTTTAAGGTCAATAAGGAGGGCATTATGTCCATAAAGCCACCAGATAAGACGTTAAATTTGTTTTTATGAAAGGCCTTGATTAGGATCTGTAATAATTACAATGGAGAAGTAAAAGTAAGATCAAACTTAAGATCCATTCATAATTATATAGCAATTTTGTAGCGTAAGACTAAAGTGATAACTATACTTGGGATCAAAACACCTAAACCATGTAGGGATGGGAAAGAGAAAGGGCAAGGGATGAAATGGAGAGGGAAAGCCTTCAAGTACACCACATGCCCAGAGACATAGCTGAGCTGCTCTGAGCCCGGGCTCGGCCTTGTGTTCATCGCGTGTCTATCAATCGATAGAGCTTTCCTGAAGATCAATTCTCCACAGGAACCTATTGCTTCTCTAAAATGCTGGCAGAGTGAGGAAGCCAAGGATTCATCATCTCTGTCCTTTCATGCTCCACAGACCCATGGCCACTCTGGACCAGCAAAGAGGAAGCAAAGGCTTTATATGAAACGTCAGATTCAAGTGGATTGACCCTACTTCTGTGACCATATCAATGAACTTGGTTGAATTGATCTGATTGATTCTAGTTAAATTTAACACATGAGCAGGGCTATGGAGCACTGATGGTATAGTTTCTATACATTTGTGATACATGTGATTTAAAAAAAGTCATGGGTTAAATGCTCGAGTCTTAAGTCCTGGTTGACCTCTTTATCTTCATTTCTGTGCACTATGAATATGCTTAAGGATGGAAAGTCTTTGTGGAAGAAATTTCTTGACTAAAAAAATGGCTGAAGTCAAGGCTCAGGAATAGGTGACAGGGATATAAAGCTCTGTCATCATCTCAGAGCATGAGTAGAAGGAAGGGAGACTGAATGACAGGGAGAAGTTTGCCCTGATAACAGACTCTTGGCATAAGCGTGATTGGATTTTGTGCTCTCAGACGAGAACTGCCCTGTCTTCAAGCACATCAGTAACTGTTCAGGGATGACACTTATAGTACGGAGAGGCCTGGAGCGTGCAATAGGGGGCGGATCTGTAGAGAACTCAAAAATAATGATAAAACTGACCAAAAGCTGGTCTGCTTTTTATCGTCATCATTGGCCAACAATTCTGAACAATGTCAGTGACAAAATACTCTGAAAAAAAGCTTTTACAATCTAAGACTAATAACTGTTGGCGTTACAGTTGAGTTTAAATAATAATTTAATTAGGGTATTATTAATACTTATTTTATCATAAACATAGTATTCTATGTGGAAATTAATTTAAAGAATTCCTGATTATGCAGTTGGACCCAGATACATGTGGACTCTGTAACATGTTTATTTCAGGAGAAAGTTTCTTTGGTTCAGAATCATCCTGGCTTGCCTTCACAGTAGTGTGCATGCCAATCCCTGGGGTATGCCATGCCCCCTGAGTTTAAACATAGATTATAAATAAACAAGGATAGTATAGTGAACATTGAGATGAAGAAAGAGAACTTGCATTTTTAAAATTCTATTATTCTATGTGGCTACTTGGAATTTTTCTTAGTATTTACAATTTAAAACAGCCAAATCAAGTGCAAACAGCAAGTGTAGAACTTCTGTTGATAAAGACAAATTTTAGCCTTGCATGAACTATTTTACTTAATTTAAATATGCATTTAAAATTAAAATATATTCTCTAAAAACAGTTAACTGCTTTAGAACTATTAAAAATCAAGGAAATAAAAGTTACATAACTGGTACTGTTTAACAATTTCTACATTGCCTTTTGTAGACATTTTGATTTTACTAAAATTTATAAATTAGCTACTGGACAATGATTTACATAAAATATTATATTTGAACTGTAACCAAAGGAGCAAAATTCAAGTTGTCAGGTATACTTAAAAACTATTGAATAAATAGTTTTTTCCTTTTTTTTTGTACTATAATATTTATTTTAATGGAAAATTTTTAGTGTTTTCCTGACATAATTATATTTATGCAGTACATGGAAATGTTTTCATTCTCTGCAAGTCTTTTCTGGCTGTTATCTTTATATGTTTTGTGTCATGGTTATTATGAAAATGTTGTGTAGAGGAGCTGGGTGTCACAAAATGACCCATTCTAGATGTCAAAGCACTCTTCATTTGGTGCGCCATGCTCCCATCAGATGGTGAAGCTACTCCCCTGGTTCAAGTTTGCATGGCCTGGGGTCAGGAATTCACTCTGCCGCCACCAACCGTGGAATCTGAGGTGCTTGATTTTCTCACCTACAATAATCGAGGCTTTGGAGGAGATGACTTCCATGTTGTTTCCAGCTCTGAGGTTTTGTGATTAGGACTGCTTGAGGTATGCAGACATGTACACACACACCTGCAGTGTTGGGGTTAGGGGGGCTTTCCAACTTAATATTCATTTTAAGAAATTCCTGTTATTGCTTTTCAGATTCATCTACTGTTTAGACGGTTGTGAAAGTGAGCCATATCAGTTTTTGTTTCTCTATCTTGGCCACATTCCATTCTAAATTTGATGTCATTTTTAGCATAAAAAATTGCCATTTTTTTACTCAAATCTTTGAATGTATCAGTTTGTCTACATTTTATCTGCCATGAACTGCATCTAAGCTACACTTCTGTTTCTGGTAACTTGTATTAATAAGATCCTTCAAAATCTGATTAGCCCACCTCAGTCCAAGAGACTAATCTAGGCAGTTCTCTGGCAAGGCTTATGGAGCATCATCTGATGGTGTCCTGTCTTGGCTGTACTGCCCTGGGCATTCCCATGTTTGGCAGGGAACAGCCATGGACAGTGCTCATCATTCACACATGTGTAACCTCAAAGTGCAAGGAGTTAATCCTTGTGGGGCCTTCTCTGACCAGCAGGAGCAGGAGTCAATGAATAAGTGCCTTTTCCTTTCTTCCTCTCACAGTTAGTTCAGAGATGCTTTTCATAGACCCCTCAGAGGCTCCACAGCATGAAGCAGAGTAGCTTGAAGTGGAGGCCCATGCATCTTGTGCTGGCCTTCTCTCCTTCCCTGTCTCATTCCTCCTGGTCCTTATAAGCCTTTGTCCAAATCCCTGCTTGCAGAGGAATCGAGGCCTTGCCCTGTCAGGCATGGTTTGAGAGGGGGACCTAAAGAAGGACTTAGTTGTGAGGAAGCAAGTTAGGGCTGTGGCCTGTTTCCCTAAAGCTTTAGTGCCATGTGGATCCAAGAACTTGTCCACATTTCAGTGGACAGACCCGTCCACTTAAACTTAAATGCCTCACTGCTTTTGACAAACCCACTGCAAGGAGGAGCTCACCCCTTCCATTCTTTTTGCAAAAACTAAATTGAAGATGACAGGAATATCCTCCATACATGGAGACTCCCATTAGGGATGCCTGCAGGTCAAGCGTTAAAGTATTTATCATTACTGCATTAGAGCCCACCTTCCCAAGTGACCACAAACTGGGGCGTACAAAATAAAGCTGCTTTTGCATTTGAACTGCAGGTGTGGATGTTGAGGGAGGCTTGAAGGGATCCAGCCTGGGTAAACTTGTGTAGATGCACCTCGCTTGCTTCTGCGGCTAACTCAGACCCTGTCTTTCTTTGAAATTCTCTACGTGGCATGTTGGAGCAAATGACTCTCTGAGGCTGAGCCTAAAAGTTTTCCAAGCTGCTCTGTTGTTTTCTTGACAGAGTGAAGAACTTACTGGGGCTATAATGAAAGGCAGACTGCGATCGCTGTCATGTCAAGAATGCTGCGGCCGGGAAAGTTGACACGATTTCATGGCTAATGATTCACTCGCTAATATCGGTGTGGGCTGCAGTGAGGATAACCAAGTTGAGCTGTCTTAGATCAAATGATTCAATTAGGCCAGCTGTCCCTATTTGTCATGGCTCAACTCGCTTTCAAATTACCTTTCCAAAGTGCATACGTGCCTTAGCATAGAAGTTAACAGCTCAACTGTTTTACAAAAAAAGGATACTTAGGCATGATTAGAAATAAGTCACCTTTTCCCCCCCAGCACACACACAGGCTACTCTCCCTTCCCGCAGCCCATTCCCACAGGAGATACTGTATGTAATTGCTCCGCTAACCCTGCAGCATCCTCATCAGCTTTTATCAGTGTGGTTTTCCCTCTGAAGCCCTTGGGGGCATCTCTTGGCAAAAAATTATTAATTCTAAAAAGGAAGACTTGATCCAGGATCTCTAAGTCGCCTGGGGAATTAGTACCAAGGTTAAGATTTTTTTTTTTTATCAACTTACAATCACTCTATTGGCAATTGGACAAGGTTGGAGTCAGAGAAGAGATTATGCTACTTGTCTGGATTCTTCCAGAGCCGATGGAAAGACTTGGGGATGAGAAGTCAAGCCGGAGCCTCCGTGTGTCTTCAAGTCAACAAGGGAAGCTATTGTCATCAATAGTGATACAGCTAACCAATGTTCAGATGTAGAGAGGGCTAGAATCTTAGTATTTCTATGTGAGACATATGAACAGTCCCTCTGCCCTGAGGGAGAAATGGCCTTTCTGCCACAGATAATCTGAATAAGGGATTGAGTAAGAAAACATTTGTTTTCCACCTGCTGTCTGAGGGACACGGCACAGACATTGTGGGGAAACAGAACACAAAGTCCAGGGACCCGATTTCTATCCCAGAGGAGCTTGTGACTAATGACTGAAATCTTACAGTGTGGGGATGGTGGCTATCAAAAAGCTAAAGACACATTGAAGTAAGTCTAGAGTAAATAACAGATATGGGAAAGGAGCAGAGAGTTAATCTAAAGGGGAAAAAGATAAATTAAAAAATTATTCCTTAGAATGTAATGGTGAAGGGTGGAACCTAACCACTAAAAATCTAACAGTACTATCATGAAGAGGGCAGATAAGTGATGAACTGCCATGCAAAGGAGTGAACTAGGAACAGTGAGATAAACAACATTAGATTCTTGGAACCTTCCTGGTTTGAAGTGTTCTTAAGAGGGACATGAAGAGTACAATTTTGGGGGCAGACATTCACGGTGGGTTTGTTGAATGAATCACATTCCTTCCTTTTTTCCGCTGCATTTAAAATCAGATTTATCTTATACAAAACTCAGGATACAAATAGAACAAGTGTGGCCAGTCCACTACTGTGTGGCCAGTGCAGACTTTGCTTTTCCAGGCTCTTGCTGTCCCTTCACTCTCGTTTCGGGGAACAGCTCTGCCTCAACCTCTCATGACTTTCACAGCCTCAGAGAAAAAAGGAAGCATACATTTGAGTGTTTTCTTTGCTAGATGGAGCATTCATTTCCTAGGTGGAGAAAAAAATAGAATGACCTAGACTAGGATTCTTTTGGTTTACCATGGTTATTTTAGGTGTTAGTTATGTTGATTGGTTTTTAATATAAGACACTCCTGAAAATAAGAGAGATTATACACTGGCAGCTTCAAAACCCAAGCACAGCTTGGGGACCTTGTTGGAGGTTCATCTAGAGTCCAGCCTGGCTCTAGTGCTCAGGTGTTTTTTTCTCTTTGTCAGCAGCGGAGCTGTGTTGTAACCTAGAGCTCATCGTTCTGTAGCCTCAGTTCTGTAGCCACTACTCCTTTTGCTTTTACTCTCTAAGATCCTGCTAAGTGTTCAGTCTATGTCTCGGGTTCAAGCTGCCCCCAAAGAGCCTGAATTGGTCCAGCCCATTGTATCTACTGGGCAGGGCTGTCACAGCAAACAACTTCATGGCTGCTGGGCCACCTGGTTCCTGTCCACTCAGTTTTTGTCAAAGGGGCAGGGTCATGTGGCAGCAGCAAAGCAAGTTATGGAGCAGGAGCTCCTGAGAAAAGACTCTAGGTTGAATTGTGTGCCCTTAAATTTACACGTTGATGCCTTAACTCCTAGCACCCCAGAATGTGACTGTATTTGGAGATAGGACCTTTCAAAGGGTAATTAAGTTAAACCAAGGTCATTAGGACGGGCCCTGATCCAGTAGGGTGGGTGTCTTTCTAAGAAGAGGAGAATTGGACACAGACATGCATAGAGGAGAGACCACGTGAAGACATGAGAGAGGACAACCACCTACATGCCAAGGAGAGAGGCCTCAGGAGAAACCAACCCTACTGACACCTTAACATCAGATTTCCAGCCTCCAGAAAGTTGACAGAATAAATTTCCGCATGTTTAACCTGCCCAGTCTGTGGCATTTTGTGATGGCAGTCCTAATGAACTAACATAGGGTGGCCAATAATTTGAGCCAGAATAGCATTGTGAAAAGAGCTTTTCGTGGACAGTTTAGCAGTGGGGTATTTCCACTGTCCCCTCACTGGGGGGCCTTAGGCAAGTCTGTTCATGTCTCCAGCCCTTAGCTTCCCCATCTGTAAAACAGGGAAGTTAGGACTAGGTGAGCTGACATCTGTGACAGGCAGGCCTCCGAGCTGACCCCACGTGAGGTGTGTTCTGTCTTGCTTCTTCTAGTAGTTCATTCTGAAATGTGAACTCAAGGGCTCTGGGGAGGACGGGCCCTTCAGGCCTTCACTCATTGCTCACTCAACACCCAGCCGTGACCTGCAGTTTCCTTTCCACAGCGACTTTCCTATTTATGTCTATGTTCCCTTAAAACTAGGGAAACACCTGCCCGGAGACATAATTAGCCTAATTCCCCCACTAGGAGAGTGACTGCAGGCAGGCAATGCTGTGTCGGTGTGACATACCAAATTCTAAAATTAATATTCAGCCATGGGCGCCAGCCTCTCAAACGGGACATGGCCAGGTGACCTTCGCTTTTCTTCCTCCTCCCCTGTCCTCCTTTTCTATACTCACGTAGCCTGGAGGTTCTGCTTCCAGCGTCCAGCTTTGTGCTTTCTGACCCGACAGAAGGAAAGAGCCTGTTTGGCATGGCGGAGGAGGGCTACCTGACCTCATTGCCGGGTACAGGAGCACGTGGGAACCGACTCACCTCCGGGGACCTCATCCTGTCTTTTGTGATTTAATTGCTAGGAGAGGTAAAATGCCAAGGTGGGAGAAATGATCGCTTAGCGACTTGAAACTGGAATGGGGAGATTTTTATCCTTATGCTGGCCTTTTCCTCATTGTTCCCTGTCCCTACCATCCTGGAACCCCGAGGTCCCAGCTCAAGGAGCTGGACCCCAATCTCTTTTACTTGCAGGTGTCATCAGATTGTCATTGCTGCTGCTGCTTTGTGGAGAAAAGTAGAAAGAAAGTTCCCTTTCCTTTGTCTTATATGAGGGTGTTATGGGTTGAATTGTGCCAGCCCCGCAGTTCATATTTTGAAGTTTTCACCTCCAGTACCTCAGACTGTGGCCTTATTTGAAAATAGGGTCATTGAAGATGTGATTAGTTAAGATGAGGTCATACAGGAGGAAGATAGGCTCCTAATTCAGTTTGACACTGTCCTTATTAAAAGAACGTCATGTGAAGAGAGAGACAAGTACAGATGAACAGGATGTGAAGACACAAGGAGAACATCATCTACAAGAAATGTGAAAGATAGCAAAGCATTGTACACCATCTCACTCATGGCCCTCAGAAGGAACCAAGCCTGCTACCATCTTGATTTTGGATCTCTAACCTTGAGAACTGTGAGGCAGTGCATTTCTGTTGTTTAAGCCACCCAATGTGTGGTACAATGTCACAGAAGCCCTAGCAAATGAATATTGAGGGCATCCTTGGAACATATATGCTCTCCAGAACTTGTCATAGTCTTGTCACCTGTCTTTATGTTATGCAATTGTCTTTACGTCCCAACCCTACAAATGGATCTCTTGAGGATAACGTGTATAAGTGCACCATTAGGTGGATCATCCGTAAGTAATTAGGTGTGGCCCAGTCCTGCTGCTTCACAGCTGTCTCCAGTCCTACCTGAGCCATCTCATGTGTGTCATGCTCCCCCTGAAGCCCCTGCTACCTTCTGGAGATCCAGAGTGTCCTATCCTTTGAACACCCCGAGCATGTAGGTGCTGGTGCAGGTTAAGTCACATTGTCCACTTTCTTGACTTTCAGAGCTCATCGGAGGCTTCGACTCCTCAGGAAAACCTTTCCCGACTTCCTATTCCCACAGGTCTGGGCTAACCCTCCCACATGCCTTCATGGAACTTTAAACTTTTCCTCTCACTGCACTTACCATGCTAGCCCTTAATTGTTTGCTTAACCATTTACTTCTAGTTTTTAAGTCCTGGGACTCTGTTTTGATCACTTTTATGTCTCCAGAGCTGAGTAGAGTATCTGACAGCTAGTCCTCCCTTGATTAGCATTTGCTGAATGAAAGAACAAGTAAATGACTACACTGTGTTCAGTTCTGAACCCCAAACCTGCACCAATGCTGGGAGAGGATACGGCTCATTAAGTAATGCTGCTTTCTGGTGCCTGAAGAACTCAAAACAGCTTTGATTAAAAATGTTGGCAAAATAGACTGCCTCCACTATTTTGACTTTTTCGCAAATGAATTGATGATGTAATACATTTTGAAGCAATGCCACAGAAATATACTATGCTGCGCCTTTGAAAACTGAAGAACAGCAAGGTTATGCTTCTGGCTTTTGTGCTTGTCAGAGTCGGAAGGAATGTATTTCCTTGCCTCAACCTATAACTGCAGACCCAGGAAATGGCTCTTCTCTTTGAAGAGTGGCTTCTCTTCTCTCACAACTGGAGGAGGAGAATTGGCACACGGAAATGTGTAATCTGCTATAAGGAAGAGCCAGCCAGGCCATTCTTGGCTATCGTTAACACTCCTCCAATATTTATGAATATTTGCTGCAACGATCTAAATGCTTGATTATAAAAGTTGAGTGTAGAGTTTCTGGGGTTCCAGAGCAGCTAAGCTGCAACCCACATGTGGGTAAAGTCCAGCCAAAAAGTAATCTGAATCTCTGGGTGAAAACAGTTCCCTTATGCAGTTCTGCAAAGTGAACTCAGCACCCAGTGTACAGGTAGTGTGACAGGTTCCAGGCCAGGGCTGGCCTTTTGCTCATGTTGTCTTAAGTTGCTAATGAGTTTGCTTTTTACCCTTGCATATTTATTTACATATATAAATTTAACCACACTTTTAAAATCTCTTCGTAGGAGGTAAAGTAAGGAGAAGAATGTGTGGGGCTTGCACCCCCATTGCACCCTCCTACATCTATGGAGCCTTCGCTAATTAATAATAGCATCCTTTGTGCCACACTTGAGTGTGGCCTCAGAGTTCTGTACATAGCACTTCAGGTAGCCACTGTCCATAGCAAGAGATCAAAGCCCCCATCCCTGAGCTCAGGAATGTGGTACTGATATGCCTCACTAAATACAACAAACAAACAAACAAATAAAATGAGGCAAATAAATTAAATATATTTATCTGCAACTTGTCATTTAAAATAGGTCGCCAAGCTTTTTCTACAGAGGGCCAGATAGTAAATATTTTAGGCTTCGCAGGCCACATATGGTTTTTGTTGCATAATCTTATATATTTGTTTGTTTATTTGGATTTTTATAAACCATTATTTAAAACTATAAAAAATATTCTTAGCTAATGGGCCGCACAGAAATGAAGAACCAGCTGTATTTGGCCCACTGACCATAGTTTGCTGACCCTGAAGTAAAACTTTGTGTTTTTAAGATATGTAAATATGATGATAGTGTTTCTCATGGAAAGCTTTGGTTGAGAGAAAAAAAATTCTAAGAGGGGCATCGGGTACCCATTTCATGAGCGTGATCATGTAAAATTATGAAATTCTAACATGTGATTTATGTTACATTAGATACTCAAAATGTAATGCTCGTGTGTATGGGACATGAGTCACACGTTCCCATTGGGTTACAGAGTTTGCAGCTTCGGAGGTACACAGGCATCTCCAGTCAGACTGCTTGGATGTCACTCACAGTCTTGTCTTTTCTGAAACTGTCGAATATATGAAATTTAGAAATCCAGGCAGGGTCTGGATATGGACATCTGTGAATATGGGTTGACATCAATGATCATCTTACAGTTGGTGGAAGTACAGGTGGTTGTGGAAAAGTAGCTAATGTTCTCAAAAAAAAAAAAAATCTGTCTGCCCTGAATATGGAACATGGCTTTGAGGCAGGAGGCTTTAGAATTTCTCATTTGTCCCAGGAGACACGTGAATGGACCCTTCCCACGGCTGCTTGTTTTTATATCCCAGGTGCCATGAAACTTCAAGAACTCACTGCACGTGGCTGTGGGTCTCCAACTGATGGTACTTTTTTCCCCCTGAAAAAAATCTTGGCTTCTCCTCTTTTCAACTTTTGGAAACTAGTGATTCCAAACTCAGTGCTGTGTTTTCTATGCATATTCTTTTCTGCCCCTAAAGTCATGCCTCTGTCTTGGATAACTATGACTTAGAGGGAATAAAACTGTTTTGGTGAAAAAAAGTGCAAACAGAGTTGTATTTATCTGGATGGTTCTAGAAATAAGAATAAGGGGAGAACTCTCTTTCTGGAGCATAATACCATTAGACTCGAATCATTATTTAGAAAAATTTTCAGGAGTGCAAAACTGGCAGTTTGCCCTACGTTGTCAACTTGTGAATCTTAGAAACATATTGGATTATTATGGTCTGTCTTCGCTGAAGCATATGCCTTGTTAGGTGTAGATAATCCAAGAAGGTATTTGAAACCTGTCTGGGCTCATGTTTTCAGTAATGGGGCCTCATGGAACAGAATCCACTGAATTTCAAATAAGTACAATTTATTCCTTCACTTTTACTGCTTTTTTTCTTTGCTTCCAAGTACCTGTTGGAACAAAGAAAAGTGAAGATACACACACACACACAACACACACACACACACATACGTGTGTGTGCAATTGTGTGTGCGCGTGTGCGCGCACGTGTATGTATGTATGTGTGTATATATATGAAATCCAGGTATATAATACAACATGAACCATTTATGTTTGCCTTCTCTCTCTATGGTAATACATTTATGTAGAGGACATTAATTACAGTACAAGGATGTGGTTTCTTTGGCATCAGAAGCTCTTGGCACATGGTAAACCCTCGATCATTATTATAGACTCCATGAGAAGGGGTTCGAGTCCTGGCTCCACTCATTACTAGCTATATGATTTAAACTTTTTTGAGGCTTAAGTTTTTTTATTTGAAAATGTGGCAAATAATAACACCAATTTATAGGATAGTTGTTCTGATTAAATGAGACACTATATTTGGTAGAAGTTCCTTATACCATGTAGAGAGTTATATAAATGTTAATTAATTTAATTTAAACATATATTGGCAATATTTCTCCCCTCTGGCTTCTTGCCCAGAAACTCTTCCAGGCCCCAGAGATCCATGCTGGCTGCTTCCATAAGACATCAGTGCAGATGAAGCATGTGGTGGCAACTGAGTTCTCCACTTCCATCTGGATGTTTTTGGCATTGTGCAGACATTGTTTCAGCATGCCTAAGTCACAATGTAAGCTAATATTTCTAAAAGTCCCCACACTATATTGGTTGTATGTAGTCTATGCTACAGTGTAGGTTCTTGTCCTCTAAGAACTTGCCTTCTTAGGCTTCCTGCCCCACCCCCCATCACAGGTGATGCTGTTGAGAGACTGATTTCATCTTCAGGAATGCTCTTCTGTTTCTCTCAATGAAATTAATATCCTTAAACATTCTGACAGAGCCATTTGGGAAAAATCCATATATCAAATAGCTATGCTTCAGAAGTTAAGAAAAGACTATAGAATATTCTCCAGCCAAGCAACTACTATTTAGATGTGATAGATACTTAGTGGTGATAATGGAGCAAGTGATAATATTGGGGGAAGGGGTTTGGATCCTTAAAACTAGGCCACTTAAGAATGCCAAAATCATGTGATCAAAACAGGGTAGCAGGCAGGGTTCAAGGTCAGGACATTCAACTCAATTCAAAACACAGAGCTCCTGCTCTTCAGAGAAACACATTCTTCTGCTGAGAAATGGGCAAGATCAGTCCTAGAACACAGTCTTGCACAGCCAGTGACATTTGTTGATTTCAAACAGAAGGCTACAGGTTGACTGTCAGCCCCAGTTTAGGATCATAAGATCCTAGAATCAGGTGGTCCTGGCTCTACATCCAATTTGCCCCCTTCCTAGTGCTCAGTCCAGCTATTTCCCTTCATTGCACCAAAAGAAAGACGCTGTCCTCTTCCCATGACCCTGCTGAGCAAGCTTTGTGCAGACCTGGTTGGGAGCTGGGGGACCTGGGGGTTTGCTCTGCATGTGCTGGTTAGTAGCGTGATACTAGGTCCCTGGGCTTTGGCTTCGTCATCTGTGTCAAGAAGGGATTGAGCTGTTTGCCTCCTGCTGTTCCTTCCTGATTTATATTTCTCTGCCGTGAGTATGTTGGAAAGAGACTAGGGTGGCTCTGCCTGATTTATATTCTTAGTCATATTGCCCAAAAAAGTCAATGATACAGGAAAATAAGAGGTTTTTTTTTGTTGGTTTTGTTTTGTTTTGTTTATGTGGCTGTTAAAATGTGTGGCAATAGTATTAGACACCTGATCTTGCTTGGTAGCTTTTGAACCCATACTCACAGGCAATCTGAGCCACAGAACAAAAAGACTTGCTAAAGCTCTATTCTTAGATGACTTAACCCAGGAAGGTTGTTTCTCTATGGGCAATGTTTATCTTAATCAAAGATGAAAACATTTGGACAAACTCATTCAGAACTATAACTCAATATTATTAAATGTCATTCCATGGAATAGATTGAATCTAAAGGGAGATTTTAATTAAGAAGCCAGTGTTACACTTACTAATTAGCCCTTGCTTGCTTATCTCCTTCCATGAGCAGATTTCTTGTCAGAGTTGAAAATGTCTCTATAACTGCCTTTCTCTCTCCATATGGCTGCTTCCAAGTCAGACTGTCCATGGACTAGGATAAGGAGAGCTGGGCATTCAGAAGCTGGTTAGAGCAATAGCTTTTCTGCTCCAGATTCCATGTATGGGATGCTCCCTCCCTTACTCACAAGCGATTATTCTTTAAAGATCTGAAAATGCCCTGATTGTATCATATATAAATTATGATGCGTTGGAGTGATAACTTTTCTTTTTCTGAGCAACTGTACTGTCATTTTTTTTTATTTTCTCAATTAATCATTAAATTCCCTTCATCTGCTCATATTAGCAGGAAGTCCATTTTCTGTCTCCTGTGGTGTTCTTCGACTCCAAATTATCCAAGAAATCTAGGTATTTACTCTGTCTCAAGAGGAGACTTGTGTTTCCAAGGGAAAAACTAGAAAATCTTGTCAGTCAACTGGGAGGATCCAGTTCTAGATGGCTCTTAATCTGAGGATACTGAAAGCTGATGCTGCCGAGTTTGGTCTTTCTTCATCCATTGCCCTTTAGGTTCTCATGGTTACACTTTGCACTTTACACCTCTGCCATCATTCCCATAGTATGGCACGTAACTATCTGGTAACTTCCTTCTCACTTATGAACCTCTAGGCTGTGGCTTTAATTCTAAGTCCCCAATCTAGACTCCTAATTTCTTTGTAGAATATTCCTCTTTGGGACACTTGTTTCCATTTTCCTGCCAGTAAACCTTAGCTAGAAACATTTTAAGCCATCAAAGAAATATAATGTGATTTAACCTACAGAAAGAAGTCACAATTTTAATCTCTTTTTCACCTAGAAGATCCCTTAATCTTTATATAAATTTTTCTGCTGCCTTGGTAGACAGCTTTGTCTCCGAAGGAGCATAAGAGGCAGTCTTTCACAAGCTACACAGAGTCTCATTTTATCCCTCCTCCAGGAGTATGAGTGACTTCACACTTTACACGTGCTCTACCAGAAGAGGCCATTCATCTGCACAGATAAATTAAAGAGGAGCCTTTCCAAGGTGACTTTCTGCCTAGCATTGATTGATGGCTTATTTTTGGGAAAATGTTAAGTTTTTCTCACCAGTTGCTGAATTAGAACATAATTTCTAAGATGAAATGTATGGATTTCCACATACATTGTTGTTCATATTATGATAATATTGAGTGTAAAAGGGGACACAATTTAGTAATCACAATCAGACAATGGGTCTAAAATGAGACCTTTGGAGGCAGGGAGATGCATGGTGATCCTGTGTGTGGATCTACAACTTCCCTGAGTGGTGAGAGGTGAGGTGGAGCATGATGCAGGGCTGGCTCCTCCTTCACAGCCTTTCCTGTGTGCAGCACATCCAGCAAATCACAGAATTCAACATTTCAAAATGTTTAATGTGCAAAACTACCAACAAAAGTGATTTTGTTAGTCTAGAATCATGAGGATAAATATACTAATGGGAGATACTGATTTGGCTGTCGAGGTACTTGAGCAGATTTGTGATCATTATAATCAATGGTTTTCAATTAAGTTTTCCTTTTTTTTCTCCTTTCACACACGAAATTTAAAAACAGTAAAGGTCAAATATGTTCAAATTCGTGAAATTCCCAATTTACCGAAAATGGGTCTAGTTTTTAACTGGACCCATTGTATTCTTTGTGTTAGTTTTCTGTCATGGAATATGGCTGGACTTGAATGAGACATGATCTGTCTTCTTGTTTTATTGTTGTAGGGTCTACCTCAAAGGCTTCCTTTTATAAAAGGTCAAGATTCCGTACACTTCTTTATCAAAAATCTTGTAAATTCTTTAGTAATCTCAACAATCTAGCCGTCTATAAAATGAACAATATCAAGAACTTCAAAAATATATTCAAGTTAAAAACGAATGAAAGGTTTAACTATGAAAAAATGAGCTGTTAGAATATTTTTTCCTCCACAAATTTGTTTCAATGCTGCCCTTTATGTCTAGGCACAGGCTAATGTGTTATACTAATGAACTACAACAGAGACTGTAGGTGGTCCATGGAGATGACAATCAGGAGAATGTGTCATGTGCATCCAATTTCTAGATGTTATGAAGCTTATGCATTTTCCAGTTTAACCAAATTTTTCAGAAGGGAGAAGACAAGACAGAGGTCTATTATAGAAGTTAAGAGAAGAGACGGTTGTTTGGGCAATAGTGTTTGCACTAGAGAAAAAGAAGTATATAAGATTAAGAATTGACAGGAGTTGATGATATATTTGATGTGGAGAGATGGGAAGGGAGAATTAGGAATCAAGGATGATTCTCTATGGATCTTTGATGATAATGTGGAGAGAAGGATCATTTAATAAAATGTAAGACTAGAAGAAGAATTAATTTGGTTGGCATCTGGATCAAGATTTCAATTTTGGACATGCTTGAGATGCTTATGAGACATGTAAGTTTGCTCCTGGAGAAAGTCTTTAGACATATGAATTGTTCAAAGGAGAGGTTTGAGCTAAAGGTTTATATTTGGCCTGTTAAACTAAAGACTAAATTTTTGCCTAATTGTTGGTTTTTAAAAATGATATGTTGTATAGGTTTGCATGTGTAGGTGGGTAACTCTGTGCTGTGTAATACAGACATAATTGTGAGACCCTATCCTCACTTTCATGGAACCTATAGTCTTATGATTGGCATGATTAACATCACCAAAAAACAAAATTAATTAGTTAATCCATTGATAAGTTATTAGAATAACTAAACACAGTGTAAGAAAAAAATAGCAAACTAAAAGATATCTGAACCAGAAAATAAAGTAATTCAGTTACTCAGAATATGGTTTGGAGATATAAATAGATACAAATAAAAGGAAATTTCAAAACTATGGAGGATAGAATTAGAAAGATCATCAGAAATTTAATAGGTGTCCCACAAAAGGACACTAACAGAGAAAAAACAGCAATATTTAAAAGGACAAAGGCTAAGAGTTTTCTAGAAATGATATAGAAACATGAAGCTACCAAGTCAAGAAATACAACATATTCCAAGCGAGATTATCAAAAGTATGTCTACATAAATATATTATAATGCATCTGCAGAACCAGCACCAAAGACAAAGAGGAGATTATAAAAGTAGCCAGAGAGAAAAGATAGATTTTCTAAAAAGAAAGAAATCTTAAACAGAGAGTGGATTTGGAATTATTAACAGTATAATACAGAAGACAATAGGATGTCATTTCAAAATATTAGTCTTATTTTTAATAAGACTATATCCAAAATCTAAGAAAAACTCTGCCCAACCTTCTAGTTGATTGCTATTAACAAAACAAAACAAAACAAGACAAAACAAAACAAAACAAAACAAAAAACCAGTAGTTCTTTTCTCCCATGTGTCTCCTTTACTTTTACAAAAGTACTTTTGTACTTTTGGTTACCAAATATGTGAGTTTTTTCCCCCACAACAAAAAATTCTGTGACACCAGCTGGGCATCCTACAATTTATCACAATTCTGGCACTGTCTACCTGGAGATCATGTCAGATCCCACAGGTTAAGGGTTCAGTTTTATAAGACTGCCCCTTCTCCAGTTCAGATCACAATACCAGGCTGTCACCTGTGCTTCTGACCAATTGGCTATAAATCACAGGTTTCCAAGACTCCCTCCTAACGTTCAATTTGCTAGAGAAGCTCAGTATCTTGGGAAAACAGTTACATTTACTGGTTTATTATAAATGGATATGATGAAGAATACAGATGAACATCCAGATGAAAGAGATGTACAGGGCAAGGTATATGGAAAGGACAGTGGAGCTTCCATGCCCTCTCCAGATACACCACTCTCCCAGCACCACCATGTGTTTTGGAATTTTGTGAAGGCTTCATCCTGCAGGCATGATGGATCATTTACTCTATCTTCTGCCCTTCTTATTTCTCAAGATAATGAGGGCTAGGGTTAAGAATTCTAAGTTTCTAATCATGGCTTTCAGGTGATCGGCCCCCATCCGGGAGCCATCCAGGAGCTACTCCAGAGTTGCCTCAAAAAACAAAAGGTGCTCCTAGTGCTCTTATCACTTAGGAATTTTCAAAGGGTTTCAGGAATCCTGTGTCAGGGATGGGGTCAAAGACCAAATATTAGAACAAAAGATGCTCCGAGTGCTCTTGTCACTTAGGAAATTACAAGGGTTTCAGGATTTCCTGTGCCAGGAGCCAGGGACAGAGACCAGTATGTATATTATCTTATAACTGCTAAATGATGCATAAAAATGAAATATTACCCCAAGAGCCCAGAGAAAGAGCAGGCAAAATAGAGGTCTGTCCTTAAAGAATACGATTGATCATGATGAGAGTGTGAGTTTGCTGAGATGATGACAGAGTGAGTTCCCTACACAGCACAAAGCTGAGGCTGAGCATCTCTCTCCCCAAATCCATGCATGATCACTAAATTACTCAGGGATAGGGGAGATGGCTAGGGGGCCAGGCCAAATATCAGAAGCTGGAAGAAAAAACTTGGACAGAGATAGCAATGACTCTACCATAGGAGGGACAAATTCTTTAGTTAGAATCCAGGAAGTTAATTGCCAACTGTCAGAACAAAGCAGAAGGCTTTATCTCTTTAATATATTATCTACAATTCTGAGTTTTGACCAAACTTACTTAGAGATTCAAACTTAGAGATCCAAAGAAATAGGAAATTGTGACCCGTACTCAAGGGGAAAAATTACAGTTAATAGAAACTTACTCTGAGTGGGCCTAGATATGAGATTTAGCAGATGAAAACTTTAAAGCAAATTTAAAAAATATATTTAAAGAAGTTGACTAAAATATGTTCAAAGAGTTAAAGCAAAACGATAAAAATGTGAGCACCTATAGGGAATTGCAACAGCAAAATGGAAACCGTGAAAAGAATCAAATGGAAATTTTAGAGCTGAAAATTATAATGATTGAAATAAAAAATTCACCACATGGACTAAAAAACATTCCTCAAAGATCTTGAGGAAATATTAATAATTACAATATACATGTTATTGAAGTCCCAGAAGCATTGTGTAGAAAATTATTTGATTAAATAAAGTCTGAAAATTTCCAAAAGTTTGTCAAGAACATAAACTTACAGTTACTGGAAGCTTGATGAACTCCTTGTAAGGTAAAGTTCAAGAAAACCACATCTTGATTCTTTGTGATAAAATTGTAGGAAGACAAAAATTTGGTGGGTTTGGAATGTTTTGATTATGGTGGTAGTCACATGACTATATACATTTTCCCAAACTCTTTAAACTATACAGTTGAAATAAATTTTATTTTTGTAAAGTATATTGAAATAAAACTATATGGAAAACATACATGTACTGTTTAAGACATAACACACACACACATAAGCACACATAAATATCAATCATGTATATCTATTTCATAGTTAGTTTGAATTTATCTCAGAAAAACAAAGATAGTTTAACATTAAACAAAGCCATTATTATTAATCACTGTATTAAGAGGTTAAAGGAGAAAACCATATGATCATTTCAGTAGATACAGAAAAAGTAGCTGATAAAATTCAACAGTGATTTATGGTAATCCCATTTAGTAAATTATGAATAAAAAGGAATTTCCTTTTCCTGAGAAAATATATCTTCCAAACACCTACAGGAAATATTTTATTTTTTTCTAATTTCTTTTTTCCTTTTTAATATTTTTGTTTATTTTACAATTACAGTTGATACATAATATTATATTAGTTTCGGGTGTACAACACAGTGATTAGACATTTATATAACTTATAAAATGATCACCCCGATAAATCCAGTATCCATTTAATACCACACATAATTATTACAATACTATTGTATGCTCCATGTATACTCTACATCTCATGACTATCTTGTAACTACCAATTTGTATCTCTTAATCCCCTCTATCCCTTCACTTATACCCCTAAATTTCTTTACCCCCAACCAGGCAATCATCAAAATTACAGCAAATATTTTGAATCACGAACCTTGAGAAATTTCAAATTCAGTGAGACCCTTTCTTGTTTTCAGTCTTAATAGCACTTTTTACTGGAGGGCCTAGCTCGTAAAACCGAGACAAGAAAAGTAAAAGAAACAATAATTAAGATGGAGGCTAAGTAGTCTTTCTTACTTATTTTTGTTTGCCCACCCCATTTTCTTTTTTATTATTTAAAAAAAAATTTCTTATGGTGACAGTGGTTAATGAAATCCAGTAAGTTTCAGGTGTTCAATTCAACAGTAAGGCGTGTGTGTGTGTGTGTGTGTGTGTGTGTGTGTGTGTGTGTATTGCATTGTGTTCACCCCATAGTTAGATTTTCTTTCTGTCATCACATATTTGACCCCAGTTTTTTTTATTTAAAAAAATTGATCTCAATAGTACAATATTCACAAGTAAATTGTAGATGGACTAAAGACCTAGATGGAAAGTATAGGACTATAAATCTCGAAGTCAGTTCTGTTATACCGCAACATATGTGTCTCCAGTCATCACCCATCACACAGACTCTCAAGGTAAAAAGCAGAGGGCTTAGAAGAGAGATGAGGTCAGGGGAACAATACTCCAAAATTTCATTATTTAAGAAAAGATATATATTTTTTAACTTTATTATTGACACATAAAATAGATAGGGAATAAAACAAAAGCATAGTTTTTCGTATGTTAAATTCTTACAAAATACATAACTACTGCAATAAATATGTCACTTTATCTTGAAAAAACCTGAGAATTTGCTGTGGAGCAGATATCAGAAGAGTTTCGGCTGATGAGTTATCGTGAAGTAGTAGAAGGTTATCTGAAACCTCATGGAAAGTGCTCACACCAGATGTGGATGGGAGTGGCCTGAAATACATCTGCTATGGTATGTCCATTGTGAACTTTGTGTATTCCTGCACAGCTTGTTTAAGCTGTGTGCTGTCCTCTGCATTTATCCAGTGCTTTTTGCTGATGAAATTGCACATAAGCAAATTAGAAATTTGTGGCACATTCATGTTTTTTTTATTATGTCAATTTTCTTGAAGTAAATTTGTGTTTTCAAAACAAACACTATAGCCAAACTGACTGTAAAACATAATACAGAAGTGTAGTTTTTTTAGCATTATGCTATGGGAATAAAAATCTTTTAAATAAGACACAAGATGTACACATCATAAGACCAGGATAAATTTGACTATATTTGATGACAATAATAATAAAAACTTTACATATGGCAAAAACGATATGAAAAACAGTACAAAAATAAGCCATTAACTGGCTTGGAGAAGATAATGATATTTATATTTATAAAAAACTTCTACAAATCGATAATAAAAAGGTAAAGAATCTAAAAGGAAAATGGGCAAAGGCAATTTACAAAGAAAAGAAAACAAATGTCTAATAAGCATAAGAGGGGCTCTACCCTACTAATGATTTAGCTGAAAACTAAATCAGTACAAAGCTGCCACCTACATACCAGTGCAGCCAAAGTTATTCACTTTTATTGCACCAAATTTTGGCAAGAAAGTGGGGAAACAACTTTCATAATTGATGATAAAAACAAAAACTTGTGTAATCACTTCGGAAAACAATTTGTCGATTAAGTAAAACAGACAATGCTGAATTTAGGACTCGGCAATTCTACTTCCTGGCATCCATCCTGGAGATTATATGGCTTATGTATATCAGAAGACATGATCGAGGATGTTCAAAGCAAGATTGTTTATAATAGCAACATGGAATAATGTAATCGTCCCTTATTAGGGATGAGTATAGTTCTATTTATTGAGATTATGGGAAAGTACACAACAATTAAAATTGTGACCTAGATATGCAGATACCAATACAAATAAATTACACCATGAAGCATAAAGTTCAGTGCAAAACATATGTAAATGTAAGTACAACATGATATTATTAATGGACAATATTAAAGAGACAAACTACTAGTATCTATATTCTTTATGGATATACACATGTGTATTAGGACACTTGTAAGGGAGTAGTACACACTAGTTTCAGAGCAGGGGCTGACCTGGTGGAGAAGAATGTGGAGCGAGGTCAGATATCTTTTATTTTTTTAAAAAAGAGAGTCATTTGATGCAAATATGGCAAAATGGTACTATGTACTTAATCTCAATGGTGAATCCATGAATATCTGTCATGTATTATTTTCTGCTTTTTATGTGTTTGAAATTTATTCAGCAAATATATATCGAGTGCCTTATTTTATGCTAAGCAATTTTCCTAAATAAAAAAACAAAATATAAAGGAGTGAATGGAGAAAGAAATCATGCATTGACTCATCTTATTAGAAATGTGTTTGAGCTGCCTGGCATTATAGGGAGAATCTGCACCTACACGGTGAGTGTGAGCCGGCCTCCCACACTGCCTCTGTGAGGAAAGATGTGCAAACCTGAAAACTTTTATCTGCGGAGGGAGGGAGGTGGAGAACTGAAGAAAGTTGTCTCTTCTGTTTAAATCACGTGTGCATACTTCTTTCCCTTAGGATGGGGCCAGCAGTGTGCTTGTGGGGTGGAGGGTGGACCTGCCTCAGGCCCCATGGACAGCAGCATGTAAGTACAGCTGCTTCTGAAAATACCTCTGGTTTGGGAACTGACAAGCTCTGGGATGCAAGGTAACAGGGTGGTTTATATTGAAGCCAGGAAGCGATGCATTTTCTAACATAAAGACAACTCTGGCTGGCAATACTGAGTTGTCCCTTCCTGATGAAGGCAGGGGAGAGTTGGTCAGAAGGTCCCTGACCATGAGTCTCCCTCTTTTGGCCTTAACCCTTTCACAGCTGGATGGGAGGATTCTGGGAAATAGCACATCCCAGGCGATGGATGCTGTGGTGCCAAGGGGTTAACAGGCACTTTGTGTGAAGTTTTAATATTCCACAAATGAAATGTGCATGTGAAATGGGAAAAAAAGAGGAAAAGATTATATTTGTCAGCTGGGCTGCCATATGTTGTTCTGGCCGGAACACAGCAAAAATGGTGACAATTCTTTCCTGAATGAGAATCTCTGTTAGTTCCTGATTTCATGCCTTTCTTTGGGCAAGGAGGAGTTTTTTTTTATGACCAGGCAGAGTCTAAAATTTTGGTTTTTGTGGGAGCAATCTGTAGTTTCCCTTAAAAGGTAGAATGTTAGCCTTGCTTGGCTGGATTTTCAGGGGGTGGGAGAAGGCAGAAAAATCATAAAATTCATCTGCATTTTTTAAAAATGAAGTTGGCCCTTAGGGTAAAAACAGTCCTCTGAAAGAACAAATAGCAAGCTGAATGACAAATGGAGAGGAGGTTATATTGGCAAATCTGCTAGTTCTCACCAAAGTCATCATCACACAATTTCAGAGACTTGACTTTGTCACACAAAAGGCTTTTCTTATTCATATTTAAAGGGTTATGATGCTTACGTTAGTGAAAAATAAATGTGTGAGTCCATGTGTTGTAAGAAAAATACATAGGATTCAGCCTTGATGCAAGAGGGTTGTTTTTTTCTAATTATGTATTTCTGTCTTACTTTGAATTTGAAAATACTGGACAAAATTACTTTTTTATTTAAATAATGTTTTATGGGTTCTGTTTACTGTTTGCCTAAGTAATGTAATCTAAACAGTTTGAAAATTATAGAAATTTAGAAAACAAAAATCTTCCTTAATCCCACAATCTAATGATAATACTAAAATATTTTAATGTATCTTTTCATACTATGAATAAATAAGTAAATGAATAAATAATTTTTACATAGTTGACATCATATTATTAAAGGCTTTGTTGTCAATATAATTTTTAATAGTTCCATATAGCCAACTGAGAAGATGTTCCATTCATTGTTAACTATTCATTGTTATTTGGCTTCTTTCTAAATTTGCTTTCCTCTGACTGACAAGTAGGACATGTCATCATCTCTTTTTCTTGTGTGACTTTCCTTTGCAGAAGATGGCACCGTTTGTTAGAAAAGCAGGCAAAGGGGCTCTTGACCAGTTAAAGTATAATTTAGACTCTCACAGGAATGGTGTGAAATGAGCTGAGATTCTCTGGGAAGGAATTAGGAGAACCAATCACGGGGAGAGCCTGGAAGAATGAAGGAGTGGAAAATGGGGGCAGAGTCAGATGGTGGAGAAGACCCACAGGCTGCATTGCGTGGGGAGATAATCTGAAGTAAAAGAGCATTAGTGCAGGAGGAGAGCCTCCCTCCCCACCCTACTAAGTAGCATGAAGTCAAGTACTGCAGATCACATCCTGAAGTCTAGAAAGGGGGAGCAGAGAGCAAATGGACCAGCCAGTACTATGGAGCCTCTGCTCAGCTGTCTTTCTCCCATGGGCTATGAAAGGATGCACAGAACATGACATATTCAGCATTGGTGTGAGGAAAGGGAGCAGAACACAGATATGGTACAGAGGCTAGGTCAAAGGCAAGTTGTTTATGTTGTGTGAGAGTAAATAGGCAACAGATGAGCATCTACGCATGCGCAAAGTGAGAAGGGCTAGCCAGGCAACAAGGCAGGGGGACTTGGAAGGAGGAGCAGAGGAAGGGCGGCGGAAAAGAAATGATCACTGGGTGCGTTCTGTCAGAGAACTAAAAATAATGCCCCATGAGTGTTTCCCGCTTGAGAACAACCTAATAAAATAAATAGCTCAAAGATGATGATGAAACAACAGATTGAGGAGGAAAGGTAGAAATCAGAATTAAGAGCATAATTTTAGAATTACACCAATATTGTTAATAGGCTAATGCAGCAGTTAACAGCAGCCAACATCTATTGAGCATTTAGTATGTTCTAAGTGTTTTGTATGGACCACTTTCCTTGATACTTACAAAAATACCACCAGTAGGTAGTAGTTTCATTATCAACTGGAGAAGCTGAGAGGTACTGTGGTTAAGTCACATCTACTCACTGGAAAGTGGTAGCGGAAGATTTCAACTCCAGACATGCATGTTCTGTAACACTATATTCATGTAGTTTGATCCCAATAGTTAAAAGCCAGTCTTTCCATTAATCCACCCATCACCCATCTTTCTTTTTTACATATGCAGAGATGAAATTCATGTAATACTAACAATAGCTATTTCTGGATGAGTTTTTTTTTACACTTTTCTTGACTGCTTGAATTTAAAAAACAATATTTTTTATCAACTTTATAAAACAGTTAATGATTAACTAAGCCTTTGCACTCTTATTCCTATATCCTACACTTAATACTCCACTTCCTTATTTTATCTTCCAGTGATCTAAACATTGTACGTGACTTGCTAAATAAGCTTGGTAAGTGATTTCTTTTTAGCATTTGACATTTTAAGATGTCTGAAAACACAAGTCAGATCATATTTTAGTTTTAGACATTCTTCATGTTTGAACTGAAACTTCTGAACGCAAATCCCACTTACACTCCAATGATCTCTGAAGTCCCACTCTAAGTGTATTGTATAGCTTGCTTTTTAAGTTTAATTATTGGCTCTCTTCCCCACTAGAATGTAAATTCCATGAAGAAGGGAGTTTTGTCTTTCTCCTTGTATCCCCAATTCCTAGAATACAGCCTAGCACATCGGGTACTCCAAAAATGTTTGTTGAATGAATGAACAGAAATGGAATTGGTTAACAGAAAGTAGAGCAGAAAAAAACATGACAGAATTGTTGAATCTTGAAATGAACCTGACTGTTAAGTATCATTCAACCTGATTTTAATTGTTAATATGGCAGCTCTCCACATTGAAATCACAGAATATATTTTTTAAAGATACATGATGAAAACTTATTTCACATGCTTAAAATAGTTCAAAGTCTGCACATTATACTCACACATACTCTTACAAGGTTTTCATTTTGAAAGGATCACATGTAAGGCAAAAGCAGTATACCTGGAAATGGGAGAAAAATTTGCTCTACGTCTGTCTGTAGCCATGTGCCAGTAAAAAGATTTTCTTGCAGAAGTTCCCAACTGGCAGCCCTGAGAGCCAGGTTTGGTTTGTATAGGTGTCCATTTGATTTCATTAAACAATAAGAAAATATATATATATATTTTAGTTTTCCTTGAACATTGATAGAAATGACTCCACAGTTTCACATAATAATTGGCTGTTGCTCAGTAGCTGGCACCACCTATAGCTAGAGCACAACTCTGCAATTTGCCACAAGCCATACCATTCCATCATGTGTCCCTGCCTGTCTTGTTCCTGGGCCACTTCTCTCATTCCTGAAGGCATTTAAGTTTGTCACCTACGCTCTGTTTTGAATATGCTCCCTCCTGCTCCCATGACCTGTTGCCACTGTATAGCATTACCTTTATGCTTTTTTCTGTTTTTTTTTTTTTTAATAGATTATTTTTCTGGCTTGAATATCATTCCATTAGGCTTATAATTTAATAGATATTCTTAAGAGTTTCCTAAAGAACTAATTTTAGTGTTTCTTTTCGATTTGATTTAGCTCATTGTACATATATATGTGCAAAAATACACACACACACACACACACACACACACGCGCGTGTGCACACACACACGTACATATATTGTTTTGGTAATTTTAACCTGGATCCAAGATGGGACATAAAAATACTGGCCGATTTTCTCTCTCAACATTTACCATGCTCTCATAACCTTGACTACATGGTTTACTTCTTTTCTCCACAAATTTTCGTGTTGGACTTAGAGAAGAAAAGTAAAAGAAGGGGAAAGGAGGCAGTAGTAAGGATATTCTGGAGGAATTTATCATGACTCATGAATGGGCAAATTGAATTAAAGTCATTAGCAGAAGAATAATTTTACTGCTCCCTGCTCTTCATATCTCACCATATGCACTTCAGTGTTTAAAGCATTTATTTGTAAAAATATTTTACACTAATTAAAACATACTTAAAATAATAACAAAAATATTTAAAATAATTATTAAGTATTTCAAAATTTTATAAATATAATCTCTCCCAATTTCATTGAAGCAAAATATAGACAGGAATTATCTTTTATCACCAGTACCTGGCACAGTAATTGGCCCAGGGGGTGTCCATTAAACAATTTTCTGTTCAGTCTTTATTTTGCATAAAGCCGATGGATCTGACACAGTTTTATTTTATTCCTGGATAGTCTTTCATCAAATACTACCTAATAAGAAATAAAATGGCCTACTAAAAGCAGGTAGCAGAAAGAAGCAGAAAAAGGAAAACAATATTGTCTCAGTAACACTAAAATCAGGTAATCAATAGAATGACCATGTTTCCTATTTGCCTGGGACAAATCCAGTTTATTCCTATTGACTTGGCATGATTATTAATAGCAGCACTTTTCACTCTCAAAGTGTCCTTGTTTGGATGATAAATTACATAGGCACTCTATTAATCAGGCCCTAGATAATCAAAAGCTATTTGTAATCTAATTACAGGAATTTAAGACTTTTTATATAGTTTTGCTGGAAAACGGAGATATAGCTACCTAAATTGAAAATTATAAAATTCATGAGCACTTTTTAGAGATTTTTATACATACATTACATAAACACCTATGTCAGGAACACACCTATGTTAGGAACAGTCTTCCACATTTGGAAATATACTCATCTTCATTTTCTCTTATACCTTACAAAGAGTTTTGCAGTTATAAGACATCCAATAAATATTTGTTTAATGGAATTTAATAAAATGAGACCAGATTGTTAAATTGTTTCTTCATGGATGATTTGTGTCGGTTTATCTTCCAGTTCACAAACTAGGAGGAGCCAGTATGCCACGATAATTTTACATATTTCACACAATAAATTAATTTTTTGTGCCTCCATGTTGCTCTCCTGTTTCCTTAAAAGCTGTAGTTGTGTATTGTTGCAGAGCATTTCTTCCCTGAAATGGTGAATAAAAATTATGTTCATTGAGGCATAATGTCCATGAATAGCCTTGTTTTTTTGGATATGGTGAACATTTTTGTTCAATATATCATTTTTTTTCTCTGGCCAAAGTTTCCATCAGAAGGATAACAGAGATTATCAATAGGATGTTGGCCATAACTTGCAATTTTCATTAGTCAAAAATTCAATGAATAATTTTTTGGCCCTATTAAGATTTCAAGAGACTCAAATAAGAACTACATAGAGGACCAACCTTTGAGAATCTGTGTATTTTGTATCTGAGTACTGAAACTCCTGGCCAACTGGCAAGGAACTGAGCTCTTCTAACAAGTTATAGGGTGGAAATTATTTCTCTTCTCACCCATCTGCTCTAGGAGCCATAGCTCATATTTAGAAGTAACACTACTTACGATGAGGAATCAAAAGACCATCAACGGAAGTTAAAAAAAAGAAAAGAATAAAAAGACATCATGGAAATAGCAACAAATACAACAAAAACAAAAACAAATCACTTTGTAATATTCATACAAAAATTCTAATTTTTTATTATTGCCACCTAGCACAATCAGCCTACAGAGGTTCTTACACTACCTTTTGAAAAAATGAACAGGCACTTAGTTTTAATGATATGTGAGGGTATTTCTCTGTGAAGGAAAAGCTGTAGCCCTTCACTACATGCTTTAGTGAGCTACGAAAGGGAATTCATCATAGGGGTAAATATTCAAAGAAGAAAGGAGAGAAAGTTGGGAAAACGATGCTGAAGACATTTCTTTCTTTAATTTCCTTTCATCACCTTTGAGTAACTAAAGGAATCAATCACATTTTCTTGGCTTACCTTAAAAAAGGTGAAGCCCTCTGCAGCTGGCAGAGAAGAATGCCCCCTTTTAACTCCCTCCTTCTGCCACTGCATTTACAGATGATAATGCTCTTCAGTGGCTCAGCCTAGTTCAATTGGGCAAGTAAACCTAAACCAGGAAACTTACAATATGCAAAAGGATGGGCATATTCCAGAGTCAGGCAGCTTTTATTTTACTTTTTAAATATAAGCAAGAGCAATACAAAGTAATTTTCAGAAATAGTTTTGAATTAAGAATCATATGGAAATACTTCTCATTCAAGCATTGCCTTAAAATACTAATGTTTTGGGAAGCCAGTTGTACACAATGGTGTAACGAGTGATATGGCTTTTAATGTATGTGTTGTCACTTAAAAATTATCTTTGGCCAATTGTCTAATTTTTTTATACACAGGACCTATTGATTTTATCTACTAAAGAAGGGGGTGCCTATTAAGTCCCTGGCCTGGAAGAAGGTGAAAAAAAATTGGATACAGGTAAAAATAACTTGTTTTAAAGAGATTCTTTATATTGTATATAGTTTCTAGTTCTTGAGATTTTCTTATATGTGTGTCTTTGACTCTTGTAGCATTTGATGTGTAGAGTTATATTTTTATACTAGAGGAAAACATATCTCTTATGTCCTTGGGATGTTCTAAAAGGTTGTCTACTTTGCACATGTGAGTTACTTTTTAAGACTCAAGCAAAGTGTCACCTCCTTTGAAGTTTCCCATGATTCTCTCATAGAATCAATTACCCTCACGCCCAGGCTACTAAAGCAGAGTTACTAGGGCTGTGTGGGAAAGGCCCAGATGTGGGCCAGCTTTGCCTGGGGGAGTCAGAAAAGACATCAGAGAGGTGATGTTGGACGCTGATCTCAATGAAGGTGAGTTTGCCAGGTGGAGAAAGCATACTTTTAGGGTTCAGTGTTTATAAGTCTCTGCTCTCATGTATAATAGACAGAAGTCCCACAAAAGCATCTCCAGCAATTAACTGACACCTGTAAGTACTTGATATTTGTTGATGGATATTTGATCGAATGAATGGGCATGTTCCTTTATTGTCCAGTCCCTCAAATGGGCTTACTTTCTGCTGTTTAGGTCCTTCATGTGTATCTATGGATCTGGAAATGCCTTGTGGTTTTAGAGATATTCAGTATCTCTATTTGTCGCTGCTCTATCCAGAGGTTTTAAGTGAGAGATTTTATTCCCATGGGGAGACAAAACTCTAAACCATCTGTAAAGTGTTGCTAATAATTTCTTGGTATTTAATATGTGGTGACCATTCAAATAGCTTGGCATTGTTAATGTCCTTGTCAGCATTTAAAATGTCATGGTAAAACATAGCATGTAGGGCTTTGTACTTACATGATTTTTATATTTAGTTTTTGGCTTGATAAATTTTTGGTAAAAAAAAATAGAAGACAAATTTCTTTGAATTTTACCGCTGTATAAATAACAGAACTTGATTTTGGCACTTCTCACTGTGACTAGATATTATGGAATAGCCACATAGTCATGCTCATATGCCACGGCTATTTCATAGGAGACATTTAAGTATGTCATCTTCTGGGTCTTGACCCTAATAATACATCCTCCATTCAATTGGAGGCATAACTAGAAATGGTTAAGACATATTTGAGTGGATTTAGTGTTATTGTTTTTTTGCCATGTATTATTCACAGATTTTTTGAGTATTTGATATAATCATGAAAATAGTTTTTTATTTGATATTCCCTTGATCTTCTATCTATTACTGAAAAAACATTCTTATTTTCTAAAACATAAAAACAAGTAGGGAAAGTGAGAAATCTTCCGTAGGTAACCTCAGAACAGAGGAACTTTGTGCATTATGCAGCCGAGGCCATGCCAAAATGCAATTTGGAGGGTGTCCAGCCCTTCATTGGAAAGTAATGGTTTTCACTGAACTGAGTTATGACCAGCTGTTTACAGACAGTCTGTGACATACTGATAGAGCAGAACACCGTATGTTGCTTTCCAAATCAAATGATACAAGAAGTGTGACAGAGTGGAGAAACATCTGTCATTAGCAATTTTCAGCACGCTTCACTAATTCTGGACAAAATACGAGTAATGAACTTACCGCAGGAAACTTCAAATACTACCACTGCTGAAACAAGGATATAAACAGCGAGTCCTCCTAATGGCTTCTAATTTAATTCATTTGCAGTAAGAAACAAACAAAGTAGGTTATTTGTTTTTGATCATAGGGTAGTAAATACTTCTGCTGATCACAGACACTTATTTTAGTCAAAGAACAGAGATCGCCAAATGCAACTTTCTTCACGTTCAGACGGAAAGCTTTATGCCTCCTTTAATTATTGAACGGGGTGAGTTTTGTTCTTGTTTTTGGAAGCAGAGATTTGGAGAATGCACCCTAAAAGGGGTGAAATCTTCCATGTGTGGTGTCTGAGTGTAACACTCTGAGCTTGGGGTAGCTAGGGTTGTGACAGATTTGTTGGACCTGAGGCGATATTTACATAATATTAAATGTTCCTTGTCTTTCAACTAAAAAGCTTGTATGGAAGAATGTGTTAGGTCTTTCTCAAGCTGCTTTCCCCCTACCACTTCTCATCTTGGTGTTTTTTTTTTTTTCTTGGCTGATAATTTTTATTTTGCGGTCCCACAAATTTTCACAGTTCTGTAACGAGCGCATGGTCCTCATACAGCATCCACATGGTTCTCTACTGGTCGACGTCACACTGTTGATGAGATCTCAGAGCCAAACCATGTGAAGGCTGCAATCTGTGAGCATTTTTCTTTTGTATCTTTGCAATCAATTGAGCTATTAAGCCGTTAACATTCAAGGCCTACTCAGCTCAGCTTACCCCCAGTTAGCGCCAACACAGCAAAATTCCTAAATGGACAGAATTGATTTGGGGGGGTGGGGAAGAAAGGTGGTTATTCTTTATCTGTAGTTTCAACTAATGTTCAGAAAAATGGCAATATGAAATGCAGACGTGAGATCTTGCCCAATCCGTTGCTGTTCTACCGATGGGAGCTCCTTTGGACCGTGTCCCAGAACAAAAAGACCGAATGCCATTCGGAACTGATGGCTGGAAAATGAGTGTAGGAGGTCTTTGAGGAGCTTCTTAATTACAAAATTATTCATGATAAAATGGCACTCATCTCAAATTCCCAGTTTCTTGTAAATTTCAGTGTGGTACCACATAAAAATGGTTTACTGCTTTTTAACACCTTAGATAAACCAGATTCAGCCTTGGTATGTTGTGGGGAAAATCATCTCCAAATACCTTCGAGTCTTCACTCTTCCTCTTCTTTTTTTTTTTCTTTCTTTCTTTCTTTCTTTTTTTTTTTTTTAAGGGACTGACACATACTGATTTGTCTTTTTTTTTTTTAAGTGGTCCCTAAATTATCTTCTGGTTGAGAAGAACTATTCTAAGATATGTAAATGCTAAATCTTCTGGTTTTTATAGACATCTGCATGGAAAAACAAAACAAAGCGAAAATATAGATGCCATTGAAACCCATCATTACGTTTGTGATCTAGATAATAAAGTAAGCAGACCCGAGCAATTCGCTAACACTAACGCTATTCTTTACATAAACAGTAAATGTTTAGATTTTCCTGTTCACTGACTAACAGCACACATATCATAAACACTAAGCTGTTATAGTACGTTTCGTGTGTTGATTCACTTTAACAGTTGTTAGTGTGAAGACAGGAAAAGAAAAGTGGGTGTAATGAGACCATGTGCAGAACGCTGTGAAAACAGAGGCCCTTATTTGGCATAATGGGTTGCACCATAAGGGCCATAAAATTGTGCATGTGTTAGTATCATTTTAATTATTACGGGTGCCACATGTTAAGCAGAATAGCGGAACTACTAAAACAGCTTCAAAATCCTTACTGCTGATCGCTGCATTTAATTACAAATAGGAACATTTGGAGATAGGTCACCATAAAACCCTTCTGTTGTCAAATGAGCTCAAATCTGATTTTTGTAATTATGTTTTTATACCGCAGATCCTGTTGAATAACTATAGGGAATAAAATTTTAATAAGTGCTGATTAAATGTAGGTACATCTTGCTTCCTAAGAATATTTATGAATGCTCATCACACTTAAATCAAGGTACTATCACTATTTTCCTGTGGACAGTGCTTTGATCATTCAGCCTTAATGCAAATAAGCTGAATAAATTTATGTGCCATGAAATATTTTTTTTCATCGAAGCATAAAAGCTCTGTATTTCAATTATTCATTCTGTTTGTGAGCACTGTGTACTGTATTGTAATTCTCTAGAACCAAAGTATTTTCATTACCCCAGTACATGTCAGACTCAGTGGGATCTTGTAATTAACTTTTCTAAGGCAGGGTTTTATCGAGGAAGATGACAACTTATGTCGATCTTTTGTTCCCTACTAGAATAAATACGGTTAGAGATGATAAGTTCACTTTTTAATCTTTGTTTTCCCCTTTGGAATTATTCGTTTGTTTATTTATTAGTTACTTGAGATTTTAAAATCATGGACACGTTTTTACCAAAAGAAATTGTGTTTTGGGGTACTTCGTAAGTATCATATCCCTGTCTCATGAAAAATGGTTTTGAAACCTTGAATAACGTTTAGGTCACCAAGCTCTTTTGAACATGAAATTATCACTATGTTTCCAATAGAGATGAGAAATGTAAGATGAACTGAAGTTAATGGCACTTGGAAGTCATGAGTTTTTACAAGGAAATAGGCTAGTTATGAAGCTGTCATATTTTAATGTTGGGATGTGATCTCACAGACATTAAAGGAAGTATATTTGTAAGTAATCCACATGCATACATAAATTTGTGGTCTTTATCTGCCCAGAAGGCATTAAATACTTCTTACTCTATAAAACAGAGAAGTTGGTTCTTTCGATCAATAATATTTCTTTAGAATTTTCACATCTTTTTGTACATTCCAGAATGCTTTGTTATTGAAGAATTTGCTCAATGAATTTGGAGAATGGAATCTAGCTCTCCAGGAAAGTTATTTCTCAAGATCATGAGAATTCTGTTTGCACAACTCCCCAGTTTATCTGTTGCTGTTATGCACTTAATCCACACTTTATGCAGCTCCAAGTAGCTCCACAATGTAATTATTCAAAGAATAGTTAGTACATGTGCTCCAATTTACATTTCCATAGCCACTGTTTCAGAATAACGATACGGGAGCACTTCAGTAAAGACCTGGAAGATGCATACACTACTATGAGACAGATGCCACCCAACTTGGCCTCTGTATATTGCTTCTTGAATATACACATCATTCCGAGCCGATATCCAGAAACAGGTGTTGAGGCTGCAAACAGACAGAGGAACAAATAATGCTTCTCTTTGAGGTAGAAATACAATATATATGAATGGTCCTAAGGATTCTGGGTGGACCTGACTCGAGATTTGCTACTTTCCCAACGTTGCGTGTTTATCATTTGGATCTGTAGTCTCATAGTAATTGTCATCTTTAAGTGGTGAGAGCAGGGTACTCAGACAATGCCAAAGGCAGAGGTTGCAAGGTTCTGCCTCTATCAGTTGAAAGCATCTTTTGACAGTGTCAACTTATTTCTTCAGCTCAGTTCTGATCAGTAAACTGGATGTCTCCAGAACTCAGGTTGCATCTGGCATTGTTTTGATCTCTGGTAGTGACTTACAGTAGAAAATGCTAAGTGTTAGCTGGAATTACGTCATTTATAAGTGAATTAATTAATTGCGAAAAATCTCAGAATCATCAAAATCATTCATGAGAATGGATAAAGGGGAAAACCCTACAGATACAAGAATCATTTACCAAGAGGAAAGTTTAGTACAGTAATTGCATTAATTTATGTTCTTATAACATAAGATAGGTTTCAATAATCAGAATAAAAGGAAGGGCAAGCAGGTGGGAGAGAAGGAATTTCTTGTTTTCTAGATTGTTGGTGCCCTCTTTTCTAATGTTCAGCTTGATCACGCATTTTGTTTTAAACAATTTTATAAAACAATCTAGAAATTTTTAGCAAATAGATATTTACTGAGAAACTTGTCTTGCTGAGCACTGTGTGGGGGTGGTGGGGCGCAGCACCGAGCAGTGCGACCGGGGACCATGGGGCATTCATTGCCACCACTATGTCTTTGCCATAGTGGAATTTAGAAAGGATTTCCTTGCTTATAAAAGAAGGGTTTAGATTTACCTCTTGAATGCCTGTGCACCTCTAAATTCCTTCTATTTATTTTAAAAGTAGAGTGTATATGGTGCTGAAGATGCAGATGATCAGCCTACCCTCAGGGAAGCGAAGAGACAAAAAGACCAGAAAACATATATCGATCCAAGAAAATATCTGTTGAATCAAAATTATGAGGCCACGGTTACCAGTTTTTAAGTGTGGCTGTGCTTGCTTCCTACTCTGAGGGACAAGCTTTTTCACAACCATCAATTGTCAATCAACAATTCAGAAAGCCGAACTCATCAACATTACCCTCTACTTCTGCCTGACGTATTCTGAGTTTTCAAAATTTTTTCACTAAAAAATTTTTTTAGATGTCCTTTGAGAAAAATTGATTCCTACTACAGAAAGTCTAGTTGGTAATTTTAAGAGGGTCTGTCTCATAATTATTTTCATGTCTTTGGTGTCAATAGGTCTCAAGGCCAGGGGAGAATCTGTTTAGTAGAATCACTTGCTTCTTGAAATACCCAGAGCCTCCTTTTATTTCTAAGGAGAAAGTGTGTGTTTTCACTTTGCTGTTTTATTAAAGGACGTAATTACTGGTGAAGTTTGTCACAGAGTTTATTTGCCAGTCAATAAGGATGTCTCAGACCCGGCCACTTCTTGGCTGGCTGGTCAGCGGTGCTCCAGGCTGTGCTAGTGGAGCAGCAACAGGCAAATGGCATCTTAGTTGCTGGCTCACTTTCTGTCCTGGTGTTCAGAATTCGTTTCAAAAGCTTTCACAGATAAAACAGTTCACATGCTGAGTTTTTGTAAGAATTTTAAACACTATAAACTAGATTATGACTATTTTATGCAATCTCTCAAAATTCTTACTGTCATAAAATTTAACGGTTTTCCTTTTCCTGGGAAATTGGTTCCCTTTTCCTCACATGGCTCTCTTAAACTCATAAATGATGGTAACTAGAGTGTAGTTTTCCTAAGACATATGTCTATTCATGTATTGTAAAGTATGTAAAAGCATTTTCCCAAGCTAAGTTGAAAAGAAAATCTGCCACTCCTTCTGAGAAATTTGAAAAAAAAAAAAAAAACGAAAACAAAAACAACTTTTCCAGAAGCAAGTCTTATAGTGGTTGTCCTATGAAGCGCATTACATTCATTGGTTAACCACAAATTTCCCAAGGCTTGTATGTTTCCATATGTCATTTCTTAAACTTTCTTACAATTTCTAAGTGAGAAGTGAAACTATCCGCATTAATATTTAACATTAATAGTTATTTGAATGTTTGACAGCAAATATATAGTCAAGAATATTCATATTATCTGTGTATATGTATATAATTTATGTTTACATATCCTTTTATATATATATATACACACATTTATATGTGTATGTAAAACAATATATATGTATATATATTATATATATACATATATACATATATATATACACATATATATATTGTTTTATATACACATATAAATGTAAACAGTCTTTTAGTTGCAGGTCTAAACCATGATTAACATCAAAATCATGTTGTAAATTCAGGGAATAAAGGTGTATACTCATGTCAACTCTTACTAAACAGAATAAAACTACTCAGTTCATTTATCGGATTTTCCCTCTACTGACCTTTTGGCAGAGGGGCAAATTAAGAGGAAACAAGCCAATAATGGACATTTTAAAAACAACTTTATGAAGGTGTCTTGGGTAAGTACTCATTTTTAAACTCGTACCCACATATGGAAAGAAGGCTCCTCAATGCATTCTTCTTTGCTCTGTCCCTTTCTATAACTTCCACGATCTGTCAATCTGTTCTCATATCTTGTATATTCTTCTCTTGTTCCTCTTATGATTCTGAATTATAGGTAATGTATACTAGCCCACATTTCCATACTTGTGGGTGGATTGTCATTAACCCATCCTTGTCCCTCCCAGCCATGTCCTCTCATCTTTGCATCCCTAGTGCCTAGCACAGTGCAGAGTCCACAGTAATGATGCAACAATTCTGTCCAGTTGAACTGAGTTCCAGATGTTGCATTAGTTGGACATTAACTGAAAGAATTAAGCACTAAAGTGAGCTGGTTTCCACTTAATTAAACTTTCTAGTTAACTAAAGACTAATGAGAAGTTTAGTGTGTGTGTTTCAGCCCTTGCTGAGAAATGTTCCTACTGAATTAGGGAAAGCGTAATTGTTAACATGTCAATTCTCCTCCAGACCACGAGTGAGTTTCCTGTAGGTCCAGCTTCCTATCAGACTCACCTTTGAATATGTAGCACAACACACTCTGAGGGCCTCATCTCAGGGGCTCAACAATAATTTGTGAAATAAACGAATTGGTTATTTTATTTATTGCTATAACAGATATCGATCGAATGCCTATATTTTGCTGGATTTTCAACAAACAGTACTGGTAAAATTATTTCTGGATAATTCTCAAGGAGAAAATTCAGTTCGTTAAAACCACACCCACATCAAGCTTTCAATTGCCCCAGTATTATAATAATTGTGACTTAAAATAAAGATAAAGGTTTTTGATTAGAAAAACTTACTTTAAGGAAGATGTAAGTAGAAAGCATCTTGAGGACAGGAACCTTAGATGCTGGATCCATACACTAATCTTAACAAAAAGAATGTTGATGAGAATCAGAAGTGTAAATACACTTCAAAGACAGCAGAAATTTTAAGTAGACGCCAAGTATGAATGTACTTGCATGGATGTTGGATTATTTTTGGTTATTAAAAATTACATTGAACTAGAAAGATATTCAGGCTCCAATTTAATTTTTCACTTCTCTTTTACTCAAACCTTCATATTATTTGACAGTATGTTGCACGACTGCTGCCTGTAAGTGTGAAAAGTCAAGATGAGAGTTCACAGTAGGTTGATGGCCTGGAGATGAGATGTCTGTCTGAGGACATTTCAAAGTTGTAAAGGTATTATTCTCACATGGAGTTATTTCTCAGTAGGTGTGAACAACAGCTACTCAGCAAGCTGGCGTAGTGTGAAAGAGAGTTTCCTGAAAAATGATGTGCAGACATATGCAGAAAGCCACATGCTTAGTCCATGCACAGACTGAATGCACGCCTAACTTCCAAGTGCTGGAATATTCGCCAGGAGATGAACTGGAAATGCAGAAGTCCCCATCTCAAGTAGCCAGGGAGAAGCACAGTTTGGAATTGCCATCGATTTGTTGGGGCCCAGGCATGCACATATTGGAGGACAGAAAATGAACATGCAGCTGCATTAAAGAGGGGAGGTTTGAAGGAATAGGAGGGATCTGGTTTTATACAAGACACTAGAAGTCTTTCTTTATAATGTTCAAAGGCCTACCACTGCTATAAAAGCAATTTTGTTCATCCCGCAGTGCACTGTGTTAGAATTCTGAGGTCACGATCAGGTTTCGTTAATCTCCACTGTAGAATGAAGATGTTTACACGCAGAGGCACATCCAGGCCCACTGTGCTGTGTGTCTGCTGAGGAAGTATTTGCCCAAGTTCATCCATGGCTCCCAGGCCCAGTGAATTTGTTTGTACCTTTTCGCCGAGCAGCGTGGGCACTGCATACAGACCTTTACATGAATACTTTTCTCGGCTGCATGGTTCTCCTCATGACTTCTAACAGCTGCACGTCAAGGAGGGAGGCAGGAGAGTAAATGGCATGCTTTTGAATAAGACATAAATAAAGCAGATGTACCTGGAATGAAGGGGGAGATGAAGAAAAAACATTTAAGTGTTTATGTATGTATTTATTTTACCCCACATGTTTAAAAAAGGATTGAGGTAGCTTACCAAAAAGGGGAAAAAAAAGATATATGTATACCATAAGGCTTACAAAAATATAAACAGAAAATGAAAAATCTAAAAAGGAGGTAGACTCAAATATGCCAACTCTGAGGGTTAATGAGAATAAGAATGAGTCATTTCACTACACAGATGGAGGTTTACTTCTGTGGCTTGGTTGGCAGGTGTGCTGACTCCGTGGTGTTAATCTTCAGGTTCACTGCGTAGGAGGCCCTAGTAAGTTCTTTCCTTCAGTTAGAAAAGACCCAGCTAAAGAGATGCAACTTGCTATGGATCTTCAAACTGGGCAGGTTGGGGGTCAGATACTGCTTCATGTTTTAGAGTGGTTGCTTGCTATTTGCAAGATTTGGTTGTTATGCAACAAGAGGCGGCTGACCAAAAAAACACATACCGGAGCAAATTGTTTCGCATCCTCATTGGCATCAGTTTATTTTTTAAATAGCTTTTAAATTATTAAAGCAACACATGTTCCTTGCATAATCCCAAACAAAAGTATAAAGATGAAAATAAGGATCTGTAAACGAATTACTCAGTGACAACCTTGTTATTTTAGGGGGTGCGTTCTCATCTGCTTTGGGCTACTCATCCACACACACCGATTTAAGTAAAGCCCCAGGGTCCTTGACTCTTCACTTTCTTTCACATCCAATATCCAATATATTAGAGGATCCTGCTTTTTCGACCTTGCTCTTCCTATACTTTCAGTAGTTTTCTCATCTCCACTGCTGGTGGCACCTGCTCTGTCCCATCACTGATCCTCCCCACCACACATCTTCATCTTTGCCTCCTGCAACCCTACCCCAGTCCCTTTTCAATACTGTGTCAGAGTGATCCTTTGAAGGTATAAGTCAAATCTTGTCTCTCCTATGTTCAAAAATCTCCAATGGCTTTCTAATTCATGCCGAGAAAAAGCCCAAATTCTGCATTATCATAGCCTGCAAGGTCCTACACTATCTGGTTCACCCTACCCACCCCCATTTTAATTATTGGTTACACAGTATTTCAGCTAACAAATGTACATACTTTAGATAACCAACTGCTTATTGATTAGCATTGTCATTTCTAATTTTTTCCTGCTATAAACAAAGCTGAGGCAAATGTACTGGTATGCACGTTATTGCACAATTATGCAATTCTGCCTTCATCAGTAACACATTGCCGAACTTCCTCTGTAGAAACGTTATACCAATTACACCTCTACCAACCTGCTTCTTTCAGAAGCCAGTTCTGGTCATGGTTCAGTCTGTATGGGGTCCAGAGCAGACTAAGCAAGCCCTGGAATTTTGCATCTGAATTCTTGTTTTGATGGTGGTGAAATTTTGAACTACTGTTGGCATCGAATTCAGTGCCAGTCTTCTTGCTTTGCCTTGTCAAATTGGACAGGGAGACGGCTGTCTTGCAAAAGTGGAATTGTCACTAATTGGCCACAGAGGAAAGATTCAAAATCTTGCCAAAAGTCTCCTGTTTTTTAAGGGAATAAAATCCTCCATATAACTTCCCTCTCATTAAAAAGAAACAAACCCTCTTTAAAAAAATAAAAAGGGGAAAAATAAAAAGAAGAAACAAACACAATATGAAAAGCTCTTTGTAACCTAGAAAACAAGGCATTGTTATTCTCGGTGAGGTGCTGCTGCTGTTATGCCACTGTGTGTGGAGCCCTAGCAGGGTTCACTGAAAGCTCCCATATAAGGAGGCCTGTCTGTCCAGCCTCCCCTTTTTACCAGTTTGTTATGTCCTGTTAAGAAATGTCAAGGCAGAAACAACAGTAAATAACTTCTGACTTCCCTTTGGCTTTTTCATTTAGATGAAAGCAGAGTACTTCAGGTGCAGTCTACACACAAAATGAATGCTCTATAAAATGTTTTGTCACTTGTAATGTTTGGAATCCAAGTTGGTTTTCTTTATTATGACAAAAAGAATTTAGCAAGAGTTAAACATCGCTTCACTCTAAGAATGACAACTACTTATTTTTGTCCACTGAGTGGATGCTGTAGAAAAATTAATATTCCATAAGAAATATAATTCAATCATTAATTCTTGTTTCAAATAGCATGCAATTCACAGTATTTTATTAAAAACATTACATATCACTTATAAAAATCAAGCCAGATGATACTCTCCTGAACATTTCAGAGAACTGGATTTTAACAAATCTATTTCTATTTAAATTTAAAAGAATGCAAATATGTTTACAAGTCTAGAAATATATATGTTGGAGTTTAACATGAGACTGAATAAATTTTCAGGAGTTTAACTACTTATTTTTAGGTTTACAGTAGGTTTTAATTTTAGATTTTCCCAAAATGAAACAAAAAAAGACAAATGCTGCTTGCCTTCTATAAGATGTCAGAATTGGGGGAATTATTCACTGAAATAATTTCTATTAATACATGAATTTCTTGCCTTTGTCTTCCTTTTAAAAGAATTTTAATGGCACCTCTAACTTTGACCTTGGATATCTCTTGGTAATGTCTGGCAGGGCATCAAGCTTACCATAGTCCATTCTTTTAAACTTCTCAAAGTTCAAACTGGAAAAGGAAGGGAAGCAAAATATAAGTGAAACATATTGGAAGAATAAACTATGACATTTGTTTTGGATTAATGTATATCTTTAGTCCAAAATTTGTGATTTAAATAACATGGAAGGTTGCTAAGACCCCTCTCCCCATGGCCTCATTGTCAAGTTTTTACATGTAACCGTAAATGCTCTTAATTTACAGAATTAAAAAAAAAATAGTTTAAAAATTAGTTTGAAATTTTAGATTAAAATACAATGAAACTTTTATTTCATGAAATTTTAGAGTTGAAGAAACGTAAAATAACCTATTCTGACTTTCTACCCAGCAAGGCCATATCCTGATTAAACTCATCAGTCCACCCCTCCCTGCTTGGACCGTGAAGCTGAAAGTTGATGGAGAATGTTCCACTTTCAGGATAGCTGAAATCACCTCAACTTTATGACCATGAATATCAACTAGGCACTCAGAAATGTGGGACGTTGGACTTCCCAACAACAAGGAAACAATTGACCTATCTCTTGCCAAAGACAGTGTTCATTTCTGTCTTATTCATTCGACAGCAAATGTTTTCTCTCCTTGGAACACATTCTTATCAAGGGCCAGGACACCGTACGTGTCCACTCTTTGATTTCTACCAAATTTCCTCTCTATTGTCTCTGCATGTTTTGCTGGCGATTCCTCTTAGAGCTGCATGTTGAAAAAATTTAGTATTGCTCTTCAGTTGTTTCATTTTCTCTTTGTTCACTCTTTTCCAGGCAAGTTCATTTAATTTTGTAGCTTTTCTTTATGGACATTCCGATGGTTCTTAAAAGGAGACTATAGATTCAGGAGGCGACTCCCAGATTCTCCTCTCCCATGAGCTCTAGACTCATCTATGCCACTGTCCACTTCACATCTCCATTTAGCTGTCCAGTGATACCTCAGTCCAAATAAGGCTGAGGTCTCTATGGTCAAGCCTTCCCTACCTCAGTGTTTGTCTATTTGCTTAAGCTCAACACTTAGCAGTCATTTTTGATTAATTTCTTTTCTTCACTCTCTGCCTCCAATATATTGATGGTTCATTTTGGCTCTACCTACAAAATATATCCTGGTTTTCATCATTTTACTGCTATTATACTGCCCAAGCCATTGTATCATTCACCTATACCATGGAAATAACTTCCTAAGTGGCTTTTCAGTTCTCCCTCATCCACATAACAACCAGATCGATCTTTCCAAAGTATAAAGCAAATTATGTGAACTGCTTGAAAGGCTCTGATGTTTTCCTGCTGCAACAGAATAAAATTCAAACTTCTACAAGTCCCCATGCGACGGTTTTTTTACTTAAGAGAGTGACACGATCAGAGCTCTATTGCAGACAGATAAGTTTTATGTCTGAGTAAGAGCTTTTAGAGGTGCCAGGAAGTTTTAGAGCCTTCATGGAAAGCACTGGTTGCCTTGTAGGTTAGAGAAGAAACACACGTGTGGTGCCTCGTTGGTTGGAGAGGGTGAGGTGGGGCTCTATCCTCCTCAAGGCAGTGCTCTTCCAGCTGTTGTGAACATACAGCTCTACCATTTTAGACTCTCTGGATAGAAACAAAGGTTTACCTCATCTTCAACTGAGTATTACATCTCAAAGGCAGGGCTGCCAAAGAGTAGAAGCCAGGCAAGTCTTGTTGCATTTATACGCTGGGCAATTTTGCTCAGCCCCCATCAGCCCCCAGGCTGAACACTCTTCACATTTCTGGCCTGTCTTCTGTAAGCACTCATGTAGCGATTGTCTTCCAGGCCAGGCTATCGATGGTGCATTTTTCACTTTCTGTATAACTTAGTGCTCATCTGCCTGTCCAGAGACATTGGCAAGGAACCCACAAAGAGAGGTCTTCAGAGGGCTGAAGGATTTGTCTACACGATCTGATTGAAGTCAAAAGATTTACCTTTCCTCTTTAATTCAGGGGACAACTCATGATTTTTTGTAATCTGAAAGGGGCCTGGGCCAAGAACCCCTGCCAGTTCTTTCTTTTCATGAACTCGTGATCACTTAACCTCCATTAATTATAGTTTGTGTGTAAATTTCCCAAATTTTCACTTTTTATAATTTCAACTACAATGTAAATTATGTACTATATATCATATGTATTCAATCTTGATATAGTATTATCATCATATTTACTTTTACTTAAGATAATTTGTCATGTTTTTAAATCTTAATTGTTAAATGTTTTTTAAAAATCCATGAAAATCCTACACAAAATATTCTTCTGTCCTACAACATATTTTACTCAAGAACTTGGGGTCTATGTAGTCAAGATAGACTTAACTATTCCATAAATTTATACTTTGATTTGAAATATATTTTGGCACAAAAGGAGAGTATGAGATTGAAAGTAATTTTGGCCTCTACACTTGATTTATATTTATTTGTGAACTATGGCTCCATTGGCTGAAATGCTTTGAAAATCTATGCTAATGAAATTTAAATCCCCATGAAATCTGATTCTCAGATGACATCAAGTTCTAGAGTGTGATTTCTCTCAATTTTTCAATTTTTATTTCTAAAATGATTATTATGTTGATCTATTCCCAACAATTCAAAATATGCTGCTAGCTTTAATTCCATAGTCCTTTATGAGAAAGGCAAGAAGCAAGCATAATTAACCCTTAATTACTGTCTCAGAGAAATGGAGCAAAAGTCATTAAAGGACTTTTGCAAGTAAACTATAATATACACATACATAGCAAGCAGACATTAATAGGTGATTGTTCCAACAGATAATATTCCCGCTCACCTTTTATACAGAAAATGACTAGGTAGTTGTACTATGTTTATGAGTCCTTGCTTGTGTGATTTTCAATGGACAAACATTGAAAAGAGTTGTCAATTCTATATCTTTTTGAGGCTGTATTAAAAATAACTTAGATCAACATCTTGTCAAATCAACAAGACAAAATTTAATATGCTGAGTTTTTGTTTATTCAAGAAATATTTATAAACAGTTATTATATCTGCTTCATTCTAGCCAATGGGTGTAGAGTAGTAAACTAAACAAAAAGTTTAATTTCTTCTCCCCTTCTTCTAGCTCCTTTCCTTCCACAATTATTTGTTGTTCTACTGTGTTTCATGCTGAGCATGTAAAATAAAAAATCATGAAGTATATCCACAAGTCTCAGTCTTCTTTTGTGAATTCTCATTCTCATTCTCTGTTTCCATTTTCTAGGTTACAACTTCCAAAACTATTTGTGAATTAAAGTAGACTTATTTTTATGTCTATTCTTTTATTTTTTAAATTTATTTTATTATAATTTTTTATTTTTTAATTACAGTTGAACATACAATATAATATTAGTTTCAGGCATACAACATGGTGATTAGACATTTCTATAACTTATGAAGTGACCCCTCGATAAGTCCTGCACCCATCTGACACCATACATACTTATTAAAATATTATTGACCGTATTCCTTATGCTGTACCTTACATCCCATGACTATAGGCCTAGAAGATATTACACTAAGTGAATTAAGTCTGACAGACAAATAGTATATGATTTCACTTATATATGGAATTTAAAAAACAAAATAACAAACAAATAAAACAGAAGCAAACTCGGAGATACAGAGAACAAATTGATGGTTGCCAGATGGGAGGGGGGTTGAGGGGCAGATGAAAAAACGGTGAATGGATTAAGAAGTACGAATTGTCAGTTTTAAAAAATAAAAGTAGGCCTTTAACATGCTATCTGATGCTAACTTAAAACTGTAAAACTCTCTTTTTTACTTTCTTTCATGATGACATATTTGGAATAGATATAAAGCAATCCCTAATCTAGAACTTCTGTGAATATATCCCCCTTTCATTAATAAGTTTACTTAAAATGTACAGTTCTGAGCCATGTTTGAGGCAACTGGTTCCTCGTATCCCTAAATTCAGACCCATGTCTGAATGTTGGGGCTTTCCTTTTGCTGCCTATTCATAGCGCTGTTTGGTTTAAAACGTTTTGGGCAATAGAATGTTTGACCGCAAGGGACTCAAAATTGACTGTCCTCATTGTCACTTATAAGAAAGCCAGAATTTGCTCTAGAACCACAGAAATAAAAGAAACGTGTAAACCCAAGGAAACAATTAGCTTCACATTACAACATTTTATCATCTAGTTCTGTGTCTGTCTGTGTCAACACAGATTGACAAAGTCATAAAATTTTATTAGACGATGTGAAAACTCATTTTCAGATTTTATCTCCGTCCATCATTGCTCGCGTTCACAGTCCAGAGCCCCTCCATTGTTGTGAGCAGCAATTGGGAGCAATGGCTGTCTGTGTCCAAAGTCGAGGTGGCAATTTCTCACCGACAGGTGTTCTCTCCTAATTACCTCCATTAGTTCCTCTTTATTGCAAGACTCCATGTCCTGATTCTTATTCTCTTCACCGAACACCAAACCAGAACTAACAGCTCCAATACGCAGCGACACAGTCACCCTTCACCCACCGCATACTGTTTCCGCGCAGGGGCTTTCGTCAAGGGAACCGTACAGTCTGATGGCTAGCATTCTAACTTGCACAGAACTTCGGGCTGCAGGGAAAAGTCAAACCCAGAAGTCTACAATCTGTGAAAAGTGCTGATGAAAAACGACACATTCTTCAGAGGGGCTGGGTTTGGGTGGAAGGCTGCAGAAAGCCAGACCTACACTGCCCCTCAACAAGAGCAGACCGCGGTTATCCCGAGATGGAGATTCTGACGTTTATTTCAAGGTGATGCTTTTATTAAATGTTCTGGCAAGCATCGCTTGTTTCTTGGACTTGTTTTTCAATATGTAGAAGACTTTAACACTATCTAAAGTATCATTTCATTTAATAAGTAATACTAAATTTACTAAATTTATACATAACAGTTTGCGCTGCATATATTGCTTTTAAAACTATTATACAAGTCTCACTACCACCCTCTGAGGTAGGTTTTATTAGTTACTATTAACTTTTCTGCTTCCTTTTCTTCCATGCCTTGTTCTTTCCTCCTCCCTTCTCCTTTTCTTCTTTTCTTAAATGACTCATAAGGGAAGCTGAGGCCTCTATAGGTCAATTTCTTTATCTAAGGCTACACAACTTCTAAGTAGATGCACTGGCATTAAACCCAGCCTTCTGTATTCTAAAGATTATACTTTTCCTTCTGTCCCGTGGGTCTTATTTTGTAGGATAGCCCTCAACGAAATGATGATAGGAAACTTGTATCCTTTAACCTCCATGAATCTAAATACTTGAGTATCTGTCATCATACAAGTGAAGCATATAGGAGACTAACTACATTTTTCATTTTCCTTTGAACAAAGTCTGAATTCGATCACTCTTAAAAGCTCTAAGTGCTTCACTTTTGATAAAGCGCAACATCTTTTCCTTTTCTTATCTGAGGGCACCATTTCTTCAGCTATGGCTCTGCACCTTTAGGAAATAATATCAATGAGAATTACAACAAGATGAAACCCAAAGGACTAGAAAGTGAAAATCAGCTATCGTCCAGAGGTCAGACATCATAGAAGATTGGAGTTGGATTTTTAAAGTGCCAGTGTTTGGAGGTGTTTTGATTTCACCATTGCACAGGGAAGTGCCAGTCATTCAGAACAACTGAAGGGAGCAGAAGTGTAAAAGTTGCATGAGAGTGTCTTTAGCAGTGGTTTCTCAAGGTCACGTCCAAGACTAGTTCATTCTTAGATCATGAGTTTTAAACTTGGAAATGTAAATCTCATACTAAGTTACCACACTGCTATATTTTGCTAATGGCTTCTATTCTCTTGGTATTTTTTGAATGTTTGGTGCTGCATGCTTACCTAGCTGCCACAGACAATTCATCATCTCTAAATCAATGATATAACTGAAAATAGGATGTGGGCTAAGGTTAGCAGTAAAAGAATTATAACAGAAAGCAGCAGGGTGTGAGTATGTTGATGTCTATTTCTCTACCTTTGACTTACGTTTAGCGAGACCAGAGGTAGTCTTTGCTGCTCTAGCAATGATGTCCTTTCAGTTCCATTATCATTTCTCACAATATTAACTCTTTTTTTTTGGTTGCATGGGGGAATCTAAATGACATAAACAGTGCACCTAGCAGAGTGTGTGACATGCACGATGTCTTCTCTTAAGATGGGTTTCATTTCCTTTCTCCTGTTTCTTTTCATGATGGTACTTCTCTTACTGCCTCACATTATTCTAGCATCTCCTGGGTTGCACTAGTCCGCTCCATGATTATCCTACATCACAGAATGGCTCCCACAGAGAAGTCCTCTTGTTAGTTTAACCACCTGTGGAAAAAATCTACTGTTTTATCAATCTGTAAGCTTGTTATGTTCTCGTTTGTGACTTCAAAAATATTTAGAATTGTTTAAAGGAGGCTTGGCCCCTTTAAAAAGCAGCTTCAGCAGGCAGGATGACACAGGCACTGATGAAAACCAAAGCTGTTGAGAGCTACAGCTGTCTGGTCCTTTCGTATGCAGATTTATGGAACTAGCAGGGGGGTTGAGAATAAGCTGAAGGAAGACTCACAAGAGAATTGGCAAACACAGTGAAGAAGAGGGGCCTCATGCTTGGGTCTCCTAGGAAATGCAGGCTGACTCAAGGAATCAATAGCATATGGAATTGGACAGGACTTTTCTAATTCCAATAATGTGATCTAGTCCAATCTCATCTTACAGAAAGTGCAAATGATATGCTGAAGGGCACAGAGGTACCAAATAGAGCTTCAAGAAACTTCTGAATGTGGTGTTCCTTTTACTATCTCTTGCCCTGTGCTAGACACATTGTAGGTTGCCTATATGTGTGTGTGTGTCTAATGAATGAATGATTGGATAAAAGCATCAACGATAGCCAATGGGTGTCTTAAGTATCTAGCATCTTTCTGCACAACTTGAAAAAGTTAGGAATCGAACCGAGAGAAGATGAATAAGTAAGTTTTGTTGCATCAGTATTTTTGTCTGAATGAAGTCACATTTGTTTGAAGGTTTACTCTCAGAGCTCATCATGAATAACAAAGATATTCCCATCACTTGGGAGATTCAAGGATTTAAAGGGCACGTCCCAGGAACAAATTTTTATTATACAATAACCATGTTACTCTGCCAGAGCCAGCCGGCTAAGATCTAACAGTTCTCGAGAGGGGGAGTGAGGATTGAGAAGAGAGAGAGAGAGAGAGAGAGAGAGAGAGAGAGAGAGACAGACAGACAGACAGACAGAAGATAGAGTCAGGAGGGCTAACAGTGAATACTGCGCCCCGAGTTTATTTAGCACATAAATAAATAAATAAATATACACACACACACACACACACACACACACACACACACACACACACATATACACCCTTAGAAGAGAACGACCCACACATATGCAAATGATTGCTGACCTTTACATAAGTTCTCTCAAAACATCCTTGTTCCTGTTTTCCTCTCTTATTCCCTGGGGGGCAAGGAATGTCTCTTATTCCCTGGGGCAAGGAACATTCAACTCTTTCCATTAAGCCAGACTTCCTCCTTCACTAATGAGCTATCCATTAAGCCAAACTTCCTCCTTCAATAACAAGCTATCCATTAATGAGCCCACCTGCTCTGCACACTTCTAGCTTGCAGGCAACTTTAACCCTGTCTGCAGGGCATTCAGCAAGAATGGCTCCCAACATTACCCAAGTCCTCATTTGGTTGGTGCCAGATCTATTATGTTGTACTGCTGTTAAGTAACTGCACTGAGTGGCCATTTAAGAGTATAAGTCATATATAAGGAAAGGATTTTACACAAAAGTACTACTCACTTTGGTTATTACCTATTTCAAGTTATTATAGTTATTTTTGTTAGTCCTAATTTACCTTTATTTCTAAGGACATTATAGTATACTAATTAAGAGCAGAGAATCTTGCCAGATTACTTGACTTTACTTAAAAGCTGTGTGATGTTGAGCAATTTTCTTAACCTCTATGTACCTCAATTTTTCATCTGCAATGATTAATAGTAATATTTATTACATGAGGTTGTTAGATATTCAATGAGTTGTTATATGTAAAACACAGAACAGTGTCTGGCAAAGAGTACATACTATACAATTGTTAACTATTACTATTTTCCCCCCAACATTCCAAGGCAGGAGTGTATAGCTTTAATATTTTATAATTTTATATCTCTAAGCATCTGACTTATAAGGGGAAATCTTTTTCCCGTCTAGAGATATAATGAGTTAAAACTTTTCTTCTAAAAACCACCCTCACAATTCCATCTTTTTATCTTGATGAATTCCTTTTCAGGCTTTCAAAATCCAGCTTAACTATCTCCTTCTGTGAAGTCCCCCTAGACCTTTCTACTACCCCGAAAGCCCCCCAGCAATGCTTCCCGTCCCCTGCCAACCATACTTCACTGTTTTTGTACTTCTCAGCCATGTTGGTTTATAATCTATCTCCTTCTGCTGATGGAATGTGGTCTCCAAGAACCAGAGTCCGTGTGGTGCCCACCTCTGAGTCTCCAAGGCCGAGCATGATGGCAAAGCACAAAGTAAGTGCACAACCGAATTCACAAAGCTCTGCCTAAAGATTTAGCCTGAACGAGACTCTTCCTTGGTTGGGAAAAGGGTCCTCAGTGTCTGCTCTGCGAGGCTCCTACAGCTCTCATAACTGTCTCTTGCTCGAAGATCATCTCTCTTGGATTAATTTCTTCATACTCAACTCTAACTCAAATGTATTGAATCACTAATCTAGAGGTCTAACAGGGAAGACTAACCTCTCACGCTCCCACAATAAGAAAATGGACTCTAACCCCAGAACATAACAGCCTTTCTAATAAAGTGTGCAGCCTCGGCAGTGAAAGGCCTCGAAGTGATCAAGGAAGAAAGAGAATAACCATTGTTCACCCTTTGAAGCCTCATAAGTCATATGCTCTTATTAAGTCAGTGTGTGATGTGTGTGAATATTTCATTAATTGCCTGAGTAGCTAATTCACTTATCAGTTACTAGCTTTTCCAGGAGGACTGTCACAGAGTAGGTAGCATAAATATCCCACAGTTTTAGGCTTTGGGTCTCAGGTTCTGGAGTCCTGAGATACTGTGATGTTCGGTTAACAGTGACGGATGTTGGCAGCATCCTTGTACTTTAGGGGCTTGTAGCCAGAGTCACCATGGAAGTTTGGGGTCTGATTTCAGTTGTGGGCTTATATAGAAATGTTTGTCCAACCTTTTAAACTAAAGTCTCTTATTGGTCATTTTACCCCACTGATCACTAGGCTCACATTGTTAAGATTTTGTCACCTCAAGGGGCATCTCAATTTAAAAGAAGAATTACTTCAGCTTTCCTCATTTCATGGGTGAAGAGAATGCCAAGAAAGAGCAATTTACCAGGAATCCCCATGGAGGAAAACTTTTCTATGGCCAAGTTATAATTACATACAAAATTTAGTAACATAATCTCAAATGGCTTATTGAAGATTGGAGGGTCAATGATGACCTTGAAATGCTAAATTGTGGGAACTGCATGCTGATGTTTTTGTGAATACTAATCTAATTTACTATAACTTTATAAACATTGAACACTAGATATTGAAAATATTAAGAAAAAATGAGCCACATGACAAATTGTCTTTGCTAGTCATCCCAATTATCAAGGTCCTGAAAGTAATTAGTCTAGGCTGAACAGGAACCAGGCAACAGGGGAGTGCAAAATTTAATCAAACTGGAAATTCTGACCTATTAAACTAGAACAGGTTTTAAACCTCTGATGTTTGTGCTACTTTTCACTTTGGAGTCTATTTACCTGAATAGACCAAGTACGTTTCGCAATGAATAGATAAACTTTAAAAGGCAGAGTTTTCTGTTCCATGCAGTCGGATTCAGCACATATCTATCTCTGTGATTGCATAGACTATAATGCAGATGTAAATTGTGAAATTCTGACAAATTTTGGAGCTTGAAATGAAACGACTCCACTCCCAGCAATCTCTAGAGCCTGTGCTTACTCATTCCTGGAAATGTTTAGTTTATTTCTTCTAGGTTTTGTTTTGTTTTCCTTTCATTTACAAAGGGATTTTATTGTTGCTGAGCTATATAACCTCTTACTAATTCCATTTGTAGAAATAGAGACATTCTGAAAAATGATACAGTAGAAATGGAGTTATAAACCTGGAAACGGGTGAGAAATCTTTGTTAATTTTAATAGTAACGGTTTTTTAATATACATTTTTTATTTTTTGTAATTTTCAAGGGGGAATTTTCAAACCTATTCTAATCAAAATTAGCATAGTATAACAAATTTTCTTTTCCCCTTCACCAGGTTTCATCAAGATGTATTTTAAATGTGAAAAGATCCTCTGTAAAATTTAATCTTTTTCTCTAAAAATGAAACACTAAAATTGTGTTTTTCAACCCTAAAAATAAAAATTTTTTAATTTTTAGAGATGTTACACTTTTAATTTGTTAGTTGTCTATGGATGTGTTAGGATCTTAGCTTTTTTTTTTCCCCCCCATGGATCAAATACTATCTTTGTCTCTGCTTCCCTGTCTTCCTCTTTTTCTCTTTTGGCTGGTTCACTCTTATACACCTGGGGCTTTCCATGGATTAGAAATGGCCCAGAACACATTACCTTCTTCTGACCCATGGAATGCTCCAAATCCCCTTTGATATAAAGATAGCAGCTGGTCTAGAAGAGAGGACCAGAATGGCCAACAGCCTGGGACAGATTTCCAAGGTCAGTGAGGAAAGAAACATAACTGTTCAAACTTTGCTTAACTTGAGGGGGAGAAGTTTCCAGATCAGTGGAGAGTTTCCATTAGAGGATGGAGATGAATCTTTATTTCTTTGGGGTAGTTTAGCCATTTGTCCATCATAATACATGTTTTTCGTGAGCCATGAATAAGAGAAAATGAGTTCGGGATGCCAGAATATTATTCTTGTATTTCACTAGAACTATTTATGCTGAGCTGCTTTCACTTACTACCTCCTGTGCTACCACCTGCCAGAAGCAGCCCGCCTCATCGGAGCACCGTCTGGTATTGCTGGAGCATGAGGGCCTTGGCCTCCCTGCGAAGGTGCTGTATGTTGGCACTGCGGGCCAGCAACCCCTCATGCTTGAACGTAGTTGGCACCCACAGGATGAGCAGGAGTCATTTATTTTCTGGTCCAAGTATTCTAGCTAAACCATATCCACTTACTAAGAAATCACACAGTGATAGAAAAAATATGCAGTCTTTTCTAAAATAAATGTTTTTCTCTATTTAGAAAGTAATGTTTTATTTACTGATGAACTAGTATAGGTCTATAATGTGTGTTTGTGTGTGTGTGTGTGTGTGTGTGTGTGTGTGTGTGATAATGTCAACTTTATCTTTACTTCAATCAAAATGTATTAATTTTATTTTGGATTCAGAGTGAAAAGGACTTTGGAAGGCATATTCTCAGTCTTTTGAGGTAAATTAGTAGAAGGTAAAGAGAGGAACTATAGGTAAAAAGAAAAGTAAAATAGGTTGTCAATTAATTTGGACAACTATCCTGGTTAAGTCCAGACAAACTACCACCTTGACAGTGAACCTACAGCAGTTTGGAAAGGTCAAGAATATTCATTTTCCCATAACTTTGAATTCTTGAATACAGAGAAAAAATTACTTCATTTAAATGATTATTCACTTCTATTACCACTTACTTGACTATAAAACATCTAAATGAGTGAAATCTGTGATTTTGTGATCTTTGGTGTTTTTTTTTTTTTTTTTTTTTTTTTTAGCAAAAGCAGTCACTACTGACTGTGGACTGTAGTGGCTTATGACACAAAAAGGGAGGAGAATTCTTTTCTAACATTCAGTTTGATCACTTGACATCTGAAGTTTTCTCTGTACAAGGTGAAAAGACATTTATTAATTTGGATAAGTTTGCTGTTATAACAAGTAGACTAAAATTAACTAATGGAATACACACAGTAGCAGTTTATTTCTCATTTTTATATATAGTCCAAGACAGATCCAGGTGAGTAGGGGAGTTCTCCACACAGTAATTCTAGGATCTCATCTAACAGGGGTTCTGCTGGCTTCTGATGACTTTGTGGGTATAATATTTAACAACACAGGGTATCTCTTATGAGAGGATTTGATGATTAGGCTTGGAGGTGGCACATTTCTAGTGAGTCACTTCTCACATACTATTGGTTAGAACTTAGTCATGTGGCCACAATTGCAAAGGAGACTGGGAAGTCTAGCTGTGTGTCCCAGCAGAAGAGATAGATATTTGTGACATTGTCCTGCATCACTAGTTTAGGAAGAATATTAGGATACCATCTATTTAGTAAATATTTAGCAGGCACTGACATTCAAGGCCTTGTGCTAGCATGAAACAGAATGCAGAATATGGAAAGATGCTAGAATTTACAGTTTGGGAGGCGGGATACTAGAGTCGCACTGGTAGTGCTGGGATGAAAACAGTATGGGAAGGCAGGGCTCTTGTTTGAATTATTTCTGGCTGAGTCTCCAAGGTCCAACACACTTCATGGCATATATTAGAATTTAGTAAATATGTGATAAACAATAAATACATTTTAAGCTGAGCTAGATCATGACTCAAAGTCAAAGAAAAGAGTAGAATAGATATGGATTGTATTAAATTCACTTTTGAAAAGAAGTCAGCTAAAATTATTTAATAATGCTGAATTTAAAAAAAATGAGCAAAGACATAATTTTTCTTCTTCATAATAAAAGAAGACATTCAACTAAGAAACCTCCTGTGGAGGTAAGTTATTGATATTATTAATGAGGGTAAGTTATTCAATATTTTTAGGCAATAACAGTCTTCTTTTATCACTTACCATATTAATAATATTTAAAGGACCCTCCAAAGACACACTTATTAGTAGACAAATGAGGTACTAAGAATTTTTTACTTAAGCATGGCTACATACTGGATTTATCTATCCAGTATGGGTCATTACCAATGTCATAAGTATTTTCAGAAGACTTCTGCCATCATTACCAAGTTTTTATTAGCAATTGAAGTGTGGAAAATGTGACAACAGAATTTCTGCCCAGGTCCGCGTATCTCTTGTTATCCCATATCCTCACTGACCCCAGTTTCGAAACTCTCTTGTGCTTTTCAGATTCTGAGAGGCACTTACACTCTACTTTCTAAGCAAGAATCGTTACGTGTGTGTACCACAATCCAATGCATGTAAGGAACACATTGTAGAAATCGTGGGTGTCATTCAAATAAAGGAATAAGAATCAGAATTTGGGAATTTTAAGCTAAATATACCTTTATTGGTTCCTATGACATACCTCAGACTAAATTTGTATGATTACATTCAGGATGAAGTTGAGAAATGTATTCAGTTTAGAGCTCAGGGTAAATTTTATTTCAGAGTGACTAAATTAAACCTTCTTCAAATGGCTGATTTGCGATTTTGATATAAAATAATCTCAGTCATTAAACTTTACCAATAAAAAGAATAACCACTGTAACTTTTCAAGCTGATTCAAGCCTTGCTGACTCTACATCTTTGCTTCGTGTCTTTGTCTCTCTCTACTAGAAATCCTGCCCTTCTACAGCTTTGTCTGCCTACATCTTGTCTGTTGGGCAAGGTCCACGGCAAATGCCACTGCTTTTCCCAAAGACTTTCCAGAGGTGTACTCTTCCTTTTTTAAATATTATTTATCTTGATTGATAGTTATTTGCCTAATTCTCCCTCACCCGGTTACATTTTAAAGTCTTTACAGACAGGCATTGCTTCTTCATCATTTTACTTCCCCCAGAATCCAATCACTGAGCATGCCATACAGTAGCAATACAAATACATGTTCGGTTGAACTGAAGCCAAAGGAGTCGTATTTGAAATGGTGGAAAGTTTTAAAAATTCAAAAGCACATTTATGGGGTCCTTCATTAGTAAATCTAATTGCAGCTCTAGGTTTGGGTTACACTTATTAGAGTAAAAAGGTTGACCATTCTTATTTGTATGGCTGAAAGAAAGATAAGAAACTTGACCAGCGAGGACAGCCAAAAGTAGAAACATGGCAGAAAGTCCACCCATACATCAAAAAAAGAAGCAGTGGCTCTAGATTGGGATTTCTAGAGCGACTATGAGTGTAAATTGTTTGTCACTTTCTTAATTTGCAAATAGAAAATAATGCTCTTTAATTGAAAGGGTTATGAAGATAAAATGAGTTAGTATTTGTGAAGTGTTTAGAAGAGTATCTGATACAGCTATTACTCAATAAGTGCTAGCTGCAGTTCTTCTTCTTCTTTATACTTTTAGTATTTAAAAATGTTATGAGGTTACATAAAACTATTTTCACTCTGAACTTAGCAGTACTTTTATTTTTCCGAAGAGTCAAGTTTTTCAGCTTTAGGAAATCTTTTTAATTCAGTAAGAATTTCTTCTCTGTTTTCTCTGTTCTTCATTTCTTAATTTTCTGATCCTGAAATTGTCAATATTAGAACTCTTAGATGGGGCTTTTAGGAGTCATTTTCCTCATATTTTCTCGTCTTATACTCAACATTATAAAAAAGTTTTAAAATTTTCCTATTGATTTATTAATATTTTTATTTCAGAATTTTTATATTTCTTATTCTCTATTCTTTTCATTGCAACTTGTTTTGTTTTACAAGATGTAATATCTCCCCTTTCCTGAATTACTTCTATTTTCTTTAAGGTCTAATTTTTTCTGTTTATTTAAATTTTGTCCTCTCTCTTTTATGCTGCTAGTTTCTGATGTGTTTGGTCAGCTTTAGTTGCCTTCAGATTTGTGGTACAGGAACATACTTCAGGTGCATATTACTTTTACTATTGTGTATGTAGATAACTGTTTTTCTCCAGTGTGTTTTTCCTCCAGAACGTTTTTTCCCTCTAGATTTCTAAGAGGTATATTATTTGACTTTCATGCATTTAAAAACTTTTCATCTTTTGCTGTGCCAGTTGCATGTCTTTTGTTGTTATTCTGCAATAATTTGAATAGGCAACACTTCTTTGCTTAGTTCTATTAGTGTTATTTCAAAAGTTTTCAAAAATGTTTTGGGTTCTAGTTCTACTGTGGTGGAATAAACCCATGCAGCCACCTCCTTTGGCTGATTATAACTAAAGCACAGAACAAAATACAAAACCAATCACCTGTGAACTCTGAAAATGACACAAAAGCATGAAGATGGGAATCACACTTGGAGAAGTAAGCTGGAAGGGGGCGAGTTTCTTCTTCAGCAGCTTTTCCCAAGGCCCTATCCTAGGCATGAGTTAGAGCTGCAGCATAGGTGGCTAGAACAAGAGAAACCCATTCTTCTGGCCAGAAGAACCATGCAGGGGAGTGGAGGAGTAGGCAGGAGGGAAGAGAGTGAAGAGTGAGGTCCCCAATTTCTGTTTATGAAACTGCACAATATACAGCCTCACTCTGGAGTGATGCATGCAGGAGACACAACCAAAATGATATAGCAAAGGCTTAATGAACAGCAATAAGATTTAAAGCATTAATGGAAATCTCAGATTTGTTCCTAAATAATGCTTTCCTGAGTCGAATCCAAATCGATGTAGCAAAGAGTTAGGGAACTGAACTGAAATTTGAACTCTTGTGTACAGAAGGTAAGGCAGAAATCATGCTTTGAATTTAACCAGGTTGACTCTGAGATAATTAAAGCAACAATGAGATACCACTATACACCCACTAAATGTCCAAAATCTGGAACACTGACAACAATGAATGCCAGTTAGGATACGGGGCAACAGGAATTTTCATGGATTGTTGATGGGAATGCAATGTGATGCAGCCACTTTGGAAGACAGTTTGGTGATTTCTTACAGAACCAAACACACTCTTAGCATACAATCAAGCAGTTGTATTCCTCGTTTACCCAAAGGAGGTGAAAACTTACATCCACACAAAAGCCTGCACACAGATGTTTATAGCAGCTTTATTCATAATTGCCCAAACTGGGAAGAACCAAAATGTCCTTCAGTAGTTGAATGAATGAATAAACTATGATATACCCAGACAATGGAATATTATTCAGTATGAAAGAAAGAAAGAAAGAAAGAAAGAAAGAAAGAAAGAAAGAAAGAAAGAAAGAAAGAAAGAAAGAAAGAAAGAAAGAAAGAATGTCAAGCCGTAAAAAGACATGGAGGAACCTTAATGCATACTGATAAGTGAAAGAAGTCAATCTGAAAAGCCCACATACTGTATAATTTTACCTATGTGACATTCTGGAAAAGGCAAACTATGGAGACAGTAAAAAGATCAGATCAGAGGCTGCAGGTGGGGTGGTGTGGAAAGGGATGAAAAGGGGGAGCACAGAGAATTTTTCAGGCAGTGGAAATACTCTATATGATAATATATTGATGGATACACATCATTGTACATTTGCCCAAACCCATAGAATGTACAACACCAAGAATAAACCTTAAGGTAAACTTTGGGTGAACGTGATATGACACTGTAGGTTCACTGATTGTAACAAATGCCCCACTCTGGTGGTGGATAGTAATAATGGGGGAGGCTGTGCCTATGTGGGGGCAGGGCATGTATGAGAAATCTCTGTAATTTCCCCTCAATTTTGCTTTGAACCTAAACTGATCTAAAGAAATAAAGTCTTTTAAATAAAATGTAGGTGGGGAAAAAGGACCTACATGGTTCAAAATTTTCTTTATTTTATGTGAAGTGGTACAATATTAACTCAAAATAGAATATAAAAGGTTAAAGTGTAAAATGTAATCCCTATAGCAAGCACTAAAAATACAAAGATTTGTAGTAAAAAAGAGATAAATATATCAAGATGGAATACTAAAAAATATTCAAATAAGCCAAAAGAAGGGAAAAGGGATAGGGAGAACAGGAATAAAAAACAGAGAAGACACGCAGAACAAGAATAGGAAAATGCTAGAATTAAGTCCAACCATATTGATAAATACATTAAGTTAATAATCTATAATCCTCACTAAAAGATACTTTGACAGAGTACATTAGAAGCAAGACCCTACTGTACATAGCATACAAAAGACACATTTAAAATATAATGACATAGATAGGTTGGAAGTAAATAATAAAGTAAATAAACAAAGGCATACCATGTACATAGTAAGCATATGAAGCTGGAACGGCTACTTTAATATTAGATAAAATACACTTCATACTATCAGAGATAAAAAGGGACATTTCACAATGATGAAAAGAAACATTCACCAAGAAGACATATAATTATAAATATGTATATGTTTAATAATTGAACTTCAATATTTATGAAGCAAAAATTGACAGAAATAGAGAAATAGGAAATTCTAACACCTCTCAGCAATTGATAGAACTAAACAAAAGTCAGTAAAGAAGCCCTAACAACACTGTCAGCCATCTTCATCCAATAAACATTTGTGGAACACGACATTTTCCAAATATAGAATATGTATTCTTTTCAAGTGTACATGATATATTCACCAAAAGAGACTATATGCTTGAATATAAAACAAATATCAATACATTTTAAAGGATTGAAATTATATAGAGTATATTCTCTGACTATAATGGAATTAAAGCAGAAATCAATAATAATATGATATCCCATACATATTAGTTTTCTATGATTACTTTAACAAATTTCCCAAAACTTAGTAGCTTAAAACAATACAGATTTATTATCTTACAGTTCTGTGGTTCAGAAGTTTAAAATGGGTCTTCTTCGGCAACCATCAAGGTGGCATCCAGAATGTTCCTTTCTGGAAGCTCTAAGGAGAATCTGTCTTCTTGCCTTTTCTAGCATTAGAGGCTGCCTGCATCCCTTGATTCGTGACCCCTTTACTCTACCTCCAAAACCAGTAATAGTGAGTTAAGTCCTTCTCACATGGCATTATTCTGAGCTCCACTTTTGCCTTCCTTTGCCACTTTTAGAGACCCTTATGATAAGGGTCCAACTGCATATTCAGGGTAATTTCCTCATCTTAAAGTTAGTTGATTAGCACCTTTCATTCCATCTTTACCCTTAATTCCTGTTTGACATATAAGGTAACATATTCACAGGCTCCAAAGATTAGGATGTGGACATCTTTGGGAGGTCATCATTCTGCCTACTACACCAAATATTTGGAAATTAAACAACACCAGACACAGACTGAGAGAAGCAAAAGATTTGGGCAGACCCTTCACAAAAAGAAAGACGTAGAAATGGCCAATAAGTAACTAAAAATGTTTCATACTATTGGTTACCAGAAAAACGCAAATTAAAACCACAATAAAATGCCCCTGCAAACCCATTAGACCGGCTAATGGTAAGAACATTGACCATGCTAAGTGTCGGTACGGATGGGGAGGAACTGGAATGTGCATGAACTGATGCTGGGAATGTAGGCTGGTAAACGACTTTGGAAAACAACTTTAAAGTTTCACAAAAAGTTAAACATATATCTATTTTATGACCTAGCCATTCTCTCTTTAATATTTACTAAAAGAAACAAAAGCATATATTCATACAGAGGCTTGCACGTGAACTTTAATAGCAGCTTAATTTATTAGAGACAAAAATTGTAGAGAAGTAAACAAAGATGAATGGATAAACTGTGGTATGGACACACAATGGAACACTACTTTGTAACATAAAGGGATAAACTATTGATATGCCCAAAACATGGGTGAATCATAGAGTCATTTTACTGAGCAAAAGAAGTAAAGTGAAAAAGGGAACATACTGTATGATTACACTTACATAAAATTCTAGAAAATGGAAACTAACCTGTGTGATGGAAAGAAGGTAAATAAATGCTTGGGAAGGAGCAGAGGTAGGACTACATTACAAAGAGGCACAAGGAAACTTTGGGGGATAAAAATGTGTGTAGTTTTGACTCTACTCTGGTTTCATGGGTGTATATGTATGTTGGAATGATTGAATTACCCAGTCTAAAGAGTTGCAGTTTATTTTACTTTAATTATATCTCAAAAAGTTGGGAAGTGTTCCTCAACTAATACTCATCCTACTAACAGATTGATTTTTTATTTTATTTTTTGGGTGTCAAGGCATTTGGTTTTTTACACTTTTACTCATCTTCTCTTGGAATGTCCTTGCCCCTTTCATCAGTATGTAACTAAAAAACTCAGACATCTGATTAAGCACCTTATTTAGCAACTTTATATTCTACTTCTGCTGCTCTGATATCAACATCTTTCTGATGTTATTTGTAATATTTCTCATTCCATTAGGGGTGAGTATTCATTTGGTTCCTAAATTAATGTTCATGTTCATGTTCTGTTAAAGCATAGCTTCCTCAGTCATGACTTTCTCCAGTCATCTCTCAATGACGTGAACTACATGAAGCATAATTTTTGCAGATAAGGTGGTGTATTTTCCAAGCAATGACAAATCTGAGAATGTCCTTTTTCTTTCATATATTAATGAGAAGTTGGAAAGGGAGGGGAGAGGAAAAGACATCAAAATATCTACTATGTTTTAAGCACTTAAAAAGCCATATGTCATTTGTTTTTATATCAACCCTACAGTATAAGTATTATCTTTATTATACAAATAAAATACTGTTAATGCTTGAAAAAATGAAGTATTTCCCTTATATATCTAGTAAATGAAAGAACAAGGGGCACGATTTGAACCCTGGTTGTTTTGCTCTAAAGCCCATCTTCTTTTCTCTATGTCACACTTCACCAAAATTTGTTTTCACATGGAGTGGAGTCAGTTGGTTGGTCCTTGCCTTCCTCAGGCCCTCTCAGCATCAGACAGGGATGTCTTCAACCTGCTGACTCAGAAACAATCACAGATCCTCACCAAAGCAGGCAATTTGTTAGCATCCTCTCAACTAGATGTTGAAATAATAATATTTACGATTCATTGAGCCTCTACAGTGCTAGGCATGGTGCCAAGTGCTTTACTATTTAAATACATAATTTCTATTTTACAGATGAAAAAACTGAGGCAGCCTATTATCACCTACCTGGTACGTGGTAGGACCAGGATTAGCCAGAATGTCTCTCCAACTCCAAAGCCCACACCTTAACTACCATGCATTTTTGCCTTCGTAAAGTTAGTATTTGGTGTCCTTGGGCACACATATGCCTACCTAATCAAATTCTGTGATTATTCTCCACTGTGTTGGTTTGAAGCTTGATTGGATCTCTACCTTGGCTCTCTCTTTACCTTAGCTCTTAATTCCTCCTGTGGAGATTGGAACTTCCCTGAATTTCAGCTCTTTTGGTTGGATATCATGTCTGATCTAGCTCAGATCTCCCAACCATGGCATCAGCACCCTTGGAACACTCCATTTTGACTGACATTGCATTATATACAGTCCAGGAGTGAGGAGGAGGGAAGGAACAATGCTGGAGAGTTTCTTATGCTCTTTCTCTATTAATTTTGAGCCATTTTCCACTTGTCGAGTTATTTTCATGAGCATGAAGAGAAATACACTTTGTTGTATGAACAAAACTTATTAATTGAGATTATGAATTTTGACAGCATGTTTGTAATAACAGAATTTTTTTTAAAAAGAAGCAATCAGGATGACCTGTGGAATAGGAACTTACGTATTTTCTTCTTGGGGTTTTACGGCTGGAGATGTTCATGAATTCTGAAATAAAAATGGACTTATTTCAATCTTATTTTATTTCATATTACTTTTTCACTCATCTTTTATACCTTTAAGTGCTTGTTAAGTCTATTTTGCTTCTAACTTCAGATTATCAGCTGCAGATTATCAGCTCAAAAGAACACGTCTTAAGTACGTCATACATTATTTCTCTGTATGTGCACCAGGGTTGATGAAATATGGTGGTCGTTAAGCATCCCTCTTCACAGGGTAGTAGTTCTTTTGCTACTCAGTGTAGATTGGTAAATTCCTTATCTTTACAATATGAACAGTTTATAGACTCCCTTATTTAGAACTTTTTCCCAAGATATTATTACCTTTCAGCAATTAAATTTATGGGAAAAATGACATCAATCAATAAATATTTGTTGATTAATATTTAGTATTGGTTTTGTATTGGTTCATGAATTTGGATTATATTAAATAATATTACCATTGTATTTTAACCTTGATATTTATTCTTCAGAGAGAGGTGGGACAATATTTATCAAGCACTGTGCCAGGCAAGTCACATCATGCATTTCAGTTACTTCTCATTGCTAATTAGTCACTTCTTGAATTTCTGTAGTCTCAAGTAATAGTCATAAATCCCAAGATTTAAAAACTTATTTTTTAAAAAATATTTTTATTCACGATTTCCACTGAGTATATATAAACAATTAACACCAAGACACCTCTTTATCATTTTATATGTGTCATTTTCCAAACTATGCATATTAGCCAGGAAGGTGATGTGATGCTAATATAGTTGCATCACTGGTTAAGTTACTTTATTTAAAAAGAAATACTCTAAAAGATGGGCCAATTTTCCACACTAAAATTCTCAATTATAACATGGAACTAAATATTTGAAGATCTGAGTATAATATAAATGTACCACTCTTTTAGATTTCTATTCTCACTGAATATACCTTTACATAGCATTTGTGACATTGAAATTTATTGATTTTTTTAAAACTAGTTTTCCAGAATGTGGACTTCTTAAAGAAGCTCGGGATTGTGTAGATCACTGCTGTATCCCTGAAGACTAATTTAATAAATGTTTATTGAATGAATCACTTTAAAAGGACTCCTCTTATAAGACAAATAATTATAAGTATTTAAACAATACCTTATTATGAGCTTTTAAAGTAATTTCTCAACAGATTTAGTGAATGAGACAAGCCTGTTGAATAAATTATAGTATTCAATTTTAACTTTTCCAGCTCCAGTTCTATTATCTTCTTTTTGGAACTTCGTGCCATGATTTGGTATGCTTTTCCACAAAATTCAACATATTGTTAATTTTTGCAAGAAAAAAATTGTGGAGCATGGTTAAAATCTGAACTGTGGCATGTACTTTATCTAAGAATCCTAGCTTATTAATAATGATTTTCCTGTAATATATTTATGCCAGTTGTCATGTTTGGAAATTTTATAAGTTATACATTTGCTCTGTGTTAATTTGCTGTTGGCACTATAACAAATTGCCACAAATGTAGTAACTTAAAACAACATGAACTTATTCTCTTGCAGTTCTGAAAGTCAAAAATCTGAAATCCATTTCACTGGGTTAAAGTCAAGGTGTCACAAGCTGAGTTCCTTCTGGTATCTCCAGGAGAAAATCATTTCTTCCCTTTTCCAACTCCTACGGGCTGCCTGCATTCCTTGGCTCCTGTCCCCCTCCCTTCATCTTCAAAGGCAGTAGTGCAGCATCTCACCTCTGTCATCACACTGCCTTCTTTTGTCATCAAATCTCCCTGTAACTTCTCTTACAAGAAGATTTATGATTATATTTACAGCTTACTCAGATAATCCAGGATAGTGTTTCTATTTCAAGATCCTTAACTTAATCATGCCTGCAGAGTCTGTTTTGCCATATTCACAGGTTCTGGGAGTTAGAATCTAGATATTTTGGGGGGCCATTATTCAGTCTATCTCACCCTTCCTGATTAACTTCTGTGCTGAATGTTCATCTAGTAAAAAAATTTTTTTAAATATGTACTAAAACATTTATTTTCATTGAAGCTATTACTACTTTGTGTTTTAAAGAATTCAACAATTTTAATGAAAACATCCTAAATTGTAGTTTCACAGAGAATACAAGTTTTTATCAACTTGTCATCTCCAGCGTCTCCTGAATCTGTCCCTTGGTGGTGATACTATAGAAGACTGTGAAAGGTCAAAGGGTTGGAGAGGCAGTTCCTTTGGTCAGTGTGCATTTCACACCCCAGAAAGCAGCAACCGAAGTGTCATTCTTCTGACACTTCTCCCCTTCTGTTAGCTTTTTTTTTTTTATTCCTGGAAGAGAGAAATGTTAAAACTGAAAAACATATGTTTACTCAGTTTTACATCCCACTTGGGCTGACGCACTGTTTCTAATATGCCACCCCCTCTAAGTGTCTCCGAGAAGCTCTGTCAACTCTCTCCTTTGCTGACAGCACTTCCTTAGCCTTAAACCAGTTGGGAGTCACAGCCTCAGGGAAGCCTCTGCCAGTCCCTCCCGTGTGGCCTCAGCACCCCCATAGCTATCATATCGCTCATCACAGCTTTATTTTATTGGTCTCTCTTTCCTTCTAGGTTGTGAGCTCCACAGGGTGGGGACCATGTAACACCCAACATTCTGCCTAGCACAGGGTAGGTGTTAACTGAGTGTGTGGATAAGTAAAGACTTGTTCAATAATTATGTGCTGATTGAATAAAGTTTCTTTTACCAGCAAGTTTATTGGTTTCATTAACTTTTCTAATGTTACAACTTCTGTAGAGTGTGAGGTATAATAACAAAATAGGAAGTTTCTCAGTTATCGGTCTTGATGTTATAAAACATAAATATGTAAAATATATAGATTTTTGGGGTGGAGTCATATGGGTCAGATCACACATTGGCACAAGAATTTGTGGTTCTAGCCAAATAATATAGAACAAATATGTGTCGCTATCTTTCTGAAAACAGTGTCAGGACGTCACATAGTTTTCACCTAAGAATGCGGATGAAGGGACTGTTTTTACATAAAGGCTGCATTTGTTACCACACATATGTAAATAAAATTTTATCTCCAGTGAAAACAGTTATTGTTTATTTCTTTAAAAGCTATACCAAATTAATATACTTTTAAATGATCCTTGTGGAATCTCAGAATATTGGGACTGTAAAGCACTATAGAAATCTTTGATTTTACTCTGTGTGTTATTTTTAAGATGAGGACATGTACACCTATAGAAATATTGATTTGCCCCATGCTGTAGAGTCACACCTGAAACTAGAATCCAGTTCTGCTGCCTCATTAACTTATTGCTATCTCTATTACACCAGAATAAGGTAATTTAAACATAGTTTTCAACACTCATTAGGTCTTCCAAAATTCTAAATCATACATATAGTTTGCATTTTTTTTAACCTGTGGTAAGAAGCGGTGAAAAACCATTAAGTTGGGAGCATACAATTTGGCTATCATAATGGAGGCCCTTTGTTGCAACTCAGAGAATTCACTCTAGCTGACGGCAGAAAGAGAAGAAGTCCCCAAAACGTTGCAGAACCGTACACTTAAGACTGCTGCTGCCCTGTCATGAATAGGGGCTTGCAGAATCAGGAGGCCACTTCTACACTGAGTAGGAAGCTGCTGAATTAGAAAAGTGCTTTGGAAATTAGAAAGTTGCCACTGTGACTGCTGGCTCCAAAATCCTGATGCTTCTGTTGTAATCTGCTGTCTCCCAAATGGATGCTCTGTATCTTCACTCTCTCTTCATGCAGCTTCATTCTCAATGAAAGTCTCACCTAAGTGCATCTTAACAGCAATAGCTAAATCATATGCAGAACCCTCTTTTCAAAGGAGTCTGGGAAATGATGTTTTTAGCATAAGAGAGAGGTCTACTAGAAGGGGTTAGGATGGCTGGTGAGTGAGCCAAACACCAGTATCTAACACACCGGTTTTAATCTTTCTTGGTTATAGGACAAATTAATCTAAGTCCCAAATAAGACAATGAATATGAAAGTAGTTTGTGTCACAAAGAGATGCGAAATACCAGTTATTTAGTATTATTCTTTATGCTATTTGCCCCTCTTAGCTATTTCTACTTCTGTTTAGCCTATGTGGTGTGCTCGTAGGATTAAATACAACTCTCTTACTAGAATATCACCCTTTTATTCAATCCCTGAATATATCTGCCCATGAAAATAGTACCAAAGGGAATGGAGAATATGATATCTTTAGTTTGGACTTATTTCCATGGCTAAGTTTAGAAAAGTATTTTAATGAGTCTTCTTGTTAGCAGGCTATAGCTTAATGCCATTTGGCTCTCCCTGAAGACTCTTCTAAAACTATTCCTGATTTTGAGACTTATTTTACTTTAAAGTAAGTTGGCATGCTCTGAGTCTTCAGCTGGTTCATTAATTGCCTGGTGAGGAATGAGTGACCTTAGAAAGCTTAGTGGTGTCCTTTGGCAAAATTTTGGCCTATTAAGAAGATTTTTAAACCATATTGAGAATCTAACTTTCTGGCCTGAGAAAACTGACCCTCCATTTGGACACTCATCATTTTTCAAGGATCTGGGCTGTTTTATGCCCCCTCTGACAGTCCCTCTTGATCTCAGTTTGCTGTCCTTTTTTTTTCTCACACACTTTCCACTCTTTTTCACCGTCTTTGCCATGACTCCCTCAATTATTTTTATTTCCAGGGCTATGTAAAATAAAAATGTAAAGTACATTCTTACATATGCTCTGCAAGTTCTCTTGGATAATGAGCCATCGCTATTGTGGGTAAAAAGATGATCACTGATTCCTTTTGTGGGCAACACATGGCACAAATTAATTTTCATTATTGGGAAGTATTTATACTTACACATTTCCGTGCTTCAAATAATATTTCTTGCCAATTAAAAAATAAATTCTACATTATGATTTGTAAACATTGTTAAAAGGATTATAAAGCTTTCTGTAAAATGTGGGTTATGTCATCTGTGACTGCATAGTGATAATCTGAACCCTTTCTGATGGTGCTCAGGGCCCTCGTCATTCTCTCTGGTCACCTACTTCCCTCTGTATAAAAGGGGATGAGTTTCATCTCTAACATTCTAGGCTCTCTATTCTATTTTTTAAAAAAGTCTACAGCATCTGGTCCTCCTAGGTGGTCTCCCATTTAAGTACTAACCAGGCCTGACCCTGCTTCGCTTCTGAGATCAGACGAGATTGGGCATGTTCAGGGTGGCATGGCCGTAGACACATCTCTAACATTCTCACGTTCTGTGTACCCATGACTCTTTAGCTACTCAGTTAAAAGTGCTTACTGTTGCCTCTCTTACTGACCCATCCCTAAATAACGACATTAGGATGTAGTACTGAAAAGGACATTGCTTAATTCTCCTCTCTAGATTTCTCCTCCTCCTTTCTCCTTCCTCTTCCATGTATCTGTTCTCCCTACACTAACAGATTTTAAGACTTTTAAAAAACAGCCCCCGAAGGGTTATCTTTCTTTACATGATCAGAGCTAGAGGTGGACGTGGCCATTAAGAGGTAAGAGTAGAAGTATTTTTGAGCCTCACTTTTCCTTAAAAAAGTAATAGAACATACATCACCAGAACCATGTCAATGGAGAAAGTTTCACCTTCTTCCTTAGGCTGGATGCTGTCGGGGAGCAGTTACGTATTCAAATGAATCTGTCAGGGACAAGAGCCTGGTGCTTGAGTTCTTGCTCAGCCTGATGACATTGATTTGTGAGCATAATGCTCGGCTGCGGGATGTGTGACAGATAAATTTTATCAAAATTAAAGCACAATTAAACATTTCATCTTCCTAATTACTGGCTGTAGATTCAGCCTGATGACCATGTGCTGTAAGAAATCAGCGACCATTACACATTTTAATGGAGCACAGCTGTCTTACAGCTTGGTAATATTTGCACAGTGCCACAGAACTGTAATTTATGATAAAAAGAAAAAATGTGTATTGGCGCTTTTTTGCCAAAATAGATTAAGGATTCATATACTTTAATGAGATTTGGACCTAGTCTTGGATTATCGTTATAAATGATTTATGTGCATGTTGGTGGACTCCTGTAGTTCAGAGTTGATTTGTGTTTTGGTCTACCAATATGTAATTTCATATCTATTCTTGAGCCAATATCTATCACTTTCCCCCTTTTCTCTTTCTTTTGCATCTTACATTTCTTTCGCCTCTCACAGAGAACAGATGGGAAGGTAAACAAAGCAAAAAAGGCAATGGCAGGAAGAGACTTGTTGAAAAGAATCAGCTTCTTTCAGACTCATTGCGGAGTGAGTTTAGAGAAGGATAGAGCAGAGGCAGCCCTTGGGCCTCTGGTCACCAGACCTGGCCTTAGGTACAGCCATGAAAATCCAAGCTTATGGGGGCACAGCAGCAGATGGGCCCACAGGACCAAGCCTGACTGCAGAACTGGCCTTTGCTCTTCTCGGAAGAGAGTGACTGACAATTAAACTCTTCTGTTCTGTTTCTTCATTTGTAAAATAGGGGAGGAGACTCATTTCACCCTCCCTTATTGGGATTTGTAAGAGCATTAATGAGGGTGATGATCAATTATTTATAATTATACAGGGCATCATAGCAGAGCTACCTCTCCTTACTATTGCCATGGTAAGCACTTCTAGGCTGTGAATTTGGCCCTACTTGCTGTTAACTATTGTTGGTATATGTCTCTTATCACCATTCTTACTGGAAAAACACTTTGAAAGGGCATGTTTGTGAATGAATTGCTCTCAACAAATTGGTCACCAAGAGGGTCATGAGTAGTCAAAACCTGTGCATGTGAGTCATGTATAAACTGTGTCTGGTGCGTGGTTGTTAATAAATATAAATTGTTGTATTTAATTAGTAAGTATTATGATGATTAAACCTGTCCAGGCAAGTTGATGCCATAATCTCCAACCCTCTTTATATGCAGAGGATGCATCTATTTCTTTTCAGAAAGCACACTGTAGATGAGAGAAAAAGGCGAGATACCAGAATCTAGACGAATCTGCTCAATTTAGGTGTTAACTTGCCTACTGAAAACAGAGAACATAGCCTAATGAATTCAGAAGCTCTAAATATATATATGTAACAGGGAAAGAAGAGCTCATCTTTTTATCATCCCGATCTTCTCCAGGCTTGATTTATTTCGGCACTCATATGCTGGAATGTTTCATACTGTACCAGGTTGCATATGCTTGCACACTAATTCTCAATTGCCGTATGCAGTTTGTGACAACCATCTGCTTCGACCTCCCTTTGAGTTCTTTCTCCCACTCAGCCCAGCTGAAGTAAAAATATGGACAGAAACAACTTCTGCAGGGAAATGAAAAAGTTAATGGGAGAGTTAAAGTTATATTGTGTATCTGCCTTTTGCATGGATGTGCTCCTGCAACTTATGCTCCACTTATCAAATATTTCTGAAGTGCAAAGCCTGACACTTAGCAGAAAGCTGTAAAAAATGCCATGTTTCTTCTGACAGTCTTGGCTGTGGAGGAAAGGTAATAATAAAATATGTACATCTACTGCACACGCTGATGCTAGAGCCCGCTAGTACTGCTCCAGCAACCTAGACTTACAGTATGTAGCACCTTGTCACATACTAGAGTTGGGGAGAGTGTAGGCGGGGAGGGTAGAGAGGTGGGGGGAGGAAGGGAGAGAGAGGCGAGCATATGTGAAAATGCCTGAAAAAAAAATCAACAACACATTTTGGAGTTTGACTTGAAAAGGAAGGTTGGTATATATGTCCTAAAAATTACTGAATTAAAATATAGGAGAAAGAATCCCCACAATTAGGAGCTCTGATCTCATATCTTTTTGCATTGAGCATGAAGAGAGAAAAACAGGTAAAGGTATCTGAGAATTTTAAGACATTAAGTTGGTGTATTTGTGTTTGACAGAGATTTTTTTAAAAAAAGAGTGCTCTAGTTAGTAGAAAACATACCACTATTATGAAAATGGTTAAATTTATTGTACTTCATCAAATCAAAGGAACCAGTTGTGTCAGACCTGATCTCATGAATGCTGAAAAGTGAAAAAATTACATCTTAAAATCAGTGAGAAGTTCGCTCTCTCTCTCTCTCTCTCTCTCTCTCTCTCTCTCTCATCTCTATCTCTGTTTCTGTCTAATTGTATCTCTTCCAAAGTTCATCCAAGTATGACATGTAGATTATTCATTCCATGACCATGTGTCTAAATTTAAGAACAAAAGAAAAACGACCTTGGGACTATAAGAAGAATGGATGGCATGGGAAATTTATGAGAGAAGAAAGAGAGAAGAAATAAGAGGTGGATGAGAAAGAAAGAGAAAAAAAGCTAGATATGTAGAGAGAAGAATAGGAGAGCAATCTGAGGTAATACTGTTATACGAATATACAGAAGACTTCCATCCAGTCTCTGTCTTCCAAAATCATTAACAGAAAAAGCACAGAGTGAGAACATAAAATGAAATTGGCAGATAAAGAAAAAAAATGTTCTGAATATAGTGCTGATGAGTTTCAGATGGAATCAAATATAAAGCCTGGTGAATCATTATTAAAATGGGCAGAGTACAAGTTCGTTGTGTTCTCTTCGAGTCTGAACCACCAGATTCTGTCTAATTATAATTAATCAGTTCTAAAAGCCATAATCATACAAATATGGTTTATTGCACTTTACCTTTTCCTTTAAATTTAGGTGGTTTATCAGAAGAATTTTGATATAAATATATCAGAATCAGATTACATAGGTGGGATATGTTATCTTATAATTACTGAGGGAATTTTAAAATTCTTTTAAGAAATTCAAAGGTAGTAGTTAATGACCAGTTAGGTAACTGTTAGAGCATGGGCTTTGGAATCAGACAGACTGAGTTAAAATTCGATTGGAGTTCCTGCTCTGCCATTTATTAGTTTATGAACTTGAATCTCAGTTTCTCTATGTGTAAAATGACTGAAAAGAGCACCTAATTTATTGTTAGGATAAAGTGAGTATATGTACATAATGCTTATTAGTTCATAATAAGTGCTCCATAAATGATAGTCCTATTTCTGTCAAAAGTTTAGAAGAAACAAAGGAAAAAAGCTTCATGGGGCATAGGAAGGGAAATGCCCCATGACCAAGGACGATTTGTGGTGGATGGGGCACTGAGTTCTTTCATGGGAAGATGGGAACGTGAAGTGTTAAATTTGGTTGTTTTAGAAAATGGGATCTTTTGTCATCTGATGGTAAAAAATGTTAGAATTACACATGTCACCGATTCTTCTGCAAATACTCTATAAAACCATTGTACATGGTTTCATTTCTGGAAATACAATTGCTTCTCTACCAAATTGAACTGGTTTATTTCATAAAAGCTAAACTTTGCTAACTTTTATTGATTACTGCTTGAGATCAGTTTGAAATATGCATGTGTGTTTGTGCATGTGCATGTGCATGGCTGTGTGTGTATGCATCTAAAAACATATGTGAAGACATATGTACACATATTTCGTAATATTTTAAAGAAACCTTTTGTAATTTGGATTTCTAAAAGTGGTTTATCTCTATTTTGTTTCTTGGTCACCTCCAGACATTGAAAGACTTGATTGCCTTTATTTTTTTTCAGCTAACTGGTTTCATCTACTTTAATTTGTATTATACAGTAGAATTTTTATATGCCAGATGCCTAAAACACATAGGTTAAAAGCAGGTCAATTTCAATACAAGGCTATCATTTTACAGTTTAGTGAATATTTTTACAAATTCCAAAGTCACAAGCCTGTTGACACAAGCATGGTGCAACTGTTATTCTCAACAAATAATCTGGTCCACAAATGTTTTCTTCAGATCCTGTGCACCTATCAGTCACTGGTGGGAACCCAGCACCTGACTCTAGAAGGGCTTAGCTCGGAGTGGAGGAAGAGGAGCTGTAGCTTGGGGCTCTTGTTAATGACTGCAGGATCCTCCTCTGCAGCCAAGGCTGGCAAAGTCCACAAGAAACAGCAGGGCTTAAATAGCTCACTGCTAGTCCTAGCAGGGTTCTTGTCAGTCAGATATATTCGCTGCATACCTATTGTGTGCAGAACGTGTGGTTTCACTTGCCAGCTCAGCGCTGAGAGGTTGCTTTAGCTCTTTTTCTCTTTATGACCTGCAGACTGGTAATAGCACTCCTAGCAGTGTGTTCAATTTAAGAATAATTTATTCCAATAAAACAAGGTGGATGTTCCCTAGATATGGCCACCATATGCCCTGAATTTTCTGGGATAATTCTGATTTCATGTAATTTTATTTTCATTCCAATAAAGGTAGTTACTGAAATACATAATGAAATGCGATTTCAATTTTTTATGTTATTCTGAACATTTCATATAACGAATTGGCATATCGAAAAAACAATATTTGGCTAGGTTATGTTGTGGATTTCTAGTTTGGAAAATGTGATTACTGGGGAGGCCTCTGGTGTCCCTTATACAGAGATGTTATTTTTACTTTTCACATGAGAATCATGCTATTTCAGGGAGGCATGCTAGCATCTATGTACAACCTCTGCTCCATTGGTAACTTCCCAGCTCCCTTATCTCCTCCCTCAAGGACCATTGAGGGTTACATTGTGATAGAGTCGTGACTCTTACAATGGGTAGGGATATTTAAGTTTCAAGTAACGGAGACACCAACTCTAACTGACACTAAAAATGGAGGAGATTCGTTAGGTCACATACTTGAAAAGGTAAGTCAAGGCTGGCTGTAATTGAGACTTACTCTGGAAAATCAAATGGTATTGTTAAGGACTGATTTAGTCTCAGTGTCTATGTCCTTCTCCTTGACTTCATTCTCAGGCTCCACACAGGGCATCTGATAGCCCTCAATTGCCTCACAGTCTCAAAATGTCCCCAGAAGCTTCAGACCTTAGTCTCACCTCAGTAGTAAGGAATGGGGACACTTCATTCCCAGAAACCCCAGCAAACATTTCCACTGCTTCTCGGCTTTCTTTAGGTTCTGTGACCTTCCTTCAACCAATTCCTTGGCTAGATATGTGGGTTGCACCAGTAGGTTCAAGCTCATCGGGCTCCACTTTAATATTTGAGGATGAGATTGATTGTATCATGCCATACCATGAGATTAAAAATGGTTCCTCCAAAGCAAAATTTGAGTTCTGTTACCAGGAGAGGCAAGGAATGCTGGGAAAAATAAAACAACAAATGGCTGCTACTAAGTATGAATGTTTGTGCATACCATTAAAACATAATTTCCTGGAATAAAAGAGCATACAGTGCCCAAGTCATCAAATCATGTTATCTGTAGGTGTTCAGTGGGCAGCTAGACTCATGTACTAACTGAAATTTTCTTTTTCAAAGGCGAGGCATGTAGCTGATAGATTAAATTTCATGCCTGAGCCAAAGTGCTACCTGGAGATCTTCGTTTTGACAAATACATGGTCAAGATTACAAATTTTAAATGAGGAAATTCCAAGTGGATAGGACAAAGAAGTGCAATTTCTTTTTAAAAGCATGATAATTATGAGGATTCTGGAGGTCCTGAGATCACGGAATGGAGAGGAACATTCTAGAATTATAAATCTAGGATATGGTTCCATAGTGTAGCAGTTAGGACGTCTGCTTTACACACAGAAGGTCCTGAATTCACATCCCAGTGGCGCCAAGATTCATAATCTACGGCCATGCTACCCTGAACAAGCCCAATGTCTGATCTCGGATGCTAATCAGGGTCAGCCTGGTTAGTACTTGGATGGGAGGTCACCTAGGAAGACTGGCTGCTGTAGGCATAAATAATAATAAAAATAAAATAAAATAGAATTATGAATCTAAGGTGGTATAATCTCTTAGTGTGGTATCTCCCAAACTGCTTTATTATAAGTAGTATCTAAGGGAGCTTTTTTAAAACACTGATGATTGGGTTCAACCCCAAACTTTTTGAATCAATATTTCCATGGTAAGGGCCTGATAGTCTATTTTCAAAAATAGGCAAATTGAAGAAACATCTCCCACTTATTTACTGTAAGAGTCACATGAATTTATGCAGAACAGGGAGGGTGCTACTCAGCATTGCCTCCATTCATTCATTCATTCAACAAATATTTACTTTATATTTAGTCTGTGCTAGACATTATGCTTCTAGCAGGAAATACAGAGAAAAATAGATATAGCATCTGGTGTCATGGAATTTATGGTGTTATAGGGAACACATTAAATAAATAAGTATATAGGTATATGATTACAACTGTGATACTACAAAGAAGTATAAGATGCTAAAAGAAGAATTAGGAGGCCTAGTATCATCAGGATAGACTTAACTATTTATCCATTAGTTTGTCCAAGTATGTGATACAATTGAATCTCTAGTTGTAGACAAATATTAGGATAAGTCCAAGTTAGATGGTACTCCGTTGCAGCATGACTAGAGAAGCAGACTAGCCCTTATAATATAAATTTAAGAACATCACAAGAACAGATCTTGTAGTAACAATCCCATCACTAGTGTTTTCTTTATATATTTATTTAATAATGTTTATTTAAACTGAGAGCTAAAGCTACTTTGTGATTTCCAAGACTAAATTCCTAGAACCAAAGAATTGCTGATTGTACTATGTTCAGCATTTGCAATGGTAAAGTTAAGGTCATGTGTGTAGATATGAATGTTGGTGCTAGGTTTGAAACAGGCCTTGCAGAACACTGCCATTTCACCCAGTGGGTCAAACTTCCCTTTGCTATTTCTCTCATATAAAATTTAGATATCAAAAAAGATCAAAGCAGGAGGGTTTTTTTTTTGTCACTTGCATTTATAAGACTAGATAGATTTCTATTTATTTTATTACTGTTTCAGTGTGATGATTCAATAGCAACAGAAACACTGGTATTGTAGTGCTTATTTTTTTAAAATAAGAGTTAATGTCAAGATGTATCACAAATCTTCATTTTAAATATGAAAGTCCTGAAGTTTGTATATTCAAATAATAGTAGAAACAAATATTTTGTTTCCTAAATACACTTTCAACTCTCAAGTTGGTATAAAAACTGGAATTATATTAATTTTGAATTGAAATTAAAATATCTAGGAAAAATGCTATGTCTAAGGCAAAGGGCTAAAAAATCAGGTGATTCTTTACAACACATAGATGAATATATATTTCATTTCATGTTCATAGTTCAATATGGAAAAAATTTTCATGTCACTAACATCCAGGATTTTAAGATTGTGTTACTCTTATTGTTAATCAGCTTCTTGTTTTCTTCTAGAATAGTTTATTATATAACATATTATTTAATTCAGACAGGATATTTTACAAAACTATCAAATTTATAAAACCCTGCTTAGAATCTGAATTCATTGATCAATATTGCCACAATTTCCTGGCATCTTAAAAACATAACTCCAGATCTCTGTTCATTATAAAACGTGTGTACTAGATTGAGTTTGTGTGTCTGGAGCAGAATCCCAATGGTCTGTAAGCCAACTCTCCTTTGCACAATTAGTTACTTGTTTTTGTAAGTGCATTTTGAGTTTTGCCTACTAGAAACTAAAATATCTTCAGGAAACTTAAAATTCAATCAACAAACTGATATTTTGGTTTCATAGCCTAGGTATTTAAAGATGCTGAGACTGTTGTTTTTTTTTTTCTGTACTTTCTGTTTGGTTGATTTTTTTTTTTTTTTGCTTTTCTCTCAGATGTTTTGTGACATAAAAATATAGCCATAGAAAATCCTACACATACAATATAGATAAAAGAGACTGTAATTGGTATACTTGTCGGCAATTATCTAACAATCATTTGACTGAGTAATACCTGGATTAGAGGTTAAGTAGCAACATAATAAGATGCAATTCTTGGAGGAAAACCCCTTGGGAAAAAATTAAAGATAAAAACAGAAAAACGAAAACAAAATGATTGTCTGCTTCTGAGTATTGGATATTTTGGGGGTCCAGATGTTATATTCAGGAAAAGACAGGCAGGGACTTGATATTGTCATTTGAATTCCTAGATCCAACTTTGCTATACACAATGTTAGGCTTTCTAACTTTATGAGCCAATAAATTCCTTTTTAAAAATTTAAGTTACTTTGTGTTTGTTTTCTGTCACTTGCAACCAAAAATCCCAACTAATATATTAGATATTGAAAAAAGTGATGTAAAGTTCTATTTGTGGATTTGAGGGAATGAAAGTAGAACACAATGTGATTATATATAAATATAAAATATTATAAAGTTTGATAGGATGATATTTTCTTATAAATTTAAAGCTAGTGAGTTATAAAGTGGGTAAGATCTGATAACAGTTTTGTTGAAGGCAAAATAACAAACTAGATACATTTTTATGCCCTTCATTTGATAATTGCTTTGTAATTAATTACATGATACAGAAGACAACCAACCCACATTCTGCAAACTTTTTATAAGAAAAAGACAAATGAACAGAATCCACTCTAAGAAATATTGTGGATGCCTACCAGGGTTTAATACAGTCAACTTGATGTCCTAAACCATCTGCCTCTGTAATGCAGATGACCCCAAGTTCATTAAGTTCAGTTTCCTAACACATGGAACTATATATTATACATCTGGGGGATGTTGCTATAAAATAAGAAATTTAAAAACTTTGAGCTCTTCAACTATTCATAAAATTATTGAATAATCCTGATAACTGAGCCTTGTGGAAAGATTAAAAATTTTAATGATTCTTAAGCAAGAAAAAGACAACTTGATATGCAAAAAGGGTTGTACTAGAATTCCTGGAGCTTTCAAAGACATGTTTTATTCTTGTTTAGTGTTTAGCATGCATATGTGGGACAAATGCAGTCAACATTTTAGTCACTGTTTGTTTTCTGACTCCTGTGTCATTGAATAGAAGTTTGTACTTGTACTTTATTTAAATTTTTACTACAAAAGAGACATATTTACTACTTTGTACCTTATTGGATAAATAGACTTTGTTTTCCACACTCAATGCCACCTTTAAATCCTTACCATTATAAGATGGCAAATCATTAGGTTTATCCCTGGCACTAAAGTTAAGATAAGGAATGCTCAGATATTTGTAATATAATAGGGAGCCACTTGTCCAACCCAGGTCCCACTCTTGGAAAATTTCTTCTCAATATGCTTCCTTACAGGGGACTGTTTGTGTTCCTTATACTTAACCTATTTTCTCTGGGTTTTGTTTTTTTTTAAATTTTTTCTCTGATTCTCATATTTCCATGTTCACAATTTTTTTTCTTACTGGTGATGTTACTCCTAGTTATAGCTAATAAACTTCACCAATTTTTATTTACCAATTTTTATTTTATTAATCTGTTTCTTGCTTATTGTTTCTTCTGGTGCTCATAACAACTTTTATGATTATGATTATTACTGAAGTACCTGGTTGGGTATGACTACGGACTGGTTATTGGAATTAAACATTATTTGGAGAATTGATATGAGGCATAGGATGATGCCTCCTTGAAAGGAAATATTACGGGTTGAACTGCATCCATCAAAATTTCACATACTGAATTCTAATCCCTAGTACCTCAGAAGGTGAATTTATTTGGAAACAGGGTCATTGCAGATGCAATTAGTTAATTGAGGCCATAGTGGAGTAGGGTGTACCCTGAATACAATGTGACTGATGTTGTTATAAAAAGAGAAATTTACAAATACACACATAAGGAGAAGTCATGAAAACACTGGAGTTACGCTGCCATGATCAAGGAAGAACTAGCAGCTAGAAGGAAGGCCTTCCCTACAACTTTCAGAGGGAGAATGGCCCTGCCAACACCTTTTCAGCCTCCAGAACTGTGAGGCAATAAGTTTCTATGGTTTAAGCCCCCAAGTTTGTGGTGCTTTGGCAGCCTCAGGAAACTGATACAGAAGGTGGACTCAGTGGTCAAAGACAATAGAGTTCAAGGGCAAAAGAACACATTTATGGGAAGACCCTTTGGCTGGAGATTTAGCACTGTTTTTCTGTTGCATAACTGTTGCATTTTATAATCTCAGGATATTTGCAAGTGTCTTTTTATCCTATACTACTCAGCTTGAGTTAAAATATGCTTTCATGAGATAGCCTGGATACATTTATAGTTTAATGGGCCAAATTGCTCATTTTCCCAAAGACAGGTCATTGGAAAGAAGTGTTCAATATACTTTTTCCAGCCAATTAAATATTTTTGAAATAGCTCTTTAGTTAGACAGCTAAACCTAAATTTTTAGAGAGATAGTGGATGAGCTTAAATGCGGATTAATAAAAGAAACAAACCCTTAACTATAATTAAAGACTTTATTAATTGGAACTTATATTATTAAGTAACCTAATTTAATTATAGATTTTATCCTGGCTTGAGCAGAATGGTTTCTTTTTCTTTTTTAAATTTCTGTCTTTCCCTAGTGATCAGGCTGTCTTCTAGACTGTTGTATTTCTAAACTGTCATGCATCATCCATATCCAATCATAAATGTCTATTTGTATAATTTTAACACCAGATCTTAAATGAAAAACAGAATAGGGATACCTTATATCTGTAGAATGACTTATGGTACACAAGGTACTCTGCATAACAGCCATTCTCCTAAACCACCTCCACATAGATGAGCTACTAGATGAGGAAAACTTTTCATTTATTCCTTGGCACGTGGAGGACCAGGGGCTAGTAGACCCCTTGTCAGCAACTTGCTCATCGTCGTGCCTCACACTGGAGCAATTTCTAGTGCCTCACACTGGAGCAAGTTCTGTTTGCCCTCGAAACTGTTTCAGTGAGGAATACTTGTTATTATAATTGTGTAATTTAAATAAATACTATATGAACCAGTGACATAGGAGTACAAAAGGAAAGAGAATTGTATCTATAAAACCCAAATCAATACTTCAGAAGTACTAAAAAAGGCAAATCATATCAAAAATTCATTTCAAATTGGTCATGGGACAGACATCATTAAAAATTGAGAAACAAATCTGGAAGAGTTCTACCAAGGTTGCTTTTCAAATGTCTTTAAATTATTATAATATTTAAAAAGCACACACTAGCAGTCACAGGCAATACTTTACATATAACTCATGAAGGAAAGAAAACTCTTTTCCAGTCAGTAGAGCTATGATGTGCTAGACAGAATGATGTCCCCACACCAACACCAAAGATGTCCCCATCCTAATCCTCAGACCTGTGAACATTACCTCATGTGTCCATAGGGACCTTGCAGAGGTGTTTTAGTTAAGGATCTTCAGATGGGAGATTTCTCTGATTTATCACATTAGGTCCATTGTAATCCCAAGGGTTCTTCTAAAAGAAAAAGAGAGAGAAGAATCAGAGTCAGAGATGAAGAAATGATGGTGGAAGCAGAGGATGGAGAGGTGATTCCTGGCTTTGAAGATGGGTCAAGAAATGTGGGTGTCCTCTAGAAGATGAAAAAGACAAAGAAACAGATTCTTTCCTAGTGCCCCCAGGGGAGGCTGGCTTTCTGCCCTGGTGATGCCTCCATTTTAGCCCAATGAGATCTATCTTGAACTTCTAATCTCCAGAACTATCAGATAATAATTTTATGTTGTTTTAAGACACTATGCTTGTGGTAATTTGTTATGGCTGCAATAGAAAGCTAATACACATATTTAAAGAAAAGGCTTGGTCTATTCACATATGGAGAAAAAGTGTGAATTCATGTTTAAAATTAAAATAAAGATTTTGTAATATGTATCTATTATTTTTTATGCTTTCCCATTTACCCAACTTTTTCATTAATTGACCAACTACAGGCTCCGATTGCTCCAATGAGAGGACTACTACTCTCTGTGGTATCTCATTTTATCCACAAGATTTTGTGGATTCCATTTCACAGTTGCATTCAAAGTCTCTGTCTTTGGCTTTATGACTCATGTGGAGAAAATCACTTCTTTCTTATTTTCATTTATGAAAACTAAGGGCTTGGACTTGTAAACTCTAAGTGTGTATAATCTTTAAATTTTCACCAAATAATCTGACTTATCTTACCTCACCTATTTAATTTGTAGCTGAAACCCTTGGGTTTAGCTGTGCTTTAGCTCTGATTTAACTTGAAATTAAAGTCATGTGTTTCACAGCTGCTGGCTGCCCCTAACCAGAGACTTAGGATGGAAATATTTGAAGAACGCTGGAGTCACGAGACTAGGATTTCAGATCTGAATGACATTAACTAGCTGGGTGTCCTTTGCCAAATCTTTTAATCTCTCTGAGCCTTAGTTTTCTCATTTATAAATTATGAAGTTAGAGTCAATAATTTTTAATGTCCTTTTAAACTCTATTATTCTATGCCTCCATAATATTGATTCCAGGAAAACTCAGAGGTAAGGAATGTTAAATTTCTCTTCAAGGTGAGAAGAAAGATATTATGGCTTATAGGCTATCAATGCATGTTCCTGTATATTCCTATGAATATTTCTTCTGAGGAGTTGAAAGTATCTAAATTCTCTCATTCAAATTATGCCTAATTTTCCCCTTATCACACAATTCTAAAAGCTACATTTAGATACAAATGACTTTTGTTGGGGTGACCCTGTATCAGTCGTGAATCTAGCCCATTCTGCAAGACACAGCAAGTTCCCACTCTGTTGTGGACGCTGGGCTGGGAACTAGGGAGAGCATCCCCATCTCATGCATCAGGAAAAATCAAACTTGAATCAATTATAACAACAGGTGATAAGTGTAGTGACAAGGGTAGAACGAAATGCAGAATATGCATAGGGAAGAAGGGCTTAATCTCATCTATATTAGTTATAAAGGCTTTCGAGTCTTTTTGAGCAGAGACTTTTGACCCATGAGATGCATCCCGAAGGTTCTGAAGAGCAAGTTTGGGGGTCGGGGAACATTTTGGGCAGATAAACTAGACTGTGCTAAATGCAGAGGTGTGAAAAGCATTTGGGGAAAAAGGTGAAAATGGCATCATGTTTCAATAGAGAGCAAGCAGGATAAGGGACTGGGAAAGTATAAGGAAGGTAAGACTGAAAAAATGCAGGTCATTTTGTGCCAAGCCAGAGGTGACAAGGACTCAACAAAAGTTTCTAACACAGTGAAATGACATGATCGGAGATTATTTTTAAAGAATTAATTCTGGCAGGTACTGGGAGGGTGTGGACTGAGGGGTGAGGCTTTGAAGGAGGAAAGTGGAGAGGAAACTTCAAGAAATGCTAAACCACAGTGGGAACCACAGTGGTCTGGAAGCCATTTTGGAAGAACCTACTGGATTTGACGAGTGGCTTCCTTTCCCAGAGCACATCCCTCTCCTCCAGAAGAGGCTCTGGGCCACAGACGGCATCTTGGTTTGTTCTCCAGAGCAATGAGGACTATTTTATAATACAGCGCTTCTGATCATCACCACTGAGAGCACGAAATATGTCATATTATTAAAACACATATAAACAGAATTTACAAGGATTCAACAGATTATAAAGTGGTTTTTTATTCTCTCTTAAGGCTATGAATACATTGCAAAATCTAGGGCAGTTAAATACTGTATTTAAATTCAGATGTGATATTTACATATGTTACTTATTCTTTTTATAAAGATCTGCTCTAGTGAAATTTAATCAGCCTTTGCAAGTTTCTGTAGTGTGTGTAGGGAAAGTGATTTAAACTAAGTTGATTATTTTAACCTAACTAAATTCCCTAACCACTCTCGCCAGTAGGGAAATGTATTAGAACCAGGTTTTACTACAAATGACTGCAAAGTCCAGATAGCAAAGTCTAGAAAAGATAGACGTTTGTCTCGTGGATAAATGTATATGCTATGTAGCATGGGGCTGGGAGTAGGTGGAGCAGTCATCAGGAACTGAAGCCCCTTCTATCTTATTGCTCTGTCATCTGTAGCCCATGGTTTCCATATCATGATCCAAGAGGGCTGCTGTGGCTCCAAGCATCATTTCTTCCTTTGCTAGTAGAAAAGAAGGAAGAATGTAGACAGTTGCACATCTTCAAAGCCTTCTCAGAACACATGCATGATATTCCTGCTTACATAAAATTAGAATATATTTACATGGCAGCAAGGAGGCTGAAAAACATAACCACTATTCCAGTTGGCCTTAGTCTGACTAACAATCTGAGGTTCTATAACTTAGGAAGATGAGCCAAATATGTATTGAAAGATAACTGAACTAGCAGTCTCTGCTGGAAGGAGACACTAAACAAAGTGTGGTAATGATAGTAGGGCAGAATTAATCGCTTTAGTAGTCTAAATGGCCATTTTATGACCAGTTCCACAATTAAAAAAAAATTCTTAGTGGTTTGGATACAGACTGCCTAGGAGATACAGCAACTGGGAGAATGGGGATTGGATGATTTAGCTGCTCCAAGTTCCTTATCTTGTTGATCTATATCTACATACCTATATCTATCCTATATATACACCATGACAATAAGAAAGGTTGGTATGGCAGTTTGTCTCCAAGTTGGCTGCCCTCAGTTCCTTCCTTTTTTTTATATATACAGATGGAAAACTCTTAAATTATTGGTATTCTTTGGGGGACAAGAGAGATGATAGGAGATATATATATTCTTTTGACTTTAGGCAGATAAATATTTCATATTGTTACATCACCCACACACATCCTTGTCAACACTCCCCAGCCACTACCCTCCACAGTACTTGCCTGCCCCACTTCCAGACTGATGACGGTCTCTCTCTGATGCTATCACAGGTGTCCAGCATCATGCCAGCACTGTCCACTCCAAGAGGCGGGTGTTGCTCCAACACCTTTTCCCTCCACTCCATACTCTATACTTATCCCCAGGAAAACCCAAAAACTTATCTTAATAAATCAGTCTGTAAGTTTGGGTTGAGAAGAACTCATGTTTGATTGGTCATGCCTCTCTCCCAGGGAACCTGTAAGCTTGTGCCTGGCCACATGCCCACCAGAAAGATGTTAGCGACTCAAACTACAAACTGGCAGGCCGGTTAATTGTGATGGCTTTGGGGCATCAGGGCCTCATAACGCCCTTTAAATCATTCCACATGACGTGAGAGTGGGTTCACTTATTCTGCTTGAGTATAGGGTTGGTATATATGTAATACCCTCTGTATTAGGTAGGCAACTATTAGACATTTAAAATAAAAAAGAAACGTAAAACAGACCAGTAGGTGTGGCAGTTTGTTGTCAGATAACTGCCATACATTCCTTCCACCTCTACGTAAGCAAACCACTCCTCCATGGAGAGGTGCAATCGATTCTGCCCCTCCCTCTTGACTCTGGGCTGGCCTTTGAGGTTTGCTCAACCAGTGGGTGTGAACCCTTGCAGCCTCTCCCTGGGCCTTCGGGACGCTTGCTTTCTGAAGGCTCAGGAGGGAAACCAGCTGCTCTGTAAGCAGCGTGACTGTCCTGTGATGATCATGTTGTGCGCAGGCGTCCCGGAGGGAGGGACCTGTGTGGACAGTGAGGGGCCATGTGCACGGAGAAGCCAGCTCAGAAATGGATCCTTAGGCCACCCACCCCAGCTGAGGCCCTAGAGGTCAAGATGAACCGCTTGGTCAAGCCCTCGTCACATTCCAGAGCCACAAAGTTGTGCGCAAGATCAAATAAGTGTCTTAAGTCTCTAAGGTTTGGCATAGAGAGATAACTGAACAAGCAGGTTAAAGAAAGAATATAACAGAGAAATGTGGATGGAAGAAAATCAAGAGGTAAGATAAGCTTGAAGCGTTCAAAATGATCTGAAAAACTAGAATTACAATAAATGAAAAGAATGGGTGCTAGAAAGTCAAATCCACAAAATAAAAGTAGAAAAATCATCTACGAGAAAAGTATGTTGACATAAAAAAGAATGTTACCAAAAAACAAAACAGAACAAAAACACAAGATTCTCAACAAAGGGGAGAATTCAACTAGGATTGCAAATTTTCTGATTATGTTCACTCCAGAATAATGAAAAGCCCCAAATAGCATAATGTGAAAAAAAGATGTGGGGAGAGAATCTGACATCAGCATTCACATTCCATAAGTATCATCTATTTATTGAGCTTGCTTATAGACTGGAAGTTGGTGGTCCACAGGTGGAAGAGACATAATTCTTGTCCTTGTGGAGCTCACAAATATATAACATCTAGTTTTTGTCCTAAAATCACAATGTGGTAACCCCCTCCTATTATGAAGAAATATTGGAACCTCTACTTTATAGGGGATAGAAACATTCCTGCCTGGTCAATATAAAGCCACATCTTTAAGAAAAGAAGACAAACGTACTAGGAAGTTATAGAAAAGCCAGTCCTGGAAGCTAAAATCTGAAAACTTGAATGATGAAAATATAGCGTCATGCCTTTCAGGAAACTAAAGAAAAGGTTTATTAATTGACGTTGAGGCTGAAACACTGGATACATAAGGAAGTTACTCAGTGAGCTGGAGGGGAGCCTGCTATTGCTTTTTGAAAAAGAACAGGGAGGATTAAAGAAATACAGAAGTTTATTTTGCTTCATGTCTTCCTAAAAAGTCCTATATAATTGGGCTGTTTTAAAAACCCAAGGATATTTGTCATAAGACTCTCATCGTAAATCCTTTTTTTTTCCTTAAGTCTACTGCACCTTGTTTTCCTAAGTGGTCTCCCATCCAAGTCTGACCCTGCTTAGCTTCCGAAATCAGACAAGATCAGGCATCTTCGGGGTTGCACGGCTGTAGACTCATAATAAATCCTATAGTATGTTTTTATGGGAAGCAAAAACTCCTCAGACATACCTGCCTTCATTTTTTTAAAATATTAATTTGGATTTCACATTCATATTGCAACCAATGAGGGAAAGAATCAATTTTTTTTTAAATGTCAAGATTTACATCTCCAGCAAATAAAGAAAGGTACAATCACACAGATGTTTCTACTCATTTGGCAGTTTTAGCCAGTTTCTTGCAGTGACCATATTTTTTCTTCCCTCTAAATCAGCCTAATATGTTTTATAAACTTCTGTTCACTCTGGCTTCCCTCGCCCTTCACTCCACCCATTACCAAAGTCCCCTTACCTATGGCATTTTACACTTGAGGAGAGCTGCTAATGGTTGACAACAAAAGGACTGCTAATCACACCAATTATGAGGTGTGAATGTAGCTCGTTACCTACCAGCTTTGTTACTGAACATGTTAATTAGTAATTGTACAGGTGCAGTCTTTTAAGTTCACAAGGTTAACACTGACGCACAGCTTTGTTTTGGCTGTTGGTTTAAATATTGAAAAATCATGGGTAAAGGGCTGGTCTGTGTTGAAGAATGAACAGATGTCATTGCTGTACTTTCTCAGATGGAAAATCTTCAGACTGACTTAAAGCAGTAAAAGTGACCTTCAAAGAAGTGAATGTCTGTGGTCAGTCTATCAAGTGGCAGGTGCTTTTGCCTCTCGTCTTGGTGGAGAAGAGGGAACTTGCCTTTATGTCACAGGAGTAAGGACCTTTCCTGTGAGGTCAGTTGAGGGCCATGCTAGAAGCATGTAGAGTTAATTAAAAGAAAATCCCCTATAAGAATTTTCTGTAAGCCCAAAGTTTCTCTATATTAATCTCCTTCTGAAAGCTTTACTCATTCATTGAATCAGTTATAGCTACATCGTCTGTACTTCTTTTTTTAAAAAAGGTTGACTGATAAAACACCAGGATGAGGGAATCTGTTTCAGTATCCCATGTGCTTAATTTTATAGGAATCACCAAATCATCCTGCTCAAGCTTTAATTAGGAAAGGCAACAAAATTTATTTTACAAAGGGGCAACTGATAGCTGAGATGTAACACGACTTGCCCAAGGCCACTAAAGCAAGATTAACCTCTGTTTGCAAAGTGAGATAGGTTCTGAGAAAAGCTAACTTTCAATTTTTCTCTGGCAGAAAGAGTAATTCCTAGGAGGAGCTGGTAATTTTTAGCTTGTCCTCAAGCCTACTGAAATATCTTTGCTCTTTCCATGCATCTGTAAGAGCAACTGTTGTTTTCAGTCATTCAGGGGGAAAGTGTGCGGTAAGGGCCTCTTCTATTTTTGTGATAGACTCCACAACAAATAGAGAACGTTTCTCTGGCTCCTTGGAACCTAAACTGCCAGGTTTTGAGAACTGCTGTGCAATGGGAAAACTGGCTAATTGATTTGAGATGAGGGCCCAGACCACGTTTGAAGGTGTCTCTCTGGTTCCTGGGTGACCAGTGAGCCCCTTGCTCCTGATATATCTCACCTGCTATCTGCCCTGCAACCAGGGGTAAAGTAGAGGTGCGAATAGTTGAATGTCCAGGAGCAGAGGCTGTTCTCTCTGAACAGAGGGGTCAGATCTAACCCTTTGCACATGATTAAATGAACAAATGCACTCCAAATTCTTAGCACGTGCCCAGTATATCGTAAATGCACAAGAAACGGTAGTCATTATTTTTAGCAGCTTACTAGTCTCCGAGGACATTTGCATCTTGCATTTAATAAACATAAAACAACTGACAGGTACACTGAACTTCAGCCTTTTATTTTTCATGAAGATGGGGACCCTTTTATTCCCTCCATTTTGCACTTAAAATTTATTTTTAGGTTCTTGTTGTTTTGCAAAGACAGGAAATGTTTAGTATAGAAAAACTGTAAAAATACATGTCTTAGAATAAAAAATAATTTATAATCCTACCTTATAGATAATTATTATTAACAGTTGGTATGCAACTTCAAGGATTATACTCTATACATTCATAAACATTTAAAAATTAAATGTGAATTGATCATGCAAGCTGGTTTGGAAACTATATTTTCATTTATTATACTTAAAATAGTTTTCTTAAATATACATATTTGTTTCTATCAATTTTTGTTAGCTGAATAATATTTCTTTTTGTGGACTTTCCATAATTTAACAAATTCTCTATTTTTGCATATAGTGGTTGTTTCTAATTTTTCAAAATTATAAAAAAGTCTGGTGATGACTATACTTGCAATTAAGTTTCTTTAGATAAATTCTTAATAGAATTGTTTTGTGTAATATGTTTATTAGTGTCTATTGCTGTATAACAAACAATTTCAAACTTAACAGCTACAACACAGATTTATGATCTCAGTTACTGTGGGCTAAGAGTCTGGGCACAGCCTGACATATCTACCTTCAAGGTGTCAGTGGTTGTCGGAGGCTGTGGTCTCATGTGAGGCTGCTCTGGGAAGCATCCACTTCCAAATTCTCTCAGGTTGTGGGAAGAATCCATTTCCTTGCTGTTGTAAAATTGAAAACCTCATTTTCTTGCTAGAGAGTATCTTTAGCTCCTAGAAATAGCCTGAACGTTCATTGCCACGTGGCCTCCTAGCATAGGCAGCTTGCTTCTTAAGTCAGCAAGGGAGAAACATACTCCAGCAAGACAAGTGCTACAGTCTTATGTAACATAATTGTGTAATTACGCATCCTGTTTCTTCTGCTGGATTCATTCTATTGGTTAGACATAAGTTACAGATCCTATGTTACTATTCCAGGGAACTGTGTAATGTAAAGTTATGAGCACCAGGGAGCAGGGGCATGGGGACTGTCCTAAGAATCTGTCCACTCTAGTACACGTTTAAAACTTTCGATGAATAGAACTAAACAGCAACTATATCTCTGCTAGCACAGAACTATATGCCCTTTTCTCTAAAACTTTGACAAGTTTGTGTATCATTTTAAGAAACTATATTGCCAATTTGATAGGAAGAAAATGATACTTTTAAATTTGAGTATATGTGTTAATGAAAATAAATATATATTCCTATGTTCTTTTAAAATTCTTTAATTTTAATTTTTCAATTAGAGTTAACATTCAACATTGTTTTGTATTAGTTTCAGGTGTACAGCATAGTGATTATAGTAATTTATGAAGTGATTCTCTCAATTAGTCTTGTGCCTACCTGGCACTATACATAGTTATAAATATTATTAACTGTATTCTTTATACTGTACTTCACATCCCTGTGACTATTTTGTAACTACCAAATTGTACTTCTTAACCTATATTTTTTGGTCATTCACATATCTGTCTTGAGAATTGCCTCCCATGTCTTTTGGGTGGAGTGTAAATATTTATTATTGTTACACTTGTTGCAAATATTTTCCCCCATGTCTGTTGATCTTCCAGTTTAAGAACATAGATTATTTTATTGTATTGTAATCAAATCAGACAGCCTTTGCTTTATTGGTGTTCTCTTTACCACCACGTAGAATAAATGTTTTCCTGCCATAGTATTGTACTTACTCTACATTTAAAACAAAGTTTATGATGTATTTATGGTTATTTTTTATTTACATATAATCTGCTTTTCATTTGTTATATAACATGAAACAGATTTATTATTACTTTGTTTTATTTGCTGTCTTTGTAAATTTCTTTTCTATTTTATTATTATTATTATTTTACCACAAATGTTGGTAAATTTCTAGAAGCTCAGTAAGACTAAAAGACCAGAAGTAAGGAATTGGGACTTACAGAATTTTCAACATCATGAAACGTGAGCTGACATTGTTCTGTGTGGTAGCTGTCTGCGTGTGTACTTGTTAAGGTCCCTCTGGTATGCCGTGAGTTTACTTTTCACCTGTGACTGTATCAGAGAGGGACTGCAATAGACCGCAGGGTAGTAACCATGAGGACGATCTGAAAAAAGTGTAGAAGACCTTCCACTGGTCCCCTTCCTGCCTGGTGTGGCAGAATCTGCTAACCAATCCACAAAGTGAATTCTCCCCTTCCTCCTCTTCATAATAAAACTGCTTGCAGTTGAGTCTTAGCAGGAATTGTGAACATCCATTTACAGGCGGTTTTTCCCAACTTCCTTTGCAGCCAGTCATGGCCATACAGCTAAGATCAGGTCAATGGACTGAAAATAATGTGTACAATTTCTTGATCGCATCCTTAAAGTTCCTTTCCCTTGACTCTTTTCCCCTCGTCTTTTGTGCTAGAGCATGCATGTTCAGGAGATTCAGCTTTGACCATGAAGGCAAAGGCAACACATGAAGGGTTGTGGTTCTCAACGTGTGGCCCCCAAACCATCAGCAGTAGCATCACATGAGAACCTGTTAGAAAGGCAAATCCTTGTGTCCCACCCTGATCTCCTGATTCGGGAACTCTGTGATGGGCTCAGAAAGTCCTCCAGGCGATTCTGATGCACTCAGCAGGGACTGACAAACTGTGGCCCAGGGCCCCAAACCCCTGGGGTGGTCTGATATTTTTACAGCCAGTGAGGTAAGAATGGTTTTTATGTTTTTAAAGAGTTGCAACAACAACAACAAAAACAACATCAACAAGACCAAAGAAGAATACATAACTGAGACTATGTGTGGGCTGCAAAGACTAAAATATTTACAGAAAAACATTTACTGACCTCTGCATTAAATTTTGGGAACTATTGTCATAGGGGCTGCTAAATCAATAAGAGAAAAGGAACTTGCATCTTTGATTTGTGAAGCAGAACTGCTCTGTCAATTTGGCCTACACATCTCAGAACTCTAAGTAAAGGAAAGATAAGTTCTGTCATATGTAAGCCTCCATACGTGGGGGCTCATTACTATAGTGGTTGAGCTCATACCCCTCACTGATGGAACAGGTGAGAAGCCCCTGCTGTGTAATGTGTTGATCCTCCTTTCCACTGTTAGCCAGTGGTCCGTTTGATTTTAGTCACTACATCACATCTCTTTTAGTGGCTCTCTTTAAAGAGTCAGATGTTAGATTCATCTAATAGTCTTCCACATAATTTGAGCCCCAGAAGTTTCAAAAAAGTTTACTGGAGCTTCAAGGTCAAGTACAATCTACCTGGCTGATTATACTACTTTAAATGTTTTCCAGTGAAATAATTCCTTCAGAATAATCAGTAATCTTATAATCAGTAATCTTGCACTTACACATCCTTCTTCTGTTATACTGAGTTAGAATGCTCGGTGTATCAGCTCTGAACAAATGATCATGACCCCTCTTTTGGCTGATGCAAATAGATTCATCCTTGTTCCAAAAGATACATTTAAAAGGCATCAGTTCTTAATAGGATTTGATGATGATATCCGCAGCTGTTGGCTGAGGGATTTCTTTTTAAGAGGGCAGTTTTGATTTAGGCCAGACACATAAGACTATTGCAATTAGGGAGGTGACTAAAAAGGTTTCAAAGGCTTTGTAAGAAGAGGGGTCTGTATTCCCAGCTACCTGTGTTGCCGATGCCAGGTTATCCTCCGGTTTAGATCAGGACACGATGCAGTGGACCCTTAACCTCAGGAAGCACATCGCCAGGGGAAGGAAGAGAGAGGGTAACCTGAGCTTCAGCTACAGCTCTTCTCTAAGTCTTGTCAGAAATTTACAAACCAAACAGCAAGCCAAGCTGGTAAAGCCTGCTTTCCAGTGGAAGTATCGTGTCCCCGAGGTAGGGCAGCACACACGTAAACAAAGCCCGGGTTTGGGGCAGGTGTGGGTGAGTGGCTGGAAGAAGGGGGCTGGGTTTGCCTCGAGAGGCAATGGCTTCGCAGCACTCCGTAAGCGCACTCGTGACCACAGGCCCGCTCCTGTCATTTTATATGCAGTAATGAAGCCTGAGAAGAGGTCTCCTGCTTGCCGATAGCCGGCTGTTGTCCTAAAAATGCAAACCATCGCCTCAGGCCATGGAATCGGGAACAGGCAGAGGACAGAGGCTCCGGCTGGGCGCCCCACTGCTCGCCCTCCCTTCAGCACTCACGACTTGGACAGGGAAAGCTGGTCTTTACCCTTGTACAGAAGGACACAGAAGAAAGGGATTTTTTTTTTAAAGGTGTCCCAGAGGCCGACAGGATGGTTTTAATCCCGACTTTTTGCTGAGCACATATTAAAGATGAAGGTGGAGAGACGCCTACCACAAACCCTCAAGTTCCCCTGTGTTTTCTCATGCAAAGTAAATCCTTTGAAGTCGAAAGCGGCATTTCCCCTCCTTCCCCAGTGCCCCCCATTACCCTCTCTACCCCACCCTCTGTTTCCTCCATAGAGTAGTAAGTCAATAGCAGACTCCTAGGCAAGTCCTTTAGTAAGGGAGGCTCATTAACAATCAATGGGCCAGGCGAAAACAGGGGTTCACAGCCGCAGACCCCTCGCCCCACTTGAGAAGCCCTGGGCCTGGAGGAATCCCCTGGCGGTCACTTGTGCACGGGGTTGGTGCGGGGAGAGGGAAGTGCTGCTCTGGAAGCTGCACAGAGACCCGCAGACCAGCCCAGGCCAGGTCTGGCACAGCTCTGCCCTGGCCTGAGTTGGCTATGCAAACAGAGTTCCCCTTTCTGTAGTGTATGTTTGTCGTTGGTTTTTGTTTTGCAGTGGTGCCTCCATGCTCTCCAAACAACCTGCTGGTCCTAAGGCTGCAAACACTTCCTTGACTCTTGGGGGAAGGCAATTTTTGAGTCGTCGCTTGCCCCCCATTCTCTCTAGGGTCTTCATTGCCAAATGCTCACTTTCAGAAACCCTCCTATGTCCAGTAATATCCTTGGAAGCAAGCCCCTGAAGTTGGGGGCGGGGAAAGCACTTTCCTTGTGTTTTTAGGCATCTATTATTTCTATGGGATTCTTGACAGGCAACAAAGGATTTTTTTAAAAACTGTTGATTTTCTGCTGTCAAGGAAACAAGCTGTTCTCCCCATTTAAGGCTCCCTTGGAGAGCCTGGTGAAAACTTTATTAGGAATTGATGAATACAGTGAGTCTCTCACAGAACTCACCTGGAGTCATTTCTAGAGCTATGCTGTGTCACTGGAGAGCTTGAATCCAGGCTCTGTTGAGTGCCCTTGGGTTTCTGGAAGGCCCGGTGAGCAAGACTTTCACCCTGTGAATGCTGCTGTGCCCCTCTGGGATAGGAACACCACGAACACCTCACACCTGCATCATACTCTGTGGCTCATGAGTGCTTCACGTGAACTACCAACCTGACCTCCAGAATCCAGCAGGAAGGGAGGAACCAGGGCTGGGGGCCAGTATGCAGGTGGGGCACAGGGCCCTTAAGGGTAGATGGGCCATCTGCTGCCCTACTGGGGTTTCGAGTATGAGAATGATAGCATATAACCCCTCTCTGCATTTTTCCATCTTCCTTTTGTGTGTTTTCTGATTTATTCACTATAACTTATTTGCTAACTATTTTTTTTTTTAAATTCCACTCTCCAGAGAAATTCGGCAGGCAGACCAGGCTTTCTCCTCACTGTGCTCACATCCTCATTGGCTCTCTCTCTTTGTGATTAAGAGCCAGTGTATTCCATGAACTCCTCTGGTATCAGCATGGCTTAATAAACTTGGATTGTGGCCATATTGGTAGCACTCGGTCATTTTCAGGGTGATTGAAACTTTATTCTCTTAATTGACCACAATAAGGGTAATTCCTATATCGAGACCCACAAAATGCCCAGCCCATGTCAGAAATTGAAGCCTGCATCAGGCTGCACTTAGAGAACATGCCTTGCTGTCGAGGAGCCCTAATACACACCAGTCACTGTCCTCCAGCTCAGCTTTAGCCAGCTCACTTTACCCAAAAAAATGGGACCCACTGGCCTTACGAGGAATCCCCTACCTCCTAGCCAGTCACTCCTTTTCCTGAGCTGCCTCTTCCAATGCTCCACAGAACTCGCTCTTGCCCAAAATCCCTTGGAAAGAGGGCCCCCAATCCATGGACTGTCGTCCCTTGGATAAAGGACATCACACTCATTACTAAATTGTATTATTTTTATCATCCTGTGAGGTAGGGCTTCTCAACCTCATTCTCAGGTAAGGCAGTTAAAGCTCAGGGCTGGTGTGGGTTTGCCCTTTCCTCTCTGTCATCCTGCTTCTCTCTACTCCCAGGCACCTGGCCGACAACTAGGATACATTCACAGATGCACAAGACCTATCCTCGATTTTTGTGGAGGCTGTAAACCAGCAGATAAGCTGTGATGTATACAAAAAAAATTGTGATTCAAGGAAGAATTGTATTCCTATGAAAAGAATAAGAGCCAAGCACCGCACTGTCTCAGCGTCGGGAGAGATTGTTTTCGGTGGAAGGCGTGTGTAGAGTGGTTGGTTAAAGACGTGGTCTTGGCATCATAGCAGCCTGGGCTGAATCAGCCTCACTGTTTCCTGGCTGCTGACATGAGACAAATTACCCAACCTGTTCAAGTTTTAGATTTCTCTTCTGTTAACTGGGTTTGTTATACTTACAGCATTTCCATGAAAATTAAATGAGATGAAATGTGTAGCATGGAGCGAGGACTCAATAGTTGGTAGCAATTATTGGAATACTCTGTGTGCACAGGATTTTGAAAACTAGAGAGAGGGCGGATGATGACCTTTCCTTGTTTTCTTTTTCTTCTTCTTTTTTTTTTATATATATGATGGAAATAATTTTAAGATGCGGTAACCAGGCTAGATTTACATTTTATATAAATCATTTTCTGACATTTCAGATCCGGAAAGAACCTACTATTTCTGTTTCATAGTCCTCTAAAATTTCAGCGTGTAATACAAGTCGCTTGCAAAGAAGGTAATTACAAAGATACAACTTGACCAGTACTTAACAAAGCACTATGACTTCTTACCTGCAACAGTTTAGATCGATATTGTTGTCTCCTATTAATAAAAAAAATAGGAGCCGAGAGGTAAAATACCTTGTTCTTGGTCACACTTTTAATCATCAGATCAGATTTCTTTTTCTGATTCCAGCTCAAGACAACTGACACAATAGAGTAGGCATTGCTTCAAGCACTTACCGCATTCTAAGTCAGTTAATCTGTACCTCATTTTCTTGGAGGAGGTACTATCATAATCCCACAGGTAAGGGAATTGAGGCACCGAGAAGGGGAGTAACTCACCCAAGATTTCGTCGTACCTCTCTGCATGATGCTGTTCCCACGAAATCGTGTACGCCCTAGTTGTGTGCCCTCCAGTTTCCCTTCTATGATTCCTTTTGCCTTGTTCCAGGCTGAATAAGAAGCAGCCTGAGGTGAATGCGTAGTCACTAGGGGTGAGCTGAGTAGCTGATGAGGTCGAAGTCGTTAGGCTGCAAAGTGAAGGTGCTGGCAGCCGGGGTGCGGAAGAACAAGCAACTGGAACAAACAGCCCTAAGATGGAGAAAGGTGTCATGGTGGATGGGGACTTGCTCTCCTGGAACTTCGAGCACATCATCGAAACTCTTTGGGTCTTTGTTACCTTATTTGAAAAAATGATGGGAGAAATATGAACACTTTTCCTACCTATCTCACACATTGTTCTGAGGATAAAATCAAGCAATGAGTGAATATGCAATGTGGAGACTCTAAAGTGTGTACAAATATGAATTATCAAACAGCTCAAACTATTTTTAGTATGAAATGAAGTCCTGATTTGCTGTGTTGGCTAGCTGGCTGGTGGAAAGAATTTGTTCCTATTACTGAACCCACACTAGCTCTCTGGAGAGCAACCTTCAGATCCAGTGTGACCTTTTAATCCACTGAGTTATACTCATCTCCACCTAAGTAGATCCTTGGTGATTACATAACAGTCCTGGTCTTAGGAGAGGGTCAGAGCCCTTGGACCTCACCAGCAACACCTTTGGCCAAGAACAAAGAGGAGATGCTCTTTCTGTTTGTGACAGCTTAATATCTATAGTCAATGTGCCCCCCTCACCAAGTAGAGCATAGAATGAGGTCATGTTTATTTTATTATTCAAATTATAGTAATTACATTTCATCCAATTTCCTCTTCCCCTGTGATGTTCCACAAAAGACCGAGACCCTCAGGACTTGCTCAGTCCAAAGAGCTTAGTCTTCCCAGGGACCACCACCTTCAGATGAAAACACTAGAACATCTGGTCAGACTGTGGAGGAGCCGCTTTCTCTGCCACCGGAAGTTGAGGCGCTGACGCCGCCCATTGCCAGGTGGCTCTGTCAAGACTGTTCCGGGGTCACTGGTGGTTTTCAGCATGTGGGCTGTAGAAGGGAGGACCCCCAAGAAGCCTGAGCCTCCCGGTTCAGAGCCCTACTCAAGCAGCTGTGTCCGTTCTTGCATGAGCAGCTGTGCCCTGGGCACGCAGAGCCACTGTCGGGAGGGGACTGAGCCTTGGCCACTTCAGGACCGAGGGCCACTTGTCCTCTCCAGAAATCCGGATCCTGGAGTCTGGTTACCAGCTTCCAACTCTCTGTGTCCTTCTCCTAGGAGGTCCTCCTAGAAGGTGCTTTTGTGTCATCTGCAGGCAGCCTTCCTTGAATGCACCCTCGTCCTGGGGTCATCCAGCTGCTGCCTAATGGCTACATCCAGACCACTACCCACCCATTGTTGTAAATAAAGTTTTATTGGAACACAGCCATGCTCATTTGTTTACATATCCTCGATGACTGCTTTTGGGCAGCAGAACTGAGGCCCTGTGGCAGGACACTGTGACACAAAATGTAAAATATTCACCATCTGGCCTTTTAAAGAAACTGTGTATACACAACTAGGACCATCACAACCGTTATAGTGACAATGGTGATCAAAGCAAAATGCTATTGGTCCTGTTTCTTTTCCTTGAACAAGGTTCTGTAGTCAGATACATGGGCAGGTGTAAATTAATGCATGTGCGAGAGGTAACTCCAATCGTTAAAGCAGCTACACCCCAGGTTCCTGTCAAACCACCAACACCACCAATTCTTTTACGCTCTTTCCCCAGAATGATAATTTTATTTCCAGAACAAAACCAATCTCTAAGTTCACTAAATATATCCAGTCCCAGAAATAAAAATAGGTAGCAAGTCTGAAATAGAAGACAGTTCTGACTCACCAGTACCCCAAACACAGTCCCAGGGAGAGGAAACACTATCACAGGAAACAGCCACTAGTGGTGAAGTCACTAGTGGTGACTTCAGGTGACAGTGGGACCATGCAAAGATTAAGAGACATGAAATCAATCTTTCTTGAAAGATTTTGTGAACAGTAATCTTTATGCTGAAAAAGATTCATGAGCTAAGCCTCGGTTTTAAATAGCACTGGAGTCATGTTGACCCAACTGATTAAAAATGAGAATATTCACAATGTAGTTTGGCTTTTTCCCTCTCCCTTCAAGAGCCTTGTTGTACAACAGCCTGAGCTAAACATGCTGTGTCAATCTTATCTTTTACATTTCCCGGGTGTTTTCTCCTTAGAGCATGCAACAACCTTGTCATCATTTTAAATATTTTTGCCTGTAAATTTCAGAATACTTGCTCTGATTTTAATAGGGCCCATGTGTGAAAGCCTTTATTTTTTTTTTTCAATCTATCATTCTGATTCTCTCTGCTCTTTAGTACAGCACAGCTTGGTAGCACTAGGTACGTCTTGTTGAAAGTATGTCCATAAATATGTCCCTTGCAGCATGGAACAGCTTGGTGAATTGGCAGTCCTCAGCAGTTTGCCTAGAAAAGTTTGCCGCACTTGCGATCGTCCAAATGTAGGGCAGAACACAGCGTAACTTTTTATCTAATTTTACCAATTGACATATTCTCCAAATTTTTAACTGCCTCGTGTCTTTTCCTTATTGTGCTGCCACCTGACTTTAAAGTGGCTAAATGTTCTCACAACTGCCAAATGTGGATAGGGAAATTACTTGCTGCTACTGGATATTCATTTGAGGGGGATTAAAGAAAAGAATACTGTAGCTTAAGACAGGAATAGAGGTGTCACCCATTGTAGGCTTTCAGGGTTTATTAATATACCTTATATGCATACTATACTTAATGGTACCCCATTATTGATATTGATATACTTTGATATTTCATTGATGTTGATATAGTCTGATTTTCATCTTTCTCTGGTTAGGATCCTGTTAGGACTAAGGATGACAAACATAGAAGGATGCTCAATCCAAAAATTAATGTCACAAGATGAGCCTTCAATGCCACAGTCCTTTGCCCTCACTCCAAGAGGAGGCCTTGTCTCTCCCTCTCCATGTCTATAACACATGGGCAGGCAGCACCACCTCTGACTCTAGGCCTCAGACACCAGAAAATCTCCCTTGTCAGCCTGTCATGATACTGTAAAACCGATCAAGCCTCACCCTGGGGGAAAACAATACAACAAAACAAAGCACCGATTTGAACATGGCATCCATAAAGGGACTCAGGGCTTGGGCCAGAGCACGGCACAGTGACCTTGTCTAGAGGTCCTGTCTGGGTGGCCACACCCTCCAGATAGTCCTAAATGCTTTTGGCTGAGTGGCCTGAAAAGAATGCATTTTCCTTACTTTGTCCCTGCCGGCAGAATTTACCACTCATTGGAGGATTTGACTATTTTTGAAGAATCTATTAGAAAATACTATTTTAGGAGTAATTTGTGAAAAAAAGCTTCTTAGAAATTCAAAGTGAACTTTCTAGAAATAACATCCAGCTCCACCCTCTCCTGAGATGTGCTTTCCCAGCTGCAGGTGGGTAAGGATGACTGCATGTGGATCATTTTTGTTTTACTAAATTATGTGAGACCTGTATCACCACTTCTCATTTTAATGAGCGAAAGTATATCTTCCACACCTCTCTCAAGATTAAGAGAGAATCTGAAGCTCCCTTTCAGTAGTTCTCAAAAGTGGGGGTTTGAGTCCCACTTACTTCAGAGTCATCTCAGGTGGTGGTTACAAGTGCATTGTTTGGGAACCGATCTGCTTTTAACTCACTGAACTAGGTGATTTCGGTACATGCGAAAAATTTGAGACCATCACATCTTGTCCTGTACATTGCTGGAACTTAATTCCTTTTTGTGGAGTGAATAAAAATAAGCCAGGGATATAAAACAAAATCATTCAATCATCTATAATACATTCTTTTCTTTTAATAAACGTCCTTCAGGCTTTATGTTGATTTAACCATGTTAAAACTGTGACCAAAGACATTCTAAATTGTGGAACTGTGGTTGATAATTGAAAATCTCTTGGCTGGCATCTTGAAGAATATTTTCTCTTTACTCTTGGAGGGGTCTGTTAAGCACATTTCAAATAGCCATCTTGGATTATTTTACTTTTTTTTAATTAAAAAAATTAATTATTGCCAAAAGCTATTTGCTGGAATTGTAGAAAAATGTTTACAGATGCCTTAGGAAGAAAACAGCAGAATGTGGAACTAATTGTGTTGATTCAAGATAATTATAAAACACAAATGACCATTACTTACAACAAGTCCCCTGACAATTGGGGGTTGACTCCAGGGATCAGACTTAAATGAAAGAAAAGAAATTTAAAAAGAGCAGCAATATACTTTTGTGGTAATAATCAAATCAGAAAATATACCTTAATCCCCAAGATCTTTGGTGACATTTTTAGTTTTTGAATTATACAATACAAGCCTTTTTTTCTCTCCAACTTTAAAGGAACATATTATTTTTTAAAATCTTGAATTCCTATTACTTTGACTCCTGGGAATAAGAGAAATGAGTTTTCCATTTTTTTTGATTTCCCTTTACAGTGGAAAGTGACATATTTGGATATAAATTGTTTTCATTTCTTTTCCATCCTAGATTGTCAGTGAGATTTTATTCCAGGACTGTAAGTAGAAGCCCAGAGAAACCTTCTGGAGGCTACAAGATGTCTTGGCATCAAAGACCCGAGCAATTCTAACGTAATTCAGATCCTCATTGGGGTGTTTGCAGGCCGTCCTCCACCTGCATGTACCTCTTGTTCTATTGTGGTTTGATCATGCTCTGTTTAGACTAAAAGACAGAATTAAAAAGAAAGAGAAGGTCAGAAGCTTCTAGTGAGTATCACCATTGACAAGAAATACTAGAGGATGGAACATGATCTTGAGTCTTCTATTGAAGAGTAGTGTGTAGTAGAGAAAATCTTCCACTCTTTGCAAGAAAATAGTCAGGCTTCAGTTTGGCATGATTAACCAACAGAGGAGCTGTAAATCGACATATAAGTCCCCAGACCAGCATTGTCTAATAGAAACATTGTCTGATAGAAGGTGAGCCACAGATGTAATCTAAATTCTTCTACTAGCTACTCAAAAAAATTGATAATGTATTTTGTTTAATTCAATATTTCTAAACTATAATTTCAAGATTTAATCAGTATAAAAATTATTAAGGAGTTATTGGACATTCTTTATATCATATGAAATCTTAACATCTCAATTTGAATTAGCTACATTTCAAGTGCTCAGTGGTCACCTGTGGCTAATGGCTGCCATATTGGACAGCTTTTCCCTGGATCATTTATTCACCAGTAATATATGAGTTCTCTGAGGATAAATTATTTCAAAGGCGATAATGTTATCATTTTCGTTGTGACCTTGGGGTTTGAAGCTGCATGAGCAGGTGGGAGAATGGACAGAATTAAGAGTGAGACTAGGGAAGCCTACTTTCTACTGATACCTATGAAGGCTGCCCTTGGGTCTGCTCAGCCTGTAGAGGCTGAGCTTTTCCAGAGCAGTTGCTTGTGTCGTTGCTGTGTTTACCAGGTTGGGCTGTCAGGCAGTGCAGTTTGCAGTGTTCTGTGGGTTTGCCGTAATATTGAATTGTGGATGGTACTTTATGATGTTTTCACAGGATGTTTGTCGCCCTTTGCTAGTGGTTGTCTCACTTCAGCTTGCCAGATAGCAGCTTTGTATGCCTCTTTATGTCAAAGATGCTAAGTCGGTAGACTGGTCCCATTCTAGGCACTCACTATTGGACTTGTAACTGGAGAAATATCTTAAGGAGCCAGATGTGAAATTCATGGCAAATCCAAGTCTCATAGTCTGAGTGAAGGTTGAGCAATACCAAAACTCTGTTGTGTTTTTAATCTCAGCCACATCAATAATGCCTTATTGCCCTAGAAACTTACCAGCTTTCTTGAACAGTTTTATTTTATTTCTGGATTTCAAGTACAGAGAGTTGTTAATTATACTTAGTTCATTGGTTTGCACAGGCTTCTCTCTTGAGCAACCGGTTGGTTCACCTATAAGTCATCTCTCTTTCTCTATCCATCCATCCATCATCCATCCATCTATCCATCTCATTTGATCCTCATTTCTCAATTTCTCACTGCTGTTCTCATTCTTCCTCCTACCATGAGCAGTCATGTTAGTGTGTTTAATAATATCTTTCTGTTTTCATGTGTTCTTGTAAAACATTTGTTCATGTGTCCTAATTTATACAAGTATCATTATGCTAAATAGCTCATTCTATTTTCTTCTTATCTTTACAGTCTATTGTTTCTAAGACCTAGCTGTTTAGTTGTGTGAATATCCAGCCCTGTGCTTCTAATTGCTGCAGAATACTTTATAGTTGACATCTACCATGTTTTACTTATCCACTTGTGATGGATGGCATGATTGCTTTCCACTTCCTACGACTGCAAAAAACCACTGATAAATGTGTAGTTTGTCTCCCAGTATATGAGAATATTTTTGAGAATTATATCCAGGAACAGAACTGCTGTATTATAAGGAATATTTAATTTAACTAAAGACTACCAGGTTCTTTCCAGAATGTCTGCACCAGTCTATGTTTAAATTAGCAGACATATGATGATTTCAATATGCCTATATGGCTAATAACAATAGCATCATCTAGCTTTCTAATTTTAATCGATCTAGTGAGTTTCTTGAACTTTTTCATGCTATTATGGCAAAGTGCCTGGTAGAAGCATATAATTGGAAAGCAAAGGCCCAGTTTTCTTTTCCTTTTTAGAACATTTGACCACATGATAGTCGTTATAGTGCTAGAAGCAATAAAGTCACTGATGTCATATTTTAGAAGGACAGCAGTCCAGAGAGTGAAATATACTGACACAAGTAAATATATTCAGAATGTGTTGTGGCCACTAGCCAGCCACTTCTGCGTTTCAGTGTAGAAGGTAGAGGAATGTGATCTTTGTTTAATTGTCACAGGAAGTCTATTTTTTGTCTAGGCTGGTCTTGGGAAATGGGGTGTCTTCCAGAAATCAGTCAATTCTAGCAGAAACCCCAAACCAATAAAATATCTATAAACAATTTGTGTTTTCTTACATTATTTAGATATCTGCCTCAATAAGTCCCAGCTGCATAACTCAAAATAGATTGTCCATGAGGTCATTGGTAGCATGAGTCAAAGGGGAAAATGTAGGATGCCGAATGCAGATGGGCTAGGGGAGCTGACCTAAATATTAAGCTGTCTCTTAGGGACTGGAAGAGTGGCCACTACCTAAACAACAGTGTGCAATGGGTCACTGTGAACTGGAACTAAGTCAGTGTAGATACTCAAGAGGGTCTCATCTGGTGGCTGAGGCATGGATGGAATCTCCCAATGGTGGCTATATTCTAGAAGTTACCTGCATGGCAATCTCTTGAGAAATTTCTCTGTTTTAAAGGAAGACCTAATCATTGACTTAAGATATAAAAAATAGGGTCCAGGACCATCTAAAAAAGAACTGACAAGAACTAAGGAGATCAGGGGCCTAGCCAGTTGGAGTAGGGCTCAGAGACCCTGGACGCCAGAATTGAGATCAGACCTGGTAATTTAATGAGCAAACATAGATGGTCTTAAAAAAGATCTAGGACTCAGTGGCCATTGGGGGATGGGGAGTCCACCCCAGATGCCACATTTATGAACATAAAGCTATACATTGGCTAGTGGAGTGGAACTTAGTGATAGAGATTCTCTTTTGACTGAAGCAGCTCAGAGTCTGAATGGACCTGAACCTGCTATTATAAATTCTTGTTGCTTAGAGTTGAGGGGCTAGAGGAGCCCTATCACTCCATTGTCTGTATTCCCAATTTGGCTTTATTGAAAATAAATTACAAGATCTTATGATTCCCTAAAGGTCAATTATGCACTTTTGCTCTTTCTAATACCTTAGAACCTCCTTTTCTCACCAAAGAAGGCTCTAGATTATATCAGTGCATATGGACTTTTCTTAGAGTTAATAGAAACTCAAAAAGAAGAGGTGAATCTGAACCCAGGTGAATGGGTACCATCACAGTAAGAAGAGGGAGCAGTGGCGATGACCTGTATAATTGTCTTTACCGCATATGCTTTTGTAATGGGATTTTGAATTCCAAAGAATGAGCTGGACAGGGACTGAGTGACTTCATTTTGCTCCCTGGCAAGGCCTCCTCATATATAACTTCCATGACCCTGCGGTATCTTTAATGGTCTCTACATGGAATGTACCAAGGGAATCCACATCATGTTAAATAATAGCATCTTCATGTTCATGCACTTAAATTTTCAGTAAACATTTATTGAATGAAAGAAGGAGTAAATGAATGGCAAAAAGTATGTCTTTTATTTAGTAATATGAGTAATAGTGATTATGAGAAGGTGAGAGCAGCATCTAAAGTCAATAAATTAGAAGATATGTACAATAAGAAAAAACATTACAAATGACACAAGTTATATACATATTCTCTTAGGTCTTTATTCCTAATTAGGCTCATTGTGAAATAATTTAAGAAATGATCTTGTATAGTTGGTGAACACAGCCTTTGAGGTTGTAAGATAGCCCTTATCCCTCGCACAAAAGCACGGGGCCCTTTCACAGCTTGTTACCAACAGGGGTTCACTTTCGTGCACTTACCCCGCAGCCCCACAGCTTATTCTTGGAGGTGGCTGCAAACTGTTTTCAATTTTCCAGTCAGTTCTGTAAAGCCTTAGAGGAAAGTCTGCAGGAAACCTTTCCCTTCCCTTTCTGGCATTGGGTCATTCTCAGTCCAGAAGCTCTATGGAGTTCAGTGGCCCTCAGGCCCTGAGCATTTGTCCCGCACTTCAAAATCAGGCATCAGCTCATCTGAACCAAAGATGCAGGGGAAAGTTCACTGTAGAGGTAGATGGGGTTAAAAATAATAAGACTAAAAATCCTTGGGTCTAAGAGATCATGTAGCAAGTCATAATTGCACAAGCCATTACCAACTGAGTAGACAGGGAGAATGAGCTGGAGCTGAACACACAGGCCAGAGATGTGAGACATTTGCCTACAGAAACTATTAGATTTTGCCAAACATATGACTTTAAAGGAAGGTGCTGAAGTCAGCATTGAAAGCTTTTTACTCAGAGGTTGGCAGACTTTGGGGAGGGGGATGCAGTTGGCTGAGGGTGCAGCTGGTTGTGCTGGAGCCTAGAGCTCCTCATCCCTCATCTAACTCCCATTCATTTGGGGCAAACCTAGAAATGTGTTACCTCCATCAGGAAAAAAGAGAGAGAGTCATGAGAGGGTTTCGCCACAGGCTTCCTCTGTTGTTGCTGAGCCCTTGGTTTCTCCAGGTGTTGTTGGAAAAGTCAGGAAGAAGGGGTGACATCATAGTCCAGAGAGCAAAGAGCGACCTGGTCTCTGCTTCACTCTGGCTGTGGACCCACGCTCAGGGCTGGAGGGTTGTTCCTCCTCTGCCTCATTTCCTCCTCTCACGAGGAATTAAGAGGCAATATAAACTTTCTGCCTTTAAGGGTTGGCTAACACTTTAACAAGACCAGATCCCCTTGATTCCTGTTAAATTAATAAGATGAAGAAGTATTTGAATGGCCAATTAATCTCTTCCAGCTGTTTTGCCCTTTTAGAAGATATTAGTCAAGGTGTTTAGAGGAAGGAGATGATTTTCATAACCAACTGAACCAAAAATATTTCAGGCAAACAAATTCGCATACATTTTGGACTACAGACATTATAAACTTCTGACTGGGATAATATATCTATACATAAGTTAAAAGTAGATGATTAAATGCCCCAAGCATGCAAGACAGCTAATTTTAGAGAATCTTTTTTTAAATTTTTTTTTTAATTTTCCTTGGGCAGCAAACTAGTTAGCACCATCCTCTTCTAACCACCTCCCACACTGTCTCTTATCTCATTGTTATTATTTACATTTGATGCATAATGATAAAGCAGCATCAAGGCCCTTTAATTTATTTGGCCTGGCCTGTTATTCTACATGCAGTAAACAGTTTCTAAAGTGTGGTCCTCTGACTGAGATTTTAGCAGAAGGATGTTCATTTTCCTGATTTTGTGATTCTGCAAAAATATTTAGCAGTGTTTAGCTTCTGAGATAGTTTTGCAACTATAAAACAAATATCTGATTTTAAACATTTCCGCTCCAGAATGAAATGAGAAGTAAAATGCAATACCCATTAATTTATAATTAAACTGGTTGAGAAAAGGGAAGCACATGCTAGCAGATTGGTCCTCGGTGACTGATATGCTCACTGCCACACAGCCACTGCTGGAGGATGATTTATTATTTTTCCTAATGTTTCTCATTCTCGTTTCAGCCGAGAAGGTCACCCGCAAAAGACAGATTCCAGAAAAGAGGAGACATAATTTGACTTTAGGTGGCTGCCTTTTTCCCCTTTTCACTTAAATTTCAGTATTTACAGTTTCCCGGTCTTAAATTTGACACTCAGCAGACATAAACTGTATTCTTGAGAGGATTAAAGGATTATTCACTCACCAGCTTAATCAGATTAATCAGAGATTTTGAACAAGATATCTAATGCCATTCACAAGATGAAATATGTGATCACTGCCTGCTAGTTAAATTTGGTTTGAGCACATACACAGACATACACACACAAACAAAGACATACAAGCATTAATTTTTATTTTATACATTATAATGCTATTATTTAAAAATACTTATTCTGTAATTATGATCAATTTGCTTCTAATGCCTGCTTTATCTAAAGACAGAGAAAAGCAAAGGCTATGTGCCTATATGTTTCCTGATGCTATTTAGATTAGAATTACTTTGTTCATTATAGGTTATTTAAATTTATTTTTAGAACTGCCTTTTTATTGTCATACTATTTTTTAAAAGAATCTCTGGAAATTTTTAAGAAAGAAAATTATTGTTTTCATATTTTGCATTCTTCTAAAGTAACCCTTGGAATGGGGAATATTACTGAGTTAAATGATAGAGCAAAAATAAGAAACATCCTAAAAATAGATTTGTTGTTTTGATTATTATTATATTAATTATTGCTTTTCCATTCAGATTAGGGGCTTAAATTCTATTCTACATTTATTTTAATAAGCTCCTTTTTCTGCAGAAACAGGAGGCAGCAAAGACCCTTTGTACTGCAGACATATTAAACCAGGATTGGGACCAACTGTCTCATTGTATGAACTCTTATTTTAAAGCAACTCGAGTTAAGCAGATTTTGTTGGATTTACTTTCATTTGGGTCTTATGATGTTTGGGGGATAGACATTGTAATACTGAAAATATTCTCAAAGATAGGAAGAAGCAAAATTAAAATGTGAGCCCTATTCGTCCACTCTATTAATCAGAATCACTTGATTCTGGAACTCCTGAAACCCCCTGGGAGTGGAATTTAGATCTCTCTCCATATTGGCCTTGTGGTTCAGAGCACAATGGATTTTGATGCTCTCATTTTCCAGCTAGAATCTAAGCTATGTTTGACAGTTATGTGTTTATCATAAAATTTTCATTAATCTGTTTATAATACTCATTAATGTTTGGTGATGATGCTGTCTTTAATGTATAATTCTAGTACCTGATATTAAAGCTTGGCTAGTGTTTCATATTTTTCAAAGTCTTCACAGATTTGATCCTTATTGTAACCCTGTAAAACAAAAAGGCACTCCAATATCTACCTTACCGATACAGAGAGAAGAAGCGCTTTACCCAAGGTTTAGTTATCGCATTAGGACCAATACTCAAATCTTTTAATTTTGAGTCCCAGATAATTCCACTCCTTATACTGTTGTACTTTGAAGTGTTTTCCCAGTGTTGGAAGTGGGTTTGAATAGCTCGGGGTACACAAGGATTGGTGTGTGTGTGTGTGGTTGTGAGAGAGAGAGAGAGAGAGAGAGAGAGAGAGAGAGAGAGAGAATGTGACACAGTTTAGTAAGTTTATAGATATGAATTGTAGCAATGAAATAAAATAAATAACAGTGCCAAGTTAGCAAATACTGAATATCAAAAACAGCAAATAAAAGTAAACAATGAATTTTGGTCAGTTTCCTGGGCTTTTGAGCCACAATAAGATTTTATTGCTGCACCAGAGCCAACGGTTAACAAAGGATGAAATCGTGAGCTACTATTTCACAACCATCCAAGCACTCAGAATGCTGGTTAACTTTGACAGTGCTCATAATTTGCCAAGCATTTTACCTATATTATCTCATCTACTCCCAAAGTGGGTTCCTTATTGTCACTCCCCTTTTTTTTCAGGTGACATAAACGGAAACAGAGAAATTAAGTAACATGCACAAGGTCACACAGTTACCACATGGCAGGGGTAGCCTAGAGCTGAACACCAGGTCTCTCTTCTTCATCGCCACGCGTACTTCCCTGCCATCAAATACGCTTCATGAAATGTGATTTCTGCATTGACACCTAATAATCTTAATTATTGCATTGTATGTGCATTTGCAGCACCATCTTTTAACAGAAGTGGTGATGTTTGTTCTGGGTTAATTTTACTTGTAGCCTGCTTTAAGGGCTCAGTACCTGTCAGGTTCATATGTGATGTTTTCCCATTTGTTGCAGTTAATCCTCACGTGGGAGACTGGAATTGTTTTGCTCATTGGCAGACAGAGAATTTGAGGCTGGAGAAAGTAAGCAACCTATCCAAGTACAAGGCCAAGTAAAAAGGCTGCAGTTCAACTTAGCCTGATTCCATGCCCTCTGGCCTTTCCCTGCAACCGAACATGAGGTCACAGCCAGGGAACGCTTAATTGAGATTCTGAGCTTGGCTTCAAGAAATGACATAACCAGAATCAGAAATAAAAATGTTCAACGTTTCAGATTTGCAGCATTATCTTCTTCCCACATGGGGGCCAGAAAGCCTTCCCATATCTGAGCACATTGCATTAATACTGAGTAATCAAACCCGGCTTCCCTTTCCTTTTCCTGGGCCTTAGTAATCTTTTTCACTTTATAAAACCACACTTTTATTTTTAATCAAATGTGCTTTATTATTTCAGGTTATCTTCTTTCCTTTGGAGAATGTGAGCTGCATTTGGTGATTTGGTTTTCAATGTGCATCCCTGCAAATGGTTTTTGCTCCAAAAGCACAGAACAGTGTGGGGTTACAAAGGTCAGGATCATCTCTTTAACTAGGTAGAGCTAGCTAATCTCTAACTTATTCCCATCTGTGCTGGGGAGAATGCTGATGTTTTAAAAATCCATGTACTTAGGTACAATCTATTTGGGGTTAATGTTTAGGGATCAGGAATTATTTTAGATAAGCATGACTATTTTTTTCTTGTTGTAAAAGAAAGAAAGAAAGAAAAAGAAGCAAGTTTAAGAGTAGGAGCTTACCATAAACCTCTTCTCAGAAAACATATTTGCATTGGATTAAAACTACACTAAATTTCTTCCTCTATAAATTTTTGGTAGTGACTTTATTCTGTCAAGAGCAGTTGTTCTGTTTTATAGAAGATGTAAACAAAGCAGTGCCATAATGGAAGTTGATGAGGTTTACAAACAAACAAACAAAAAATGATGTTGATCTGTTCAAGAGATAATAATATCTTTTATTCAAATAGCCACTGGAAAAGTTCCTAATATGTGAACTAAAGCTGCAGAATAACTTTTTGACTCATATTTAAGAAGTGACTTGGACTTGATTACTTTTTGGGGAAACATGGATATGTAAGCAGCTTGTTAGTGTGTGCATGCATGTGTGGTGTGTGTGATGTGTGTGTGTGTGTATTTTCAGTGGGAATCCTTATCGTCATTGTAGTGGCTTATTCTTTGCTCCCAACAAAAGCTGAAACTCCTGGCAGAGCCAGGTCCTTGAGAAGTGCTGTGAAAGAGGCTGTGGACTTGGCATATCATGGATTGAGAAATCCCAGGACATTTCACCCTAAACCATAAGGTCTTGTGTGACTGGGTTAGCAGGCACCTGGACCACTTAGATTTAGTGTCGGAGCAAAGATATTGGATTTCGGTAATTGCAGCCTTTGGGTTAACATGGCAGCTATTCTAAATCAATGTCCCATGTAGGCGAGATGTCAAGATCATGGGTCATTGGAAACCTCTCCTTGGTTTCAGCAGAGCTGCTCACTGGTGGGGCTTTCCAGGGTTCCTGGTGGCAAAGTCCAAGCTCTGTTGTCTTTCCCTTTCCCTTTCGTGTGTGTGTGTGTGTGTGTGTGTGTGTGTGTGTGTGTATGAGAGAGAGAGAGAGAGAGAGAGAGAGAGAGAGATGAGGAATATCTTTTATAGAAAAAGTAATGAGGCAGAAGAGGTGGGCTTCTTGGTGAATCTGCTTACGAGAATTAATAAATAAATTAATAAATTAATTAATCAATTAATTTATCCCAAGTCTGTTGGAGTTCCAAAAATGTCCTGTATCTTGACCTGGATAAAGTATTTTCACGTGTAAAACAAAATGTACATCTAAGATGTGTGTGTGTGTGTGTGTGTGTGTGTGTGTTTGTGCGTGTGTGTGTGTATTAATGAAATAAAAAAAGTTGAGAATCACTTTCTTTACACACACATGTATTTATTTGTCAGTACTGATTTTTGCACATGTACAGTTCTACTTAAGATTTCTTTAGACCCTCTACATGTCCCTGAGAGTGAGTGACAATGGTTTGGGAGGAAACGTGTGTTTTTATCAGCCATGCACTGGTCTGCGCACTTGGCTTCCTGAGCCGCGCTAGCTCTGCTCTCTGGACCTATTCCCCGCCCCCTACGTGGCCTTTTCCCAGGTGAGAGTTTAGTAAAAGGAATTCCTAGAGTTCTGCCACACTTGGAATTTCCCATTCTCGCTCTCAGTCACCAGCACCTAAATCCCTTCCTGGACGCTGACTGACACACGGGTGGTCCCCTCGTGAAGTTATTGCAGAAGAACAAGGAAGAATTTTAAAATATGTAAAATGAACTGAACATTCTTAAATGGAAAAGAATGAGGCCAATACAATGGAAGCCGTAATCCCAGTAACAGAAAATAGGATCTCGTCGCTTTATTTCAGAGCAGGGGCCCCTCCCGATCGCTTAGAAAATCAACACGTTAATGATGCGTGTGCGGACACACTTGTTTTTACCTAATGCTGACAGTCAGGCGAGTGGGGGTTGGGGTAGAGAAAGGAAGCCCAGGCGCGCGGATTGGTGAGCTGCACCATCTCGGCTTCCGGCCTCGGCTGATGGAATTATAGTTTATTTTTTTAATTTTCAGAGGTAGGCCGATGACAGCTGAAGAAGACTGTATTTGCTGAGGAGCAGCATGATGGTGGAGAGGAGCGCGGCTCCTGAGGGAGACCTAATGGTTCCTCTCCTTCCTGCACGGAGATAAAGACTTATAATAAGCGTGCATGTTCACCATCTGGCTCTGCGCATGTGGTCCTTATGGAGGGGAGAGCAGCACAATCTGTAAATGATCAGGAGCCATGGCGCTCTCTCCAGAGAATCCACGATGCAATCAAGGTGACAGATGGCATGGCCACTGCTGTGGCCTCATGGAGAAGATCAAAATCACCTTCAATAAACTCTGACTGAAATGGGCATGAACACCTCAAAAAAGTCAGTTTGTCAGTCAAACGGCGACAGCAAGCTGCACTGGGGAAGCGTCGCGGCCAGCTCTGTTTTCAATCGTTTCCATCTGACTGGGCCTGAACTATGATCTTTCTCAAATTGTCCTTTCTGTTTAGCTGAAGCAGGCCAGCAAATTGCCAGATTCATTGCTTTATTGAAGAAAATTGAAAACACGATGTCCGCAATTCCGGGGACGTGTGGCTGGCAGGTGCCGGGGACACCCAAGTGCAAAGAGTGGACCCTGTGTCTTCAGCTCAAGTTTGCTCAACTTTAGGCAGATTTTTGGATGTGAAAATAAAATGCAAATGTCTGCCTGGCATGAAAAGATCAGCTGGCAGTGGATAGATATATAGAGGATACTAGATGTCCAATAAGTGTCTGTAGATAAATGGTTGAAAAGAGGAGGAGGAAAGAAGGAAGGAAGGAAGGAAGGAAGGAAGGAAGGAAGGAAGGAAGGAAGGAAGGAAGGAAGGAAGGAAGGAAGGAAGGAGTGAGGGAAGACACAAACTAGTGTTGTTATTAAGTGCTATATATTTTAACAGCAGGCTGCTGCCTTTCTGATAGATTGGGTACTGTTTCCATTTTTATGTATATTTATTGCATTTGGGTTTCTGTGAATCTGAAGCCTTGGATATAAGATCAGTGAAATACATATATATTATTTTGTCCTAAACAAATTATGTAGTATTTGTAGGGATGAGCAAGTGGAGAGAAATTTCCATTTTTGACTCCCTTCTAACCTCCCACAAAAGCTCCAACTACTCTTAAAGCTGGAGGGAAATTAGTAAAAGTTACCTGTAGTAGGAGGAAAATAAACCACTGTCTTTTGGGAAGTAAGGACACTGATTTCGGGTCAAAGAGGATGGATCTTAATGAAAGAACTCGCCCCCGCTGTCTCTGCCTCCTCCCTTGGCAGAGTTCCACTGTTGTTCTTCCTCCCGAGCCCTAGGAAATATAGATTTCAAGCAAAAGTTGACTTTTTCAATCTTGTGGTTTCTCAAATACCCAATATTTGTTATCTGACATTGGCATTTAATATTACAAGCAAATGAGGAGACCTCAGAATTCCAAATTTCCATTGCTTTTCCTGTTTGAAACTGTGGTCTTCTGGTTTTGCATACTTGCTTTATTTAAAATCTAAATCCTGCTCCTGCCCCTGTCCCCATCCTCTTGGTTGTAAATAATTTGTTTGACAGCTGAGACGTGTCTTATTGTGGGGCCCGGGATTTGCATAAAGTCTTTACTCCTCTCATAGGTGCTTCTGGAGGCTACTGTCCTGCTCTGGAGAGTCACAAACAGAACTAAAGGATTTCTTTTCTAACCCGTGTACTCAAAGTAAGGAAACTGTGAAAAGGGGTCCATGCCGAGTAACAGGAATCGCAAGAACTTTCTACAGGGACTGACTTTTTCACAGGGCACATAAGCGGAGCTGACTTGTTACGTGTCACATTTGAATGTGGTCTCTTAGGAGCAGAGGACTAAATTTAACCAGGTGGAAATATACATCCAGTGCTGAACACCTACTATGTACAGGCTGTTCTAGGAGCTGAGAAACAAATCTTCAAGAGGGGAAAGTAGGTATCAAATGGCACTTTTATCAGCGCTGTGCTTCGCTTATCCCTTGTCCCCTCTGTCTGGCTCTTTGGTGAGCAGGCTTTGCCTCCCTATCAATAATCTCTCTTGTGACATACCAGGACCTAGACATGCAGGCTGGTGGGCACATGCTGCTCCATTACAGGAGACGCTGCTGTATTCTCTGTTCTGGCCTTTGGCTCTGTGGAATAACAGGGTCTGTAACAGACATGTTCATCAGTACAGCCACAAGGAGGGGTGGCAGGACGGTTCATTTCTGTCTTTCAGCAGCAATTCTTGGCCCCAGACTCCAGCTGCTGTAGAGAGTAATAAAAGGTGAATGGGTCTAACTCTCTCCTTCAGAGAAAAGATTACGTGGGGAAGGAACTTTAGCAGGGGCCTTACGGATAAGAGAGCTTAGAATGGAATGCGAATGCTCTGAGACTCGCACCTAGCATGAAATTTAGTAATCAAAACTTGGCCAAAATTCAGATAATTATGTTCTAGCCCTCTCTGGTATGGAGTGACATCTGATCACACGCAAGTTGTATAACCACATATCATTATTCTCTTTTATGTGCTATCATTCCTAAATAATAAGTTGTTTAGAAAAGGTTTCTTGTGATAATTGGAAAACATACCTGTCAGCAGAGCTTTTTCTTTCTAAGCTGTATATATGTATTTGCTCTATCTATGGGTGTGATAGGTAAGAGGATATACAGATCTTCAGTTTCCACCAGCTTCTAGAATTCACAAACAAGCAGCCATAGGAGAGTAGCTTGCAGTCTCAATGATCATAGCTCTAAGATGGACTAAGAAATTTATATATATATTTTTGAAAGATAGATACAATGCTGAAAGAGGTTACATAGAACTTTTAAAACACTCTCACATAAAGATATGTAATTTTACTAAAAACTCAGATCTCCAAAGCATGCCACTGGCCTGAGATAGCTTGGCCATGAACAATAATTGTGAATGTCAATGTCACAACCCTCTTACCCACCAGGTTGTTGGTCTTTTCTTCGAGGGGACTATGCTGTCCTATGTCAAATGGGGAAGTGGGTGGCTCACCATACATTTTCATCACCGCCAGTAAAACAAGTCAGACAAAGAAATGGAATACTGTTTTCCATATAGAGGACATCACTGTATGAGCACATACCAGGTTGGAATTGTGTTTTGGAAGCTACTGCATTTTCTAGTCAGGTTCCAGTCTGAACCCTCAATATCCGCATGTTTTCTGTCCTTACATATCTGAACAGGAGCGGTGGTGAGTGAGGATGATGGCCAGTTCACCAAATGCTTCCCATGTGGCTGGTGTGTTTTGGTTCAGCTTTTGTGATTTTTTATAATCTTCTTAGTGAAATGTTTCTGTCATGGCATGATATCTTGCTTAGAGAGGTCAATAAACATTTCACAGAACGTATTCTTCTTTCCTTCTGTTGGTGCCCATTTTAACCTTCATCGGGGTAGCAGTGTACAGTGGTTCCTGTGTCCTGTCTTTGATTTCTTTGAGTTCTCTTTGGTGACTGATCCACAATAACATATGCTGTCTTTGTCCATAAAGTTATTTATCTTTCATAGAAAAATGCTATATCTGGGGCATTTTGAGCTGGTGTGGGGCATAGTTCTCTTGACATTCTTATAGTCAGCAAGAACTTGCTTTCCTTTCTTCCTCACGACACTTGAAAAAATTTTAAGGTAGTTTTTTCCAATCTTCTCCATAAGTGAAGACTTCTCATAGGGTGAAGACTCTAAAACAACACCGCCAGGGAGACATACAGCGTAAGCCACGAATGCGAGCCTCGTATGTCATTTTTCATGTTCCAAAGCCAAATTTAAAAAAAGTAAAAAGAAACAAAATTACTTTTGATAACAAATTTTATTTGACTGACTACATAAACAAAATGTAGTATATTCATACAGTGGAATATTATTCAGTCATAAAAGGAATAAATTCTGCTACATGCTACGACATGAATGAACCTTGGAAACTTTATGCCAAATGAAATAAGCCAGCCACAAAGAACAAATATTGTGTGATTCCACCTATTTGAAGAATCTGAATCAGATTCATAGAGACAGACAGTAGAATGGTGGTTACCAGAGGCTGAGAAAAGAAGTCACTGTTTAATGAGTTCAGAGTTTCAGTTCGAGAATATGAAAAAATTCTGGAGACGGATTGTGGTGGTGGTTGCACAACAATTCAAATGTTCTCAATGCCACTGAATTGTGCATTTAAAAATGATTAAAATGATGTATTTTATATTATGTATGTTTTACCATATGTTCACGAAAAGTGATCAGATTATGACATTCTTTTGTTCAGAAAGCTGCAGTGTATTCTCATCATACTATGAACACTTTTCAAATGTCCTTTCTGAGATCTCATTCCTGTGATCTGGCTTCTGACTTCTTCAGCTACCTTTTCTTGCCTTTGCTACTTGCCATGTGACCTTCTATAACTTACTTAACTTGCTAAAGCTTCTGCTTCTTCATATATAAATTTGGGCTACTTCTGGTATCAATCAACTGCATCAAATTGGTGAGGATTAAATTATATAATGCAGGTGAAATGCTTAGCACAGTGCTTGGCCCGTAGTAAAGTCTGAATAGAGACTAGCTTTTAAAATTTGTAGTTGTTATGGGTATATTTAATTTCACAACAAACGTTTAACACATGATATATATGTGATTAATTCATTTATAATACTTGGAGAAATGATACTGCAGGTAAATTACTGGTGTGTGGATAGAGATGGGACAAGTATTTGTTAATAGTGTTATTTACTGTGGAGAGATCCATATAGATATCCTGGTGTGCGGATTAGGAAAATTTGATCTAAAACTTTGTTAAAACAAACACCAGGATGAAATCAAGCTTTCTCTGAAATAGATTATTCTTACTTAGCTGGCACTCGCAGGGCCATGTTCTGTTCATCTGATTACAAGCATCACTGCAGAACACTCTTTACTGGCAGAGAAAAACTAAACTGTGTCAGAAGTATCAGATACTTTCACAGTTCCACACTTTCTTACAAATAACATTTAGAGAGAATCTGTTGTTTTACAAAATTATGTGGTCACGATTTGTACTCCCTAAGAGCTATTCATAGAAAGGGTTCATTTGCATCAGGCCTACCCTGGTGGACTTCCCTTTACCCTCACCTGTAGCTAACAGGTGTCACCAGAGAAAGCCCAGATCTGGGCCAGTGTGAAAATGGCCCCATAGCTTTACCTCTGAATGTGAACAAATATTCTTATTTTTACTAAGATGAAAAGTAGAATCAATAAATTATGCTTACAGTATAGTTGTTGTTGTTGTTGAAACATTTAAAGGACAATCACTCTGTTGACTGCTATTTGCATGGTGAATGCAGTCAATGCCTGAACCTCTAGTCTGGAGACCTTGGCTGTCTGTTTCACAGAGCTCCTTCTTTGCTTTTTCCTATTGCCTACCATTTGGCAATGCCCTGTAGAGCTGGCCAGCAACAAGGGGACAAAAAATCCCTCCGTTGCAAACCTCAGACTAGTTCATATTAATTAACAGGTTTTGGGGAAAAGGTAAAATTATACCTAAAATGAAGTAAGTTTTAGTTTTATGATCTCTTTATATCCAAGAAGCAGCCTTGTGTCATTTAAAAAGATCACTAAACTAAGAAGGAAGAAAACGCACCCAGACCCTTTCTAGCTAATTCTCTGGCCTTGTCATTTCTCTGTGGGCCTTGGTGTCCTTTCCAGTTAATGGCAGTTTTCACCAGTTCTGTAACGTAAGAAGTGTTAGCTATACTGTAACTTTCATCACTTTATAAGCTGATTAGGATTCAAACACGCAGGAATAAAAGTTTGAAATTCTTTTCCTACTTATTCATTATTTTACCTCGAAAGGATGAGAAAGTTATTTAACCTAAAGCATTGCTATTCCACAAGAATACCAAAATAATGGATTTGCATGTGGGCACGATTTTATATTGCATATTATTCTGAGAATTGGAGTTTTAAGCATTTATTACTAGTAACTGTCAAAAACACAAAGGATCTGAAACTTTTTGAAAAATGTGAAGAAATGGTTAAGGGCTGAATTAAAGGAACAACGTGAGATCTGTTTCTTGGCTATTCTACTGGTATTTCACACATGCTCGTATCTCTTAAATTTGATGATGATTGCAAAAAAATTACTAATCTAGACTTTATTTTGCAGATCACCAAAGCATTTTAAGATAAACTTAAATTTTACTTATTCCGATTGCTATGATGAAACAAAACCATAGCTAGTCAGCATTTTATCAAAAGAGTGTAATTTCCATAACTGTTAGGAGACTTCATTCAGAAGATATGCTGTGTAGACAAAAGATATCAAGAGGGTGTTTATGAAAAGCTTTGATATAGAGAGTCAAGCATAGAAAAATTATTTCATATAAAAATAAAACTCTAATGTCAGGCTGAGGAATATGAACATGTAATATTTTTGGTCTTATATTTCAGTTGATCACTGAGTTTTACATTGTACTATAGACTAACAGAATAATAAAATTTGTGGATTACCTGAGAAAATTATTTAGCTTTTATTTTTGTCTCATCAAAGTAAAGGCAGCCTTCTTGTGTGTTTGGCAAATAATGAGGGAAGTGAGAATATACATAGACAGGTCTTCAACTCAACACCTCAGACTTGAGTTTTATTAAGGATTTCCCCGCAAGGCGTTCCCTGCCTGCCCCACAGACCCAGAGGCCCTGGGGAAGGGACTGCAGACGTCCCGGCCTTCACTACTTTCCATGTGTGGGTGGTGGCTCTGTGTGCCCATTGCTAGCGGCACACTTAAAATTTGTAAAAGGCTGCCAGAAAAACAACAGCAACATGCTCCTATTTTAACTATTTAGGTCTGTGTCACATTCAGTTCCTCTGAAGAGGGTATAGTTGTTTCTACAGTTCCTTCTAGTGGCCAGTGCAGATGAGAACCACTGAGTCACATGTACCTCAGCCACAGTGTGGCAGAGAAGCAATGCCTCTTTGTACAATAAAAGACGTTTCTCTAGCAGACAATTCTTTTGTATGCACATCATCCAGATGGCCATTTTCGTTTGTCTCCAGGGGTGAACCAAGCAATACAGCAGCATAAAGAGGATAAAAACAATATTTTCTCCAAATCCCATTTTCCCCAACCTCACTTCATTTTCTCTTTCAACACATTACACACTACTAGACACTAACTTGTTCACAAGATTTTGCTTTATTCAGTATTTCTCAGGCTTTGGAGGAACAGATGCCTGGAGCCTGTAAGGCATATAGACTTCCTCTTCCAGGTATAATTAATGTCATATATAGGAGGATGGTACAAAAAAGAAAAGCTTGAATAATATGTGATGAGACATTTGTAGTGAGTTGAGGAAAGCCCAGATATTTGTAGATGATAGAAATCTTTGTTCTTATAAAGATTAAAATGGTCAACACCTGATAGCTCAAAGTTATTGTATGCATTCATTTCAGAATGTTTTTTATTAACTACATTATTAAAGTGAAAAATATGCATCAGAAAGAATGCAACCTATTAAGAGAAATATAAAAACAAAAGCAGATAATGGTAATAAATTCATAGCTTACATAGTTTGTTATAAATTTTATGTTCTTATGGATTCTTTCTGTCTTACTAATAATAATGAAGTAATACAAACAAGTAAGAAAATGCAAAAGTGAGGCATCTTACAGACACATTGTTTTTCTTATATTAATTATTCAACTTATTTTAGATTATTAGACTGCAAAATACACACCTGAGCTACATATTCAATGAGTCTTACTTTATTATAAAAATGACTAAATTACTTTTCTGATTCAGAGAATTTAAAAAGGTAAATATTGAACTAACCAGTTGAATAATACAATGAATTTTGGAATCAAATAAAAAGACCTAATGAATCAAAAGACTAAATTTACATATGTACATTCTTTTCTCTATTATCTGGTTTATAACATCAAAAATATAGCTTTCTTTCTTTCTCTGCTCCTTATTATGAGGAGAGGGTAGGGGCATGGGACTCAGGGAGATGGAGAACTGATTTGGCTTTATGGAAAGAAACCAAGGACAAAGATTCCAAGTTCTATCCTGAGCTCTAAATTGGACCATCTGGTCTTGTGGGAGCCACTCGCCCTTTTGTGTATTTAGATAGCAGCGCGTAGCAAGGAGCACAGGCTTGAGAAATACAGATACCCGATTGAAATCTTCATTTCAGCTCTTACCAGCCATGTGACCTTGAGGCAGGACTTAACCTCTCTGAGTCTCTGTTCTTTCATTTTCAAAATGTAGATATCAACAGCTGCCCTCCAAGGTTGCTTGGAGAATCCAATGGAATTATATTGGTAAAAGATCTAACACAGTGTTTGGTACACAGCACAAACCCAGAGGTAGAGCTCTTCATTATCTTCAAATAAAGTGGTTCGATCAATTTCCTCTGAGCTGCAGCATTCTGCGATTCGGGAACTAGTTGATTTTGGCATCTAGATTTTGGCTCAGAATCAGGTAATTTGCTGACACCCCACTCCCATCACATACGTGGTAGCCATGCACTAGTAGAGTTCCTGGTCACATAGAGCAGGTTGTGTTAAAGGCACAGACATTGGCTCAGGTTAGTTTTATGCCTGGCATGGAAGCAAAACATCTCAAAATTGTTCACTGAGTTGCCTGAACTACAGCTTAATCCTTCACCATGACTGAGTGACCTATTTTTTTCCAAGACTGTGAGAAATTCAGAGATGGAAGCTAGCGCTGAATCAAAGCTCTGGGGTTCTGTCATATACACTCCTTGGTTTTTCTTCAGCCTTATTTTAAATATCCCTAGGGATGGGCTTTCATCATTTTTCTTGACTATTTTTTTAAAATAATAATTTGTACTGTCAGAAAGTTTTCTGGGTAAATTTTCCTTTCTTTTCTTATATACCTCTAGCTATCCTGTCCTAAAGCTGATTAAATAATTCTTCCTGCCTGTTCAGTATTTCTCTTCTCAGATTTTTGTAGTCAATTATTGGTCCCCCCTCAGCCATTACTTAACAACACCAGACATAATCTTCATCTTTAATTATTTCTCATAACTCATTCCTCCATCACCACAATCATTATTCTTTCTTCCCTGAATTAATCCATCTGCTCTTGTGAAGGTAACCTCGGTGCCTGAGGTGCATGTTCCCTTGGAAGTAAAACACATAAGCATATTTATTTTAAATTTTTTATTGAAATAATACAATAATCCAGGCAATTTTGAAAACAAAACAAAACAAAATTAACCTGCTCTTCTAACATAATGGCTATCGTTACCTTTGTCTTTACCATTTTTACCTTTTCAAGTATAAATAAATACCTCATGATTTTGAGTGGAAATTATGCACCAGGCACTGATGGTGGGATGGATGCCTGGTTGCTATGGTGGTAATCAGGACGATGCACTTGCTAAGTCCTTCACGCGAATTATCGCACTTACCACCACAGCAGTCCTGTGAGGTGGCTCTATGACCCATTTCACAGATGAGGAGACTAAGGTTCAGAGCAATTACATAAGTGGCCCAAAGTCTGGCTCCAGGGATCACTCATAATGGTTATGATATTCTGTCCATCTATCTTTTCCCATGTTGTGTCATAGTAATTATTTAAATAGCAATATATTGGGTGAATACTAATTTAGTTAACAATTCTCAATCGATAGTTTTTTAGAGAGATTCTAATTTTCACTATTACAGACATCTATGAAATGAACTTTTTAGAGCAATGAATAGCATAAATTTAGAGGATTATCTTATTTTTCCCTACATTTTACTTCTAAAAATTATCTAAGTCCAGGAATCATAAAAGGAAACATTGATGTAATTGATTAAATTATTATTTTTTTAAATTGAGTTCTGAATGGCATAATAACCATAAATAAGGTTGAAAACAAATAATGAACTGGAAAAATTATTCACATAAAATTTGACAGGTAGGACGTGGTTCCATAGTGCAGTGGTTAGCATGTCTGCTTTACATGCAGAAGGTCCTGGGTTTGTGCCCTAGTGGAGCCACGGTCCATGGCCTACGGTCATGCCACCCTGAACAAGCCTGATGTCTGATCTCGGAAGCTAACGAGGGTCAAGCCTAGTTGTACTTGCATGGAAGACCACCTAGGAAGTCTAGGTGCTGTAGGCACAAATAATAATAACAATAAAATAATTTGACAGGTAAATATTAATATTCTCAATATCCAAAGAGTTTATATAAATGAACTTAAAAATGCTCTAATGGAACAATTAACAAAAGAGGAATATAAATGACAATAAACCCTTGAACTAGTGTCCAATGATACTAGTAATTAAAGATATATAGATGTATAGATATCTCTCTCTCTCTCTCTCTCTCTCTCTCTCTCTCTATATATATATATATATATATATATATATATATATATATAAACTAATAGCTTTTACTTATCAATAGGCAACACAAAAAACAATGACAACACCAAATGTAGGCAAGGGCATGGCAAAACATGTTTACTTACATAAGGCAGGTTGGATTAAAGATAGATACAATTGTTCTATAAGTTAATTTCCAATATATACCAAAGTATTTAGCTTATCCTCTTTAAAACAGCATTTCCTCTTATAAGACGAAGAAAAGATCTTTGAGGGGAAAGACATGATTTGCAATAAATTACTATAGGAGTGAACCCTCTGCAACCTAACCTGATATATTTAGACAAGATTCAGATAAAATCTAACAAAGAAATACCCTACTGCCTAGGACTCTGTGGGGCTGAAATGCCTGTCCATTTTGGGGTTATTGTTGTGAAAAGGATGAATGTTTTATGATAAATTTTCTCAATGAAAAGAGTCCAACATCCACCCTCCAAAAATTAGGTTTGGAAAACAAAGATATTTTGGTCCCAAGTGGAAAGAAAAGTGGCATGTAAATCATCTGCTTCCTCTGGGAAGGAGAAGGAGCAGGCAGCCGGCACTCCCCTAATGAGGCTCACACACCAGTAGAAAACCCAAAACCCATGGGAGAAGCCATAGTCTACAAACTCCATCTTTTTTGGGGGGCGGGAGGGAATCACATTTAAATCCTAATAGCGTACTATCATATCAGATCCCAAATAAATGAGAAATTTCTTTGAAATGAATCTCCTCTTGACCCACCATCACCTTCATTCTGTGAACCTGGATGCCTGAGAAATACTTTCCAGAGAAAAATGTGAGAAACTATTCCTGAAGCCAGGCAGTAGCGTGCACTGGGATATGGCCAATGTCAGCGTAACTATTGCGTCTTCTCAGAGGGGAATGAATTAGCAAAATAGAATAAAAGGGATTGCAACTGTTTTTCTCAGGGAAGGTGAAATAGAGAGGAATGTGTTAATTCTTAACCTCACTGCTTTGTAGGTGTGTGTGAGGGCACCGGGGGTCAGGGTGTACTAGTAGCCGATGTGAAAAGTGCTGTCATTTGTGTGGGTGTACAGGGTCATTGATTCATTTCCTCAATCATACATTTATCCTACAGTCATTCGTCGAGTGTCTATTATATGTCTTATGTTTTCCTAGGTGCTGAGGATGAAACAAAAACAAAACATACCAAATTCCTCCATCATGGGGCTTACTTCGTAGTAGTATCTCAGGGCCAGATGTGAACACAGGGCTGAATTATTCTTCCCAACTGAGGTGTTGGGGATGGAAGTGCAAGGAAATGGGTACAGTGCAACTGGGCTCAGAGAAAAAGAAGGACAAGAGCTGGAGTGGGAGAGAGCTGGGAGGGCTGAGGGGACTCTGAGGGAGAAAACGTCAGAGGGAATTTGGGGTCAGAGGGGGAGGTTCACATGCTGGATGGTATGTGATGGGATCCCTTTCTTCTTTTAAATCATCCAAAAAGTAACAATTAAGTGTTCTCTGAGATTCTCTTTCCTGTGGAAACTGGTGACAGGACCAAGGTCTGCACTTAAACAACTGTGAGGGTGGAAGGTGAGTGGGCAGCATCAAGGGGCAGGTGCACATCCAGGTGACATCTGCCTGTATGTTGCTGGTGCTTCTACAGAGTTTAAAAGCAGTTGTGAAAACATCATCTGCTTGTCTCTGTGCATTTAGGGACATTTTTCTCCATTGTACTTTTCAGCATTTCCTTCCTTCCTTCCTTCCTTCTTTCCTTCCTTCCTTCCTTCCTTCCTTCCTTCCTTCCTTCCTTCCTTCCTTCCTTCCTTCCTTCCTTCCTTCCTTCCTTCCTTCCTTCCTTCCTTCCTTCCTTCCTTCCTTCCTTCCTTCCTCTTCCTCCCTATGTCTCTCTTTCTTCCTTAACAATTACCTTGTATTATCTCTACAGAAAAAAAAAAATGATATCTTAAGAGCGTGTTTACAATTTTGCTTTCTATCACCTTAAGATTTCAGTTATAGTTCTGATTTTTTACCTTCTCACTGGACATTTGGGTTTTGTAAATGTTTCTGATTCCAACATAAAATTTGGTCGTATGTCATTTTATTCTGTTTCTTCCTTTACTACTATAGAGTTTTCATAATTTAACTTTTTATATGGAATTTCAAGTTTTTGATGATTGCTCAGGAATATTTAGTTTGGGACTCCACAACTTAAGATGAATTTGAAGAATTTTTTAAATACAGAAAAATAACAAAAATGATTATGGGGTGAGGAAGTAAGAATTATATTGAAAGAGTACAGGAGGTGAGCTCATTTCATTAAAAAATAGTAAAAGATACACTAAAAAAATTGTTTAATTCATTGTGCCTCATATTTTGGTCTTCATTCTCAAGTGAATAATCTGAATTTGGAAAAACTCTTCTTAGAATTCTAGTTAGAACTATTATTCTCACAACCTCTTTTTAGAACTCTCATTCCTCCATTGTTATTTATGTAATACTAGCATATAAGTATCTAATATTATAAGTTGTCTTGGATACAAAGTATGTGGTTTACATAAATAAGTGAATGACTAATGACTCAAATGTTTTTATACCTAGAAAAGGCTGATAACCAGATGTTTTAAATAAATAAATAAGAGGAAATTGCTTCAAATTGCAGCCTAAAACACTTTGGTTTTGTACAATGTAAAATGACCAACAGTTATGTTTGCTCAGCATTAGAGTGAGGTCACCATCTTTCTGGAAGAAATTAGTGTGAGCGTTCAGCGTGTACTTCAGAAGCTGCCAATAACCTCTGTGTTGTAGGAAATTGGTCTTTTCTTGTTTGTCTTGTGGGAAAAATCATTAGGCCTCTGCCATTTTTCTGTTTCTCTTTGCATTTTTTAATGGTATTTTCCCTTCACTATTTTTATCGATGTACAATTTTTAACATCCACGAGAAGGGTATATTTTTGTGCATGTAAAAATCAATTAAAATTGCTCACATTTCAAATTAATATTCAGGGCTTATTAAATTAATATTTAGATTTTAATAACAAACTGAGCAACCTTTCTCCCACCCCAGTGAGAACATTGGAATCATTTTATAGTTTTTCCCAAAACAGGAGCCTCTAAGTCTATAATCTTTAGAAAGAGATCTTGCAATCCTGAGTTCAGCATAATCTCTTAAATGTTCTTCCATCAGTATTCAAAATGCCGCCTGATTTGGGCAGATGACATTCAGCGTCATTTTCTTTGATTACTTCCTGACCTAATTGTACTGCATTAATCTATTTTCTCTCTCACCGTTGGTCATAGTAATTAGGTCCATTCTAATGATACTATTTTTTTTTCTGGAGAAAGTAGTTGCTAGAACTAAACTTCCTTTTGTTTCTCCTTTTTTCTTTTATTTCCTCCTTTTTATTGTCTCAGATACATATTTATCGACTGTGTCATCATCACCACCCCGCCAACTTACTTTTAAAAATCCGAGGCACCTCTTTTACTACGTTCTCTTCTTACACCTTCCTTCTTTTTCTTGTCTTGCTCCCCTTATTGTAAAAGAAATGATTCCGCATCACATATTCTCCCCCACCATTAAAATACATGCCGCCTATAGGTCGATAGTCAGCAGTGAATTGTCCCTGTGATTTACCTCATTTATTCGAGTGAAACCAGAGAGATATTTTGGAAACAAGTGTCTGGACTGATACTCTCTCAGGAGCATTCTTAGCTTTGTGAGTCAAGTCACAGGGAGGTTGTGTAATACTCAAAAAAATAATAGTTTACCCTTCCACAGAGATGTTTATTAAGAAGCAAATTATCCTCATCCCCAAGTCATTTCATTATAGTTCTTAAGAGCACCATTTTGGGATAAACAAAGTGAAATTGCAGTTAACTAAATGCTAGCATCTGTTTAATTGTTTCAGATCTACAAAATGTGGTAATTTGTAAAAACTCTCTGCCATGATACACCATTTATAAATCTCTGCAGCAATAATCATAATTTATTAATTCCCTCATTTACTTGTTTTTCAATAAACATTTATTAAATAGTCATAAATTCGCCCAACACTGTACCTAACTAGTAGGTTATGAAGACAAAATAATTAAAAGAACTTTTGTTGAACATTTTTTTTACTTAAATTTAAAATAAAGCTATTTAAATTAAGTAGCTTTTGAGGTTCTCATAATATATACTGGGCCTTGGGCTTAGGGCTTTGATACCGAGAATGGATACATGCTTAAATTCTTAGAGTATTTCCCTATTATTAGCATTTATGTCAATTTCGATTTGTGCCCTAAATATATTCACTGTCCCAAATGAGATAGAGCATGAGAATGAGATGGGTGTATCAGTGAGAATTCAGCCAGAGAAACAGACCAGAAGGAGATCTACAGTAAGGGATGTTGTATTGCAGAGTCGGCTCATGTTATGTGGTGTTTGGCTGGGCGAGTCCCTCCCCTCCAGGACGGTTCTCAGCAAGGCAGGCTGGAACTGCTGGGCTTGAGCAGTAGCTGCTGTCCCAGGCAGGATTTCTTTTTCAGGGAAGTCTCAGCTCTGCTCTTCAGGGCCTTTCAACTGGCTGAGTCAGGCCCACACAGGTTGTCTAGGGCAATCACGCTTATTAAAGTCAGCTGATAATGGACATTAATCGCATATACAAAACATCTCCATAGCAACACTCAGGCTGGTGTTTGATTGAATAACTGGGGACTCCAACCCAGCCCTGTTGACTTTTAAAATATTTCATCCCTTGTCAACTTGGCATCCACACACACCTCTTTAACTGATACTTAATCTGCAAATAAAAACAGTAACAAAGTCAGAGTTTGCCTAACAGAATTCAGCTCTTCTGTGTACAACCCCAAATCTAGTAACCCTTTAAACTCTGAGGGAGATGCTAAGTACTTGGGTGATGCTCATGCTTTTACTTTGATATCCTGTAACTTAAACACAATGACTTAAAATTAACTGTTAGTAATGCATCTTAACATTAGATGATGAGGGGCTAAGAGAGGAAGGAAAACAAAAATACTTGGCGTATATTTATACATATATATTTATATAAAAGTAAAGAAGAAATGTTCATAACTATTACAGTTCTCATTTCTGCTACTAATCAGTTGCAGCTGGTATTTATCACTGTAAAATTGGGCCTATTTTATTTGTATGGATTTGTAACTATATTCCCTCGGAGTTATATAATGAAAAGTGGCAATTTAATTGTAATTTCTTTTAAATTTCTTACGAAATTTGTTTTTAAAATCAGAAACTATTTTCTAAGCTCTAACTATATGAATCTGTAGAGCCTCTTTCTGCTCAGGAGATTGGAGTGAATACTACACTCAGCAAAACGCTTTATCTTCCCGTGGGGACAAACAAATGAAGACCACCTGCTTCCGATCTATTTGCTTTCCAGGCTGCACCAGCAATGCATCTGAGACAAATTAAAATATTTTTCTGCTTAAATAACAAAAATGATTCTTACAATAAGTGGAATTTCATCACTTTCTTATATTATTAAAATGTAATAATATTAACAGAAGAAAATTTATAAGTGCCCAAAGAATTACATATTGTAAGCATAAACACATAAATTGATATGTAAGGTCAAGTCGAAGGATTCTCAATCCAAGATTTCAGAAATTAAAAATTTAGATAAGATTAAAAATATCAACTTTTGAGATAAATTACTAAGAAAAAGTATGGATTCTCTCTCGTAGAGAATTAAATAACCATAGATTGTTTTTACATCTTTTTGAAATATCCAGATGGTGAAATTAACTATATAATTTTTTACTTCATCAATACCATTCTTCATAGTCTCAATAAAATTGAAAAATAGTAGAAAATAAAAATTATATAACAGAAAAAGTGTAAAAATAAAATCTATGGCAATTCAAATGACCAGAAATGAAACATTTGATGTATTTTTCTCTAATTTTTTTTTAAACCATATAGGTGTGTTATAGGTGTCTGTCTTATGCTCACACACACCCATGTAATATATAACTATATATTTTGCATAATTGAGATCATACTGTGTATATTCTCATTCCTGCATTTTATTTACCATATTATAAGTATTTTCTCATACAGTTGAATATTTTAAAAGCATAACTATAATGCCTGCAAAAGATTTTTTTAAATGTATACATCTTAATTTCTTAGATCATTTCTCTATTGTTAGATTTATGCCAATTTCTATTTGTGCCCTAAATATATCCACTGTCCCAAATTTTATCACAATTATTATTTTTTTTTTTGCTTTAAAAAATAACTTTAATACTTATGTGTCATCCGAATAGCTAGCTTGTGGCTAGTCCACATAGTTTTACTGTGCATATCCTTGTGCTTGTCTCTGAGTACTCATATGTATACATTTCTCCTGGTTATATAGCTAAGGTGGGATTATCAGATCATAGGGTAGTTGTATCTTCAACTTTAGTTGATAATGTCAAATTCTTCATCAAATTGGTGATATCAATTGTTTCCCCCTCAGCAGTAAGAGTTCCAATTGTTTTATATTCTAGCCAATATTTAGTATTGTCAGTGATTTTCAACTTCTTCTTCTCTGGGGCTATATAGGTGATATTTCATTAAAATTTTAATTTGCATTTTTTTGATTACTAATAAGATTTATGACTGAATATAATATATATAATATATATAATATTATATATATTATATAATATATATAATATTATATATATTATATAATATATATAATATTATATATATATGCCTCTTAAGTTTTTTCCCATTTTAAATTTATTTAAAGTTATTCTTGTTGGATTCTAGTTCTTTTTATTTTCTAGATGCAAGCTCTTTGTCAGTTACATGTGTGTTGCAAGCTTTCGTGGATAGAGAATATTTTAGTTAATCTATAATTCTGGGTTGCAGTTTCATTTCATCACCTTGAAGCTATCCCTCTGTATTCATTGTTTCTTCTGAGAAGTCAATTGTTTAAATATTTTTAAAAATTAATAAGTCCCCCTACCCACCTTTGCTAGTCTTTCTGGTTGCTTTTGGACGTAGTATAATGTGTTTGAGTATACTTTTTAATTTCTTTATCTAGTTTTGCATTTGATGAGACCCCTGAATCTGTGGATTAAGAATGTCTTAGTTTTAGAAAATTCTTAGCCCCTAAATCTTCAAAACTTGTTTCTTTCCTGTCTTTCTGGGGCTCCAATCATGTGGATGTTAAGCCTTTTGCCTGAATACTTCATGTCTCCTACTTTTTGTTCTGTATTTTCCATCTTTTTGTCTCTCAGTTTCATTCTGAATAGTTTCTTCTGGTTTATATCTATCTAGCTTCCTTTAATATTCCACTTGTTGAATTCTTAATTTCAGCTTTTCCTTTTAGAATTACCATTGAGGTGGCAGGTGGAGGGGTGTGCAGAGGAGGAATCTGAACAGAATCTGTTCCAAAGTAACTGAATTAAACCTACAAAAGACTGTTTAGCTTAGTAAATTAGATTCGTTTTTTTTTTTCACCAGATTGAAGTAAATTTACTCTACTACACAATGAATTGCGAGAAAGAGGAGATAATTTTAAAGAAATAAATTATATATATACTTTTTTTTCTTTGTAAAAGGACATCAAAGGGCAAGTTTCATCATATTCTGAATGTGCTCTTTTTCATTCATTTTTCTTGAGGCTCAGATGGTTCTTTGGCTTGTAAATTCTTCCAATGTGATGTGAATTCTGTGATTATGATGATCATTTATTTTTGTACCTGTTGCAAGTATTTTTTTTTATCTGGTTGTCTTCTGTCATTTAGAGCCATTATTTTTTCTCAGAGGTTTCTTTTTGTTTTATGGTTTACTTCTATATTCTGGGTGAATATCTCATGTTTGTCTTTTGTCCTTAAGCTTGATTTTCTGCCATGTCAATTCTATACTTTCTTGCCTCTAAAGTATATTTTAATTCTGCTATTATTTTTGAACATTTTAAATAAAAATGTCCAAAATATTTTAAAAACAGCATGATAAACCAAATATGCCAGTGAGACAGCCACAGAGGTGACCTGCTTGGCCCTCCCATTGGGAAGGAACTTGAGCTTCAGTTGTGAAGAGAGCAGTTCACTGAAATGCAGCATGTTTGGGACTTGCCACAGCATGCATGCCAAGTCCCTCTTCTCACAGGCAGCACCCAGCCAGGGAGTGAACACAGCAGGTGCACAAGGGTCCGGATATTTCTGCCCCATGTGGGACTCTTGGATGGGAGCTCGCCTGTTGGATTGGTCAGTACTGTCAGATCTGCATCACAGTCTGAGACTCTCCTCTCAATTCTACCTTCTTCTGCCTATTTTCTTACAGATGTGTATACTGGCCTGCAGGCATTCTTCTGACTAATGCTGCTTCCTCCCGCTTTATCTTTCACTTGAATTACCCCATAGAAACAACTGTTTTTTAACTCTCTCTCAGCATCTGTGTCTGTACAACCTGCCACTTGTCTGCAATAATTTAAATTTTACCGCATTCATGTCATGTGTCTATTCTCTAATTTTTATTTCTTTGTCGAAGTATTTTAAAACAAATCCTAGGCATCATGCCATTTCACCTCTTTGTACTGTGTTGTACACCTCTTAGAAATATAAAAAATGTATTATGTGTTCATAATGCACACATAACAACATCAACAGTTATTCTTTAATATTGTCCAATACTGAGTACATAATCAAAATTTCCCAGTTATCTTAAAAATTTTTTGAGCCAGACATGTTATGTTTGTATGTAACCTAAGTCATTTTCTGCTATGTATTTTAACTTCAACAAGCTCACTTAGAATTTCTTTTTCATGACATTTTTTCTTTTATGGTTTCTTGTTTCCTTTCTACATTGTCCATATTCTCCTGTAAGTTTTAGAGGAAGTTAATCAGAATTCTTCTAAATTTTTTATTTTTTTATTAAGAAATTAAGAATCAGAAATTTAATCCTCTTAACCTTCAGAAAAATGAATCATTTGCCTTATGTCTCTACAAAGTGAGTGATTTTTCTTTTTGGTTTATACATATTGGAAGGGAAGAGCTGTATTTATTTCTGGAGTTTCCAACAGACAGGGTAGAATACTCTATATTCCTTTACTACAATATTTTCCCTCTAAGATTTAAACCTAAAGTTCCAAGTTGGTGGAATTTACAATCGCTTCTTGGCATTCTTCTAATGCAAGTCTCCTGGACTGAGATTGGATCTTCTGATTCAGCTATAAGATTTTCTGATCCAGCTAAGATAGTCAGACACAGTTTCCAGTTCTTCAAACCTCCTCGAGGCAGTCAGAATGGCTTCCTGACTCCTTCTAAGGGAACCATTGTGCTTGATTCAGAGGCTAGAGGGCGCGATGATCTACCGTAGATAAAGTCATCTTAATCAACATTGCAATTAGTACACATTTCACTCAGACTGGCAGTTGCCAGTTTTTGTCTCTCTCTCTCTCTCTCTCTTTTTTTTTTTTTAATATCTTCATGGGTATTTTAATGGTGGTTGAGCAGAAATGTTTCAGGCATGGTTCCATTTTTAACCTGGATGTCTGTAAATGCCTTCATTACCCTTTATTTGCAGGTATCTGCCAGAGGATAGAAAAGTAATATCATAAATGAAATGCACAATTTACATTTGTATTTCAGAAGAAAAAGATAATACAAAAAAAACCAAAAATATGATAGAAATAAAATTCGTTGCCTTCTCCAATACCTCCCATGAGAGAGCAGAAAACAGCTAAATGTAAATATGCTAATGGAGGAGACTATACCAGACACAAGTAAATTCAGTTACAGAATTTTAGAGCTGTAAAATATATCTTCTATTTTAAAAGGGATAGAGAATTGTGATATTGGAAGTTTCATATATCAAATGAAAATGCAAATTATTTTTTCATAAACTTGTGGACACAGTGACATCTGCCTAAGGAGATCTATATATATACTGAACACATGATTATACCTGAGCTACTTTTGATTCATTTGATATCATGATTCAGTCAATTATCTAACCTAATGGCTGGAACACAGGCCCTAAAGAAAATTTAGAGTGGAGAGCTCTAAATCACTGCCCCAAATTAAAGTAAATGTACATTTTCTAGCTCCCCACAGCTGCAAAAAGCCAAAGACATTATAGGATCATTGCCTTGAATTGATGTGGTGACTATCAATGCTTTGCTAATGTTATATACGTGTAAAATTCTTTAATATTTATCACTATAATTTTAAATTTTCCTAATTTTTTTGGTCATTTGAGTTTCTAAAATATAAACTTTATTTGTTTAAAATTATAGTGCTCTTTTTTGGGGGGAGGGGCTTATTTTTTTTAATAAAATTTTTTATTTTGAGTTAAGTGCAGATTGATGAGCAGTTGTAAGAAAGAGAGCCTATGTATCCTTTACCCAGTTTCTCCTGAGGCTAATACCTGCAGACTATGTAGTACAAGACCACAACCAGGATGTTGACGTTGATGAAGTCAAGATACAGAACAATTCCAGCATCACAGGACCCCGCCACCGCCCTGTCTCACTTTTTCAGCCACATTCATTTCCTTTTCACTCTCTTCTTAACAGGGTCACCACTAATCTGTTATTGATGTCTATAGTTTTGTCATTTGATTAATGTTATATAAACCCAATATTATAGTTCATAACTGACGCTGGCTTTTTTCATGTCATAATGCTCTGGAGGTTCATCCAGCTTCTTTTTGCTGCTCCGTGTCTTTCATGCTGTGGATGAACTATTTGTTTAACCATTTTCTTATTCAAAGACTTCTGGATTATTTTCAGTTTTTGGCTATTAGGAATAGAGTTGGTATAAACATTCATGTACAGATTTTTGTGTGAATGTAAGTCTTGATTTAAAAAAAAAAATTGGAATATCCAGGTTTGTAATTGCTCAGTCATATGGTAGTTACATATTTAGCTTTTTAAAGAAACTGCCAAATGGTTTCCTAAAATGATTATGCCATTTTACATATCCTCTGGCAATGTTTCTTCAATTCTCCACATCATTTCTAGTATTTGATATTACCACTATTTTTTATTTTATCCATTCTGATGACTGTGTAGTAATAGCTTACCGTGGTTTTGATTTGTATTTGCCTAATGGTAAATGATTTTTAATATCTTTCCACGTGTTAATCTTCCATTTGTATATTCTCTTTGGTGAAATGTCTCCTCATGAGTTTTGCCTAGTTTATAATTAGAATATTTGTTTTTTTGTTGTTGAGTTTTGTAAGTTCTTTATTTATTCTGGATACTAGTTCTTTGTTGGATAGGTGGTTTGCAAATATTATCTCACATATCTTGCTTATCTTTTCATTCTCTTAACAGGATGTATTACAGAACACAGTTTTTCAATGAAATCCAGTTTATCATTTTTCCTTTTTATGGACTGTGCTTTGGTGGTATTTTACAAACCCTTTATCTAATCCTAAATCTCAAATTTTTTCCCAATTTTTTTCTAAAAGATTTATGGCTTTTATATTATACATTATATTTCATGACCATTATGAATTAATTTTTGTACAAAGTGTGAAACGTAGGTTGAGGTTCTTCTTCTTCCTCTTTTTAAACCTGTTAGTGTCCTTTTTGCTCCAGCATCTTTATTGAAGGGATTTTATCCATTGAATTCCTTTTGCATCTTTGTCAAAAATCAGTTGGGCTTATTTATGTCACTCTGTTTCTGGGTTTCCTATTCTTTCTCATTAATTTATATGTTTATTCCTTTACAACACAACATAGGTTTAATTACTATAGCTGTATAAGTCTTAAGATCAGGTAAACTGGCTCCTCCTACTTTCTTTTTTTTTTTAAATTGTTTTAGTTATTCTAGTTCCTTTGCCTTCCTATATATATTTCAGAATAATCTTCTCTATATCTACAAAAAATCTTTCTCAGATATTGGTAGGAATTGCATTACATATTCATATCAATTTTGAGATAATCGACATCTTTACTATGTTGAATCTTCCATTTCATGAGCATGGTCTGTCTCTCCATTATTTGGATCTTCTTTGATTTCTTTCATCAGTGGTCTGTAGTTTTCAGTCCTGTAAATGTGTTGGTAGATTTATATCTAAAGATCTCATTTTTATTAGCAATTAAAAATGGTATTACTTTTTAAAGTTTAGTATCTACATGTTCATGGCTGGTATATTAAGATACAATTGACTTTTACATGTTGTTCTTTTAATCTGTGGCATAAACTCACTTAGTAATTCTAAGAGCAATTTTTTTTTTTGAGGATACCTTGAAATTTTCTAGGTAGATAATTATATCATCTGCAGATAGGCATAGTTTTCATTTCTTTTTTTTTTTCCCCCTTCATTTGAATGCTTTTATTTCCTTCTTGCCTTTAATGCACTGGCTAGAACTTGCAGCAGTATGTTGAAAAAAATATATATAAGAGCAGAGCTCCTTGCCTTTTTTTCTGATCATAGGAGGAAAGCATCCAATCTTTTGCCATTAAATATAATATTAACTGTGTGTATCTCAAAGATGCACTTGACGAAGATGAGAAAGTTGTTCATTATTTTTATTTTTCTGAGTGTTTATAATAAATAGACTGTTTTTTTCAAATTATTTATTTGCATTAGTTGATATAATCATAAGATTTTTTTTCTTTAGCTTGTTAATGTGGTTTATACTGATCGCTTATCAAATACTGAACAAGCCTGACATTTCTGGACTAAACACTGTTTTGTAATGGTACATATTTCTTTTGATAAAATACTGAATTAAATTTTTAAAGGCTATTTGTGCCTAAATTCAAAATATATTGATTTATATTTTTGTTATTGTTGTTTTTGTTATGCTGTCTTTGTCTGGTTTTGGTATCAGGTGATAACTTCATAAAATGCATTGGGAAGGTTTCTTCCTCATTTATTTTCTGAAAGAAATTGTAGAATTGGCATTCATTAAATTTTTGGTAGAATTCTCTGTCTAAGCCATCTGAATATGAAGATCACTTTCCTGGAAAACTTTAAATTATTAATTCAATTTCTTGAATAGTTATAGGGATATTCAAATTATTGATTTTAAATTGGACACATCATGGTAGTTTTCTTTTTTTAATTGGTTTGTTTCATCTAAGTTGTCAAATTTATGTGTGTAGAGTTGTTAATAATTTTTCCTCGCAATTCTTTGGTATTTTCACATTTTTAGTGATAGCTCCTGTTTTGTTCCTAATATTGGTACCTTTGCTAGACTTTTCTTTGTCAGTCTTGCTAGATATATGTCAATTTTATTTATCTTTTCAAAATGAGTATCTTGTAAATAGCATGTAGTTGAATTGTAGTTTTAATTCACATTACCAATAGGTCCTTTTATTGATGTTTAGACTACTTACAATTAATATAAATATTACTATATTAGGGCTTAAGTCAGTGAATTTCTTTTTTACTATTTTACTCTCTGCTTTTCATCCTTGTTCTTTTTCTTGCCTTACTATTGGGTAACTTAAACATTTTAAAGAATTCTATTTCTATTAGTGTATAGTGTTTTTGAGTTTATGTATTTGTACAGCTCTTTTAGTGGTTACTCTAGATATTACATTATATCTGCATAACTTGCCATAGTCTATTGATGTCATCATTTTACCAGTTCAAGTGAAGTGTAGGAATCTTACTTTCCTGCATGTGACTTTATTCTCCAACATTCAGAATATGATTCTTCTAAATATTTCCTTTACACACATTTATATCCACATCAGATGGTATTATAATTTTTGCATCAACCATCAAACATGGTTCAAAATACTTGAGAAGACAAACCTACTGTATTTATGCACATTTTTGCTTATTATGTCTTTTTTGTTCTTCCTGGTATTCTAAGATTTTTAAAATTATCATTAACATTCTGTTTAGAGAACTTTCTCTAGCCTCTTTTTCATGGTGGGTATCTTGGTGACAAATTATCTTAGTTTTTTTTTTTTTAATCAGATAATGGCCTGATTTCCCCTTTATTTCTGAAGGTTATCATCTCTGGATATAGGATTGAGGTTGACAATTCATTTCTTTCAGCAGTTGAGAAATGTGCCACTTCCTTCTGGTCTCTGTGGTTTCTGATGAGAAATTTGCTTTCATTTGAATTGCTTTTCTCTTGCAGGTAAGTTGTTATTTCTGTCTTGCTGCTATCAAGATTTTATTCTTTGTCTTTAGTTTTCATATATTTAACTATGAGGTGTGTTGGCATGGATTCCTTGGATCCATCCTATATGAAGATTTTTTCAGATTCTTGAATCTGTAAGTTTAAATTTTTTCCAAATTTAAAAAAGTTTTACCCATTATATCTATAATATATACTTTTTAGCCTGTCTTCTTTTTTCTCTCTTTCTAGGACTTCAATGACTGGAATATTATATCTTTTTTAAAGTTCCACTGGTCCTGTTCATTTTTTTTTTTCAGTCTATTTCTTTCTGTTGTACAGATTGAGCAATTTTTACTGTTTTATCTTCCAGTTCACTATTTTTTCTCTTTGTTTTCTCTGTTCTTCAGCTGTGTTCATCCAGGGGGTTTTTTAGTTCAGTTATTGCATTTTAGGTTCTAAAATTTTTATTTAGTTCATTTTTATATCTACTATTTCTTTGCTATAATTTTTTATCTCTTAGCTGAAACTATTTTTTTCTCTTATTTCAATCATGTTCCTGATCGCTTCATAAAGCATATTTATCATGGCTGCTTTAAACTCTTTTTTAAAATTAATTAATTAACTGATTAATTAATTAATTTTGTGGTGACATTGGTTAACAAAATCCAGTAAATTTCAGTTGTACATTTTAATAGTAAGGCATATATATATATATATATATATATATATATATATATATATATTTATATTTATATTGTATGCTTACTTCCCATTTCTTTCTCTCCTTTTACCCCATCTACCTTCCCCCGCTTAAAATCTTACTTAGATAATTCTAACATCTATGTCATCTCATTTCGGCACCTATTGATTATCTTTTATCATTCTATTTGAAATCTTCCTGGTGCTTGGTATGACCAGTGATTTTTGATTGAGCTGTAGGCATTTAAGGTATTATATTATGAAGTTCTGGATCTCATTTAAGTCTTATATTTCAATTTGCTTCCTCCATTGCAACTGTGAGAGGGAAAGTGAAAAACAAGTGCTGATGTATGAATGTCATATGGGGCCAGAAGTCCAGGTTTTCCCCTTAGCCTCCAGTGACACTCAGAGTGTACACTTCTCCTTACCGCTGACTTTGGATGAGAGTTTAGGGCTCCACTAGGTTTCCACTGATAGCTTTCTGGTAGAGAGAGGTAAGAGTAACTCATCACTGCTATTCATGTGGCCTCCACTGATACCACGAGAAGGGGGTGGCCTCATTTCTTGGTGATGGTCAAAGTCTTTTTCTTCTTCAGGCCTTTTATGACATCACCACAGTGGGTATGGGAAGGGCGTCTCATTGCTGCTGGGTGGGATCAAAGTCCAGGCTGCCCACATAGTTTTTGCTGACTTCATGTGGGGGAGGGCAGTCAAGAGGGTGAGTTTGTTTTACCACACAGTGGGGATGACAGTTCTGAATTCCCATTTGGCCTTTAGGAGGTGCTTTGGGTGCCTGGTTATAACTGGCAAGGGAAGAAGGCTGTTCCTTATACATTATTAAATGCATGCTTTGTGTCAAGTGTGGTTCTAAGAGTTTTACATGTATTAAATCATTTAACTCATGCAACAATCCAGTGAGGTAGTTAATATCATTTTAACTCAGAGAGGTTAAGTAACTTCTCCAAGGTCAAAAACACAGTTCTACAGGGAAAATACCAGGCTATGGATCATTACACCAAGCAGAAAATTGATGATGCTTCTCTTAGATGAGTGGTGGCCAGGAGACCTGAGGAAAGGAATGATGCAGTCAAACTGAGTGCCTTGATAAAGCCTGCCCCTTCCACCTAACAAATACTACAGACATAGAGAGATGACCTATGCATCTGGTTTAATGGATACACTAAGAATAGAAAATATAGAAAGTAAGAACTTTCCTGCAAGGTTTATATACATGCTTCCTTTCGCCACTCATCTCAAATTGCTATATTACTAAACCAATAATGGAAGCTTACCTCAAACTGCCTTCCAACTTGAGAACTGAGAGGAATCCAATAGCATTCCAAGGATGAATAATGAGAACTAAGAGAAACCTCTTTATATGTAATTCCAGACCAAGACAGAATGCTCATCATATGCTCATCACTCAAAACCAAACAACAAGCTGCTAAACACATGTGCATGTGCACATGCATACAAGAGGATACGTGCACATAGATACCGAGAAACTGGGTCTACGAAAAGATTCATCAACATGCACAGAAGAAAATATAGCACTTGAGAAACAAAAAAGAATTCTTTCAAACAGCTGAACAATGAGAAACAAGTAACATTGTCTACTTAATATAATTCAAGAAAACACAATCTTTGTCTACTTAATAAAATTTGAGAAAACATAAAAAATAAGATGATAGGACAGCTAACTGATAGGAAAATGCAGACTGACTAAAACAAGCAGAAATAAAAAGAAAGCTGGATGACTACATTGAAAAGATGACTGTAAGGAAATACTATGTTAAAACTGAAGAGAAAATAGCAGAAATAATACCACAGCTAAAGTAGAGAAGAGTAGATTTGTCCTCTAATATTTTATCAATGATGAAATTCAGCTTGATTAAATTTTCTAGAATAGAGAAGAAAAAAGAAAATGAAAAGGAAGACTAGAAAATGCTTAATATGGAGCATGAATGGTTAAAAGCAACAGACTATTAACTGTATATGATAGAGGGAACTCTCAAAATAAAACAATGTTCTAACCCTGCAGTGAGGCTGACTAGATACTGTGCAAAATCCTAGTATCTAGATATAACAAAAGCATATCGTTCAGAATTTTAAGAACAAAAAAGTTTAATTATAAACACACCAAAACAAATGATGCCTACCAAAAAGAAATGGCCCTGACCATAGAAACTCTCTTCTGCAATATTAAAAACTATAAGATGACATATAAAGAGTAATATCTTTATAGTTCAGGTAAAATATCTGTTACCCAAGAATTCCATATTTGGCATGTTGTAATTTATGTGTAATAGTATTCAATGGACACCCTTAGATATTCAGTGGCTCAGAAAACATACCACCTATATTTTAAGATATAATCTTGTAACCAAGATATGAATCACACTTGAAGAAATCATGGCAGGAAAGATATGGTTGATAGCACTGAAAACATTTAAATATTAATTAGTCCAAAAATGTCATAAATATGTTTAGAGAGGAGAATATAGTTAACATAAATGGATCTCAAAGAGAAGATTTGTAATGTAAGAATAATTTGGCAATAATACCTGAGCCTTAAATTTCAGTATGTCAAACATATCAAGAAGCATAAAAAAGAGACATGGAAGAAATGAAAAGAACAGTAGACTAATTTTCTGTTATATATGGGATAATATTTTACAATTAATATCGAAAATTAAAGCAACATATGGTGAAACATTTTAAAGTAATGGTATGTATTAAAATAATTTAAAACAGCCTGTGTTTTTCCTACTTTCTAAAAAAGAAAAATATTCCTAAAAATATCATGTAGAAAATGACAGAAAACAATCGAAATAGAAAATAAGCCAAAAATACATAGAAATCATAAAATAAGATTGTTGAAGTACAATGATGGTTGAAAATTTAAACAGGGTATACTCTTTTTGCAGAGGCCAGCTGAGATCATACTGTGAGAAAAACAGAATCCATCAATGTGCAGTATAAAAGAGATGCATCTAAGATAAGTGATTCCAATAAGCTAATATGAAAATCATGGGTAGATATTCATCAGAAAAATGTATACAAAATTCTTCAGTGCCTAAAGTGTTAACATCTTATTAAGTGGAATCCAAAGGAAACATTAAATAAAAGTCTTTTTTAAAAAAATTGGTGAGAACATAATCAATAAATAAGTCTTGTAACTTTTTACAATGAAAAATATTACCAACATATATTTAAAAATAATTGTAAATGTAATCCAGATTATCTAAAAAACAAAATTTGTGAGGAATTTTGATACAATTCAAGATTTAGTAAGTAATTAGATACTAAGAATATGGAGAAATGAAATAAAATCATTAATAATGCTGGTTTTATATAATTTATGTAATTTGAAACCATGCAAGATGAGAATATGTGTATTTTCTTTACTTGTCCAGTTTGAAATACTTGATTATATGTTAAGCCACAGAAAATGTAAAAAATTCTAAAAGTAAAAAATTGTAATTTTTTTTTAATAGCTCACCAATAAAACCAGAAATGAATAGTAAAATTTCACACACATGGAAAATTTAGAACATTTTCACTCATATGTTAAAGTAAAAATAAAAATTTTTGAAATTATGGTTTTTAAAGAAATAATTTAAGTGAGTATTGTATTCAGGTCTTGTAAGAGAATATTAAAATTCATTTAGAGGTATTTTCTTAACATTAATAAAGAGAAAAAAATTAAAATCAATAAATTTATAATTTAATTGAAACATTAGATAAATAAGTATATACATGTTCCAAATGTCTATATTTGTGTACATGTGCGGAAATTGAGAGGAAACAATAAATATACAAGTAAAAATTAGCAAATTAGAAAAATAATAACAGCAAATTCAATATTAAATTTAAAAAACAATATGCCATGATCACATGATCAAGTAAGATTTATTTTAAAGATGTAAAAGTATTTCAATATTATGATATATGTTACTATAATTAATATCAATAGGTCAAAGAAGACAATTTTACCTATTGGTCAAATATAGAAAGATAGAAAATCTGTCACTATGTGTTAGATGACAACAATTTATTGGATAAAAACTGTTGTTACTAAAGTTAAATATTCTTCCGTGAAGTAGGAATAGAAAAACACTTTCTTACCTTCTTTAAAAATCTCTTAATTCAATATCAAAATTATACTCAATATTAAAATGTTAAAACTAGAAAAATCAATAATGTCCATTATCACCACTACCATACAATATTGCTCTAAATGTTTTGACAAATCTTAAAAATAAAATTAACAAAAAAAAATACATTACCACTAATTGTAGGTGATATATATGAACTACCTGGATAGTCAAAGAATTATTAAAAATACTAGTAGCACTTAAAAGGGATTTTGATGTAATTTATTTAATAAATTCAATATAATAATTGGTTATAAAAATATATGTATATGCATATATATGTATACCTATTTATATATATAAGCTAATTTCATATAGTTTAACATATGTAAATCACAGAAATATAGAGGAATAAAAACCTCATTTATTTTAACAACAAAAATATTAAATATCTAGCAAAAATTTTAACAATGAATAGTCCAATCTTCTCTTTACAAAACTTAAAATAATAACCAAGGTACTTACGAAAGAAAACTTAAATAAATAGAAATGAAACTATATTCTGAGAAAACTCAATATTATAAATATATTAATTACCCAAATATCATTTACAAATTCAATGTAATTATGATATGCCACAAAATTTTTTATCATTGTGTGTTTAGAATGATTGTAAAGACTTTCTGTAGAATAATCAGGAAATTTTGAGAAAGAATAACAAGTGAGGGTTATTTCACCAGGTAAAATTTTAAAAATTGTAAAGATAAACTTGTTTTAACAGTGAGATGTGGTTCAAAGTAGACCAAAATGAGAAAAATGTTTACAGTAGTTACACAGAATTAAGAAGTTAGTATGTAAAGAGTTTTTACAAATTATTAGTATATAAATGAATGTCTCAGTAGAAAAAAAACAAAGGACATTAGCAAACATTTACAGAAAAATGAATAAGAAAGATACATTGAATCAAATAAGAAAATGAAAATTCATAAATTCTATATCATTTTATCTTGTTAAATTGGAAATTTAAAAAATGATAATACTTTGCATAAGTTATAGGAATATTATTAAGCATAAGCTTTGGCAGATTTGTTAGAGGTAGTTGAGTAACATATATAAATTACCTATGTTATTGGCTAAGTAATTCTGCTTCTAGAAATTTATCTGAAAGAAACTATCAGATGCATGCCTGCTAACACAGTTTGAGATGAATCAAATATTTTAAAGTTAAAAAATTAAAACTATGCAATTACTCTGAATGACTTTTATAAATGACTTTTATTGAAGAAAATTTGCAAACAATTTAAATTTTTTTAAGACCAATTTGGAAAGATAAGTTGTTATATTTGTAAAATAGAATACTATATAGCCACTGAAAATCATACCACTAGAAAATTATTTAATAATATAAGAAAGTTTTATTGAAATATATTTGTCAAAAAAGAGTAACACTATATAATAAATTATTTTACAATAAAACTATCTGCCCAGGAAAGTAATCTATAAGTATATTGACAACATTGTTAAATATAATTATCTATTACTTTTTGAATTACAGAGTATACTATTTTCTATTTCACGCAGTATTATTTCACTGATAATGTTGAAAATTATAGTGATATATGTTCAAATTTTAAAAAATAATGATATAGAAAATTTGGCTAAAAGTGTGGTTCATTTTTTAAAAATTGTACTCTTCTTACTTTTCTAGAACTTCTATAATAACACATTACTTTTGCTTCCAGAAGAAAATTATAAAATTATAAAGCTATAAAACCTGACTGACATGAGCCAGCATAAAAATTAATCCTAACTGCTAGTGTTACATGCCTCCTATTTGTCAGGCACTGTTCCAGGAGCTTACATGCAAGCTCTCATTTAATCCTCAAAACAAATTTATTTGATAAGGATTATTATGACCCTATTTTATGAATGAGAAAATTGAGGTGTAGATAGATGCAAAACTTGCCCCGGAGACACCAATGGTAAGTGATGAAACTGGGGATTAAAACCCTATGGCTAGTTTCCTGCATGGTACCAAGTGCCCTTCCTCCAAGAAATGCTGAGACAGTCCTATTTAAATGACCATTTAGTGTAAAGAAAAGAATTTAATCTTCGATTACAGAAAGTCTCATTCATTTAGATAAGCCAAAGACAAAAAAAAAAAAAAAAGGTGGGGGGGAGATTCTTGATTTTTTTTCAGGAATGACATTACATTATTTATTCATTAATAGATTTATTTTTTTCAGGAATGACATTACATTATTTATTCATATAATAGATTTCCTTAAGAGACCTTTTTTGTTGAATGAAAAGAATGTTTGGGATAAATTTATTAATTGCCTGAAAGTACAATATTTCTCATATGCTTAACAGCAGTTTGTTCTCTAAGTATTTGTTAATATTCCCATTATAATTTTATAGAATTTAATACTTTATCTGTGCTAAAAAAAGTTTAATCTCAGTCTAGACTTTATGTAAAGTTCCAAATAGTCTAAATTATTTAAGAGTGACTTTATGAAATGTTATCTAAGATATGATAATTGATGAATGAGTGTGTGTGAGGAAAAGGACATTCTAAATACCTGTGTGTAGAATAGTTTCTTCTACTAAAAAGGTTAGGAACTGGTTTTAATTTGTATGCAGTATGGCATTTTTCTTTGTTCTGTACCCCTCCTGCACTCTATTCTTTATCCAAGCATTGTTCATTAACAATTTCAAAAGTGAGTGGATAAGTGTGAGTTCTTGAGAACAAGATCTTTGTGTCTGATTCTTCTTTGTATTTCAACATCTAACAATTGCTTGGCATCAAGTACTCAGCATGTTTTTAGCAAGTTAAATATAATTGCAAAACTTCTCAATTTCTTTAATGTCCTTATTACCACCTATAATCAGCCTGATACTACTTCTCAAAAAAGTGTTTATAAATTTACCATTGGTAGAGGAACAGGCTCTACCAATCTAGAGCAGGAACGATGGATAGCCATGTTATCTTTTTTTCTCTTGTTTAAAAATAATAAGAAAATGTGAATGTATCTTAACATTTCTTTGTAAGATATAAAAGTTTTCATAATAATTTAATACTCAATGACAATGGTTTTGTTATTGCTCTTTTTAAATCTGGATTACTCAGAAATTGAAGACAGCTTGACATTCTGTCAAAATTATGATCAATACCAAAAAAAACTCAATAAGGGTTAGATTTTTTGTCTCTCAAAAGATTGGAATTATTTTGATCTAATTAGTGGATGTTCATTTATTCAAACATTGAAGGAAAGTTTTCTAGAAGATCATTGTAATTTTAGGCTTCAGAATGAATTCAGTTTAGATTTGACTGTATTTCTCTTTGCTTTTGGGATATATTTATGTAAACATTGCTTTGTGAAAAAAATTGGCAGTGGTGTGTTTATAATGAAAATAATTCATTATATTTATTGAAATCATATCTTCTGTAATGGCAACATCCTTAGGGAGAGGATGGAAGATAGTACTCATTAGATACTTTTCTTCATTTGTGAGCCAGACAGTATATTAGTTTTATCCAATTGCCATCTGCTATCCACTTTATATACAGTATGCCTAAAGAACTCACTCCATATAAGAGTCTAGAAGATAAAGGTAGACCATATTGTATTTATATTTGTAAATACTGTATGCATTAAATTACAAATATTTATGTGCCATTAAGGTTTGAATAAAAGAAATATAGAGTTGAAACAGATATGCCATTTCTGTTCAAGGCTGGGGATTGAGGATAAAGTTTGGCTAGAAGTGTGGTTCATTTGTGTATATAGTTGCATTTGTCATAACTATTTGAATGTGTCACTTTGATTTCATTTTCCATTTATTTTGCTTAGTACCATTTGCAAAGCAACACAAGGAATTTCTATATAAGTTGAATTGATTTAAAAGAGTGCACTAGCTGAAATATGTATGATGTGAACTCAATGACTCAATAGATCTAATGAGAAAACACATTTAATCAATTATTTAAATATTTAAAGAATTACTTTTTATTATGTGAAATTAGACAATAGCTAAAACAATAGATTCTTTAAACAAAATGACATAGTTTTGAAATAGGAAGAATAAAATGGTTTAATTTTTTGCAGCTGTGTGCTTTAAATCATACATAGAAATATTTGTTTATCAGCACAAAATATTTGCTACAAAATTAATTTCAGAGAAATAAAACTTAAAAAAAAATAATAATGACAAGAGTGAAAAATAAGACTTAATCTAAAACATTCTTTTTTTTTTTGCTCAAAAGAATCTATGTAGACTCATTAAAAAATTTTTTATTCGGTTTGAAATTTTGAAAATAAAAACCTCATTGTTAAATGTTAATTGACGAATTACTATGAATTTCTGCAGGGGCAGGGAAGAGGTCATCTTAATAAAGCTGCTGGTATGAGTGTATTAAGTAGTGCTGTTATAATATGATGAAGATGTGTGTGTGTGTGTGTGTGTGTGTGTGTGTGCGTGCACACAAATGTGAGTGTGCATGTGTACAAGCAACATGGCACTCAAGAAAATCAAAGGAAATGAGCCAGAAACTTCTCACATTCTGCTGGCATCTGTGAAGTGTCGCCATATGAGAACCATATGACTGCTGGCAGATTGGCATGTCAGCTCAGGCATGTTAAACCTGACCGCACTGAGCTTGGGCTTTATCAGTTTATTATAGGAATACTGATGTGATTTTAACCGCACTCCTTTTGTGCGAGGGCATTTTAAACTTTCATAATGCCTCTAATCCCAATCCCACCCTTTGAAACCATCTCCAAGTAGAAATAAGGCATTTCCTCCCCGCCTTCCATGGAATTAAAATGAAAATAAACTGCTGAAAATAGCAGCAATGTTTTATGTGGTAAAACTGGCTTTACCCATAAGGATCGACAAGAGCTAACCACCATATTATAAGTCGGAGATGAGTTTTTAAAACCAAATTACTTTAATGTGATTCCTCTGGTGGGGCTACAAAGTGGGACCACAATCTTTCCATTAGATTGGGTGAAGGAGTCCGACATTGGTTTGATCTATGCCTTCCACACGTGGGAGCTCTTGGTGAATTGAGTCTTTATTATCTTTAAATGAGAGGAAGATTGTCTCGATTGCTGATATTTATCATCCACACTGTTCAAAAGCAAAATGGCCTTCCTTTGAGACAGTATTAACTGGTCTTCCTTTTAATGAGTGGTTATTTTGAAATAGAAGGTTCTATTTAATCTTTATAGCCAGGAAAGAAGAAAACAGAGAAGCCATTAATCTATTTAAACACAATATTTCTGGTTATTGACATGAACTAACAATGGAGATGACAAAACTCAGCTTCAGTCCTTGACTGTCAGATATGGTGGGCACGTGGGCAGATCTGGTCTGCATATGAAGCTCCATGCCTCATCTCCTCAGGCTGCCTCATTTCAGCACAGGGGTAGCAGATAGCTCCATGCATAGGGTCCCATTTCAAGTGAAATCACTTGGTCTCTCTGCTTTGCATCCTTGGAACTTTCTTCAAAGCTCAATCACGGGTGAAATATAGAAGCGAAGTTAACACCTTAGGGACAACCCTCAAACAATGGGCATGGGGATAGGTGGGTAAATGCTCCAGTCTCCTGTTCGTAGGTGAGACAATCTTGAGGCACATTCTTCGTGCTTCCTCGGAGGGCCCTAGAGGTATTGGGCTGCAGTTGCTCTGAGCAGTAACCAGTTAGGTAGTACACCCTTTTTTGGCTTTGTGCCATGTCCTGTCTCATTATTCCCACTGAGTCATCACTACCACTTTCTGGGATAAAATTCAAATAAACCACTTATGCCCGAGAATTCATCTCAAGCTCTGCTTTTAGAAAGAACCCAACTAGGATAGGAAGTCTGTCTTGAAGTCTGTTCCATCCCCTTTTATATTTCTTATTGGGAATATCTGTCGCCAAATATGATTTGCATCCCTTGACCAAGATGAATTTTAGCTCCATATCCTGCTATCTCTTTAGTCTTCCCCCAGGTCTGGGCTTTGCCTAATTTTTTCACACTTCATAGAAATTTTTCTATCTTGTTTTTGTTTAATTCCTTTAGGTATCCTGCATTCTCTGGATAGAAGGTCCTTTAAGCATGTGTTTAAATGGCATTGATGGGTTATTTGATTTATACCACTTGATATATCACACTATGTTTTACCAAAGCCTTAACCCAAAACAGTGAGTCCACTGGTAGGAATTTGGGTTGCCTCCAACTCCTATCAAAGAGGCTGACACCAACGCTTCTGACAAGAGAACTTGCCCTGCCAACACCCTTCTGCAAGAAACAAATCCCCAAATGTGTGAGTTGCATGGGAAACTGGAGAGCATAATGAAATGCATGATTCAAGTATCATTGTGTGAGTTATGTTTATTCAAGAAAATCTTGTTAGTTATTGACTACAGAACCTGATATAGAAAATACAAAATCATGAACTTAGTGAAGGCATAATTTTTTCTACTCACTACAAAAAAGTTTCTGTGCTTTATAAAACATTATCCCTTTTATGGCCCTCTTTACAATATAAATATACAATATACAATTTCCTGTAGTTTTTTTCCCCTACAACCAAATGTTCCTTGAGGTGTGGGACAATCTCATTTTTTTATTTCCATCTCCTAATCCTTTGCTTAGATAGAACATTTGGCAAACATTTGTGGAAATAAACACGTGACTTATGTTTTTTATATAGTACTAACTACTCGGCAAATTCTGTTTAAGGTTGCATTCTATTTAGGGTGATCTCATGGTAACATTTAAAATAGTATTAGATGGCAATGTCAGCTGAAGATTACTCACCCATTATTTTTTGAACTTACATAGACCAAGGCCATATGGAGCATCACATAATAGTCAGAAGCACTGGCTTGGGAGCCAGGCAGAAATGGATTTCAGTCTTGGTTCTGCCAGTTGTGAGCTGGGTGACCTTGAACAATGCCCCTAACACCTCTAAATATCATCTTAAAAATGGAAAAACGATAAAACATTTTTCATAGGTTTATTTTGGTAAAAGTTAAATGAGATAAAGCCCTTAGCACATGTCCATCCTTAGTCTGTGCTCACTAATTAATCACTACCATTCATGTTTTTATCTCCCTGGTACTACACAACTAGTGTGAGATAGATCTAGGACAAGAATCTGGCTTAGTGATTTTCAAACTAATGTTCTCATTGTAAAACATTGGGTCAACACAGACGTCTCTAAAATTATAGTCTTAGGTGATGAGAACATCGGATTTGATACCTTGGCATTTTTCCAAGTACAGCTATGGCCAAAGTGCCTTCTGATTGATGCAATCCATAAAGAGACCCAGAGACCACTACCTTTAGGGTTCTGTTTGGGTACTTGAGTCATCAGTTTGTACCCTTTATCTCATAATAATGATATCACTAGATATCTCTTTCTTTGAGAAAGTATTGGCCTAAATCATGTCCTTGAGAAGACAAAAAGGGTGTTTGGCCCAGCTGCTCAGAGGGCCATTTCCACAGGCATTGTAGTCCGTGGTGACAAGCTACTATAGCAACTGTTATGTGTTGGCCCTTGTACCACTGTCTCATAATGCATTGCACAAGGCCCAGGATCGACTGACATCAGAGCTAGGGCTCACATTGCTATTGGCCCCAGCTAAGAAGAGAGTAATCACTTCTCAGTATGAGCTAGGCTTCAGTTTTTTTTTTTTTTTCTATGAATTAAGGTTTGCTGTGGCATGAAATCTGTAGCCGGGGCAGTGAGGCTTTGTTCCGACAATGAAAAATTAATCTAAACAGCCAGTGTCAAAGATTTAAAAAATGTCTCTCCAACTATGGCTCCCATCCTGTTTGCACTTTAGAATCAGATGGGGATTCTATTAAAAATACTGAGGCCTGGGCCCGGAACCTCTGGGGCTGAGATCCAGGCACTCATTGTCTTCTTAAAGGCTCCCCCCTGTGGTTGAGTGTGCATTCTGGGCTTGGAACCACTGTCTAGGAGAAGGGCTACATGCCATCTGCCATGCCACAGTCCTTTGGCCACAGGAAGTTCTACCTCAAAGCCGACTCTGTGTTAGTCAGACTGTTGGGCTTTGTGATTCTAAATAGCTTTGGCAGGTGAGTTTAAGCAGTCAGAGAAGGATCCCAGCAAAGTGGAATTTTAATTAATTAATTAATTAATTAATAATTTTTAGGAAAGCAAACCCATTGCTTAGAGCTGCAGAACACTTGGAGTCCTAAAGCCTTCTGTGCTTAACGGAAATTTTGACTTCGCTTGCAGAATGATGTGTGACAGGAACACGCTGGAGGAAGCAGTTAATTTTTTAAAAAGATGACATCAAGAATAACTGTAAATCGAATATGTCTTTGGAAACTTTTCTGCCTGCCCCCGCCCCTACCTCTCTCTGGCGCGATGTTGATTCATCCGCCCGCAGCAGAAACAATAAAGACATCTGTGACCTCAGCTCACACTCTTCTAAGCCATACACAATACGAAAGAGCCCTGTTTGTGCATCTTTGCCCACTCTTTCCTCTGAAAAGCTTCATGGGCTTTCTTTCCTCTAAAAAGCTTTACGGGCCTCCTTGTAGGCAAATTGCCGCAGACTGATGTCACGAAGGCCAACAAAACAAACACGCCCTTACTCTCTCCATGGACCGTGGTTGGTGTAAATCTGCACGAGACAGGCTCTTGCAATCTTCTGTACTAAAGGGACGGGTTTTGTGAGTAAACTCATTTAGAAAGATCAAGATACCTCCTTTTCAAAGAAAGATCAAGTCACACTGCAACAAAAAAATCTGCCTCTAAAAAAACTATTTCTAAAAAATCTATTCAGTTTGTGTCAAAGAATCAAATTATACCCATCTGGAGAGACGCATGTGAATAGAAAAACCTGCATTAAACAGCAAAACATCTATAGTGCTTCTTGCAGCAGACAAAGAAATGCTGGGTGTATCAACAGGCAGGGCCTCCTTTGAGGAAAAAGTACTAACTGGAAGAGGACACCTCAGGCTCTTAGCCTTTCGGGTTCTTTTCATAAAGTGAGGATGGTAGGGGGGAGGAGGGCAGCTGCACATTCTGAGTAATTCATACAGGAAAAAATCATTTTCAGTGGCCTGCGGATGGCTTTGAGTGCAAGCAGATTTCCATGCAGAAATGATCTATGGGCCAGGGATTACACCCCTTTTTGCTCACACAAGGACTGATTGCATGGCCCACAGCTGGAGCTAATCCAGATATCTGTTTAATTAAATAGGAGCTGTCATTCTGTTGCATTACATCAAAGCCCAGGAAGGTGACATGGAGGTGAGACGGCAAATGTAAATTTTCGGTCCTTCGTTTCTTTATAAAGGGATAAAAATTCTGATTTTTAGCAGGGTTGTGTGTGTGTGTTTGGGGGGTGGTGGGGAGGAGAGAAAATAGAAATATAATTGAGACATCTGTGACTGTTTCAATTTCCCGTGAAGATCATCTTTTCTAAAGTCATATATTTTTTTCTGGAGCAGGATGCTTGGCAGGGTAAATTTAAAAAGATATCAGTGAGGCAATCTTTATCTACAAGAAGAGTCCACTGAGTGCCTCTTATGGAAATGGCATTACAGGGAACATAATGGACCCAGCCAAGAATAAGATTTGCTAAGAAAAAATCTGTAAGGCCACTGCTTACATGATTGAACAATTTTGGGTAACAGAATGTTTATTATACTTGCTGTTTGAAGTTCAGATATTTGTCAAAACCAGTGAATGTGCTTATATTTAAATGCAAATGAACAAAAATGACTTTATTAAGAGAATGAATCAATGTTTTAAAATAAAGACTACTTAGAATTTACTAAATTAACTTTAACCTGATGTATATATATCAAATATATCAAAAAAACTGCTATAAATATGATTCTGATATTAACTATCTTTTCATGAAGCGATTATAAAAACCCTTCCCCAGGTGTGGCTAAGAGAAAGCTTCCTATCAGAGAAATTCCTCTAGGAGGCTCTCCAGTGTCTTCATTGTCCATGTTCCTCTGTCTCTATGCCATGTGTATTCTCTACTATTTGTGGTGGAAGAATCACTTCCATACAACAAGGTTTTTGTTATTAGCTTGAGAAAAGTTTTACACTCTGTTTGCACTTGCTCAAGACTGCATTTTCTGACTTTAGGTGCCAGAGTCTTCACAAACTGTTTTTAACATCGGGTATGTGCAATGATGATAATTTAGGATTCTTTTCCTTTAAAGTACTCTGCAAAATGACATCTCTAATAGGTTACCCTATATAAGAGTCTGTTTGCACAAAACTTCACTTTTTTTTCTCTTATCTGAAAGTTGTAATCACTAGTACACTTTAACGATGAGGAGAAGTTTTTCTTCTTTTTGTTTTTGTTTGTTTGTTTGTTTGTTTTGCAGGGAAGGGTGACTGGGATACAAAACCCCAGTTAAATCACTTATGACAAAACAACTGGCAGCAGGCCTATCTCCCAGAGTAGTTGAGAGCATACATTCTGAAGCCCACAGGCCTGGGTTTATTTCTAGACCTAATACTTGCTAGCAGTGTGACCATTGGCAAGTCACTCAACCTCTTTGAACCTCAATTTCTTCATTTGATAATAGTTGCAATTACCTGGGAAGAAAGGAACGAACAGTTGGGATGCAACTCAGTTCTTTCCACCTTCAGAGATGCATCAGGCAATCCATAGAACATACACACCGTTTTTTATACTTAAAAGAACAGGAGACACTGTTAGCATTTACTCTAAGTTCTTACCTAAGAAGACTTTGAGAAAGATATACCTGATCTTTGTAGATTTCTTATTATAAATTGATCGGCAAATTATAGCTTTGTGAGTCACAGCTCCACTGCAGAATAGAAATCGGTAACTAATATGGACTACGTGGTTAATATGGAGCTATGTGGTTAGGAGACATAAACATGAGGACATCCTAAAAATATACAGCTTTCATGAGCTTACTTGTACTTCACGCACAGTGATTATCTGTTCATTCAAAATCAAAGCATATCTCAGTCCAAAAGGAAGCTCTGTCCCATGGTTTGGGGACTTCCAGATACTGGGTTATATCAGTGACAGTTGCTTATTTGTTGTTTCTTTCACTGGACATTAGTAAAACTCTGTGTTGGGTAAAACTTATATCGAATGTGATTCAGTTTGGGTCAGTGCTTTTTCTCATAGGATTGTTGCACGAAATCAATGAGTTAATATATGAAGAGCTTTTAGAATGGCATCCATTCGAATGTGCTATGCAAGTGTTAGATATTAACAGTGTTAAAGTTTAATGATTTCATGGAACAGTATTGTGTAAGCTACTCTAGATCCTGGATGTGGGTGTTAGAGATGCAAATGGTCTCTTTTCACAAGTAATTTAAAGTAAAGAGAAAGGCATGTAGAACAGGAGCAATAACACGAATTGTGATATAAGAGTTCCCACATTATTTCCTCACTGTCCCAGTTTGGATTTCACCAAGAGCAGGTCTGGAGACAAAGAAGTGAATGTAAGTAGCTTATTCTGGAGGGGATACTAGGAAATGGCAATAGGTGAATGGGGAAGTGAGACAAGCAGATTTTCACTGAGTAACTGGGGCTTATTCCCATTGGGCAACTCTTGGAGCCAGTGTAGAACATGCACCTCTGAGTTACCTCAACCACAAGGAAGAAACTGGCCTATTTATATACCACCTTCCATCAGCCATTGGTTACAGGAGGAGTTAATTGTTTAGTATCTCAGTCTTCCCAGGCAGGGCAGCTTGAGCTCAAGGAAGGCCTTCAGGCAAAGACGCACAGAAGCTGACAGCTGGCAGTTGGCCAGTGCAACTGCAGAGTAAGGATGGAAGGGAAATGCACAGGCCATGGGCTGAGGCCGCTGTACTCCACCACTGCTGGCATTTGATTCCTGAAAATGGGAGGAGAATTCCCATTTAAAAAGTTTAAGACCTGATTAAAACCCAAATAGGGCAGATGGAACTTAAAACAGGAGAGTATATAGGAAAGTTCTTATAAATAATAGTCTCTGGAAACAACATAATAAAAAATGTCATACTAAATAAAGACAACCTAAACACTTGATATAGTTTGTATTAGCATGATTAGTAATTCTGTCCTCAGTAATATTAATTTCTTATTATAGGCACTATTGAATGGGAACTGTTTGGATCTTTATCTATGGTCTCAACTAAGTTTTCATTTTAAGTTATTATTGTTTTATTATCAATTATATGCACAGTTCTGTTACCCTTGCATCTGGCCTCCCATTTCTGCTTTTATGACCTGGGAGTTGTCTCCTCTTCAAAGATCCACTTCATGCCTTGGGGATCCACTTCCTAGCTCCTGAGTTTTGCTTCTTAAAGCTACAGGTCATTCCTCTTATCTTTCACCTCCCTCTTCCCATCTCAGTAAGTGTCATAGCTTCATATATTCCAGACTCCATGGAAGAACTTATCTAATGGGAGCTTCATTTCCTCTCATTTGGTTTCATCTTTTCCAATATAGCACCACAAAAATATCATCTTCCGTACTCCTATGTTACATTCCTTTCCTACCCCAAAAACAGTTTTAAATGTTTATATTTTTGCAAAGTGGAGCTTCATTTTACAAATATCTTCTATCCAGTGCTAAGTGTTATGAAGGATAAATTCCTAGTTAAAATAGACAAAACAAATCTTGCTTTCATAAAGCTTAACATTTTTTGGAGAGAGAACCATTGAATAAACCATCACAAAAATTAATCATATTTGAAAACTGTAGTTAGTGTTATAGGGAGCAAGTAAAGTCGCAATCTAATCCTGTCTGACTATGCCTGTGTACAAGTATGTGGAGGTGTTGGAGAGGATTCTTGGAAAACATCCCTGACATTTAAGCTTCCGTCCAAAGGATAATTCAAATAAATTCCCTCCCAGGTAGGAAGGTTCCACCTCAAGCATGTGTGTGCATGGTTCCTATGATGGAAAAGAGCCTGAGCCTACGAGGAACTGCAAAGCTAGCATGGCTGGAGCTCACAGGGCAAGTGCAGATGTGGGGGCACATCAAATTCAAGGGGCAGATGGAGGCTGAAATCAGGCGGAAAACTATGAATGTCTGTCTTTATGCAAAGACCAATGAGAAGCCCTTTGAGAATTTTAAATAAAGGTGTGGTTGATTGCCATTTTGTTTCAAAATCAGTGCTCTTGTGTTGAGAATGGATTGTAGGAGTACAATAGTGAAAGCTGGGAGATATCTTGATAAAGTTTGTTGCAAAAATCCATGTGAGAGATAATAGTATCTTAGAGCAGCCTAGTGGACAAAAATGGAGTGACGTGGACATATTCAGGAGATAATAAGGAGATTAAGCCCACAGTAATGAAAGCATCCCAAAAACCAGAATGTATACAGAAAAAGAGTTTGAACTATTTTATACTTTATGATATAAACAGTGCCACACTTTTAAAAAATTTTTTGTATTAAATAAAAACTAAGTGAAAGCCCCAGATACCTTGTTGGCAAGAAGTTGACTATCACACTCTTAGGTTTACCTGGATCACTACAGGACCCCAGGCCTTACATAAGCCAAAAATGGGGTATGCTGTTCAACCACAGTCAAGTGGGAAATTGGATGTTACCATGACTACCTTAGGTCCTCATTGCACCAAAAGACCTTGTCTGATAAATCTGGAACCTTCAGATGTATGTATTTCTATTCTTCTCCAAAGTCCTGCCGATTACAACATGCTTAACCCTGGGTAGATTTAGGCATTCTTTCTCTGAGGAGCATCAGACACTGACCCTTTTGCAAATCTTAGGCAGCCACCTAGGAAATGGGCTGCTTTCCTTTATCAATCCATAAACACAAAGGGCTTCAGGAATTTCCTTCCTCAAAGAGCTTGATTTCCTTTCAGGAAGGCTCCAGTCATTAAAAATATATAAAAACATAAAAAGACTGTTCACTTTCCTTGAAGCAGCTGATGAAGAAATACTATTTTTTCTTTCTGAAACTCCATATTTCTACCCCTGTTTTTCCCCAAAGACAGAAATGGAATTGTTTTTGTACTTTCCTGCAGAAGTAATGCAAAATGAACCATAATTTAATTCTTAGGTCACTGAGAATACAATGCATCATATATGTGTTCAGGTTTCATGTGCTTGTGGTTAAGGAGTTATTATGTGCAAATAAGTTGCTATGGAGTTCAGAGGAAGGGGTAATGAACTGCCCTTGGAGTGGGTAGATGATCAAGGCCCTAAGGGTACTTCGTGAAGAAATAGAATTTGAGTTTGACCTTGGATGCTGAATAGGAGTTTGCAATGAGCAGAAGGAGAATCAAAACAGTCAAGCAGAGGTAATGAGTAGTACAAAGGAATTGAGAAATAGTAATCTGCTATGATAAGAATGTAAGATGTATGACTAGGCTGCACAGTGTCAGAAGATGATTCTAGGAAGCTAGGTAGTAACGTATTATAGAGGGCTTTATAATGATATATTTAAGAGTTCAGATTTTTTTACCTTAGACAATGAAAATGTAAATTTTTAAAGTATTTATTTTTAAAATACAGACAAAATCAGATTTGCATTTCATAGAGTTGGGTCTAGGAAAAACTTACAGGATATATTGAATAAGAGTAGCACTCAAGTCAAAGAAATCCACTAGGGGCTATTGTAATTGTCCTAATGAGACATTTATTTAGCATCTTCTGTGTACTAAAATAGTGTGAGCTTTTAGCTTATACAGTAAAGCATAGTGGTTGAGAGTGGTTGCTGAGTGACTCTAGAGGCAGTCTGCGTACATTTAAATCCTGACTCCTCCCTAACTAGCTTGATGACTTTACGCAAGTTAGTTAGCTTACTTGTGCCATAGTTTCTTCATCTATAAAATGATGATAATAATATACGTATGTTGGGATTGTTGTAAAGACTAAATATGAGAGTACATCTAAAGTACTAAATATATGGTCCTTATTTTTCTCTCTTTTATCCAAGTAGCATCTCTTGAGGTGAAAATAATTATTCTCACTTTATGGATTTGGAAACTGAGTCTCAAAAAAAGTAATGTGATTTATTTAAGTCAGAGAGTAGGGAAAGATGGAGCTGGTCTTTGTGCTCAGTTGTCTTTGATTCCAAAGTTTGTGATGTTTTCCTGTTACTTTTTGTTTTTGAGGGATCCATGTGAGGCAATAGTCTGAGAGAGTGGAGAGGCTATGAACTTAAGTGACATTATGAAGGTAGAATGTATAGATAGAGAGATGGCTTCTGCAGTTATTCAAACGATGAAAAGGAGAAAGCTCAGAATTTAGGAGATCTTTTGCAGAATAACATGTCCTTGCTACACTCCAGGCTGAAATAGTTCTGCACAACGAGTAGTCCAGATATAGTCCAGGAACCATGTTTTCTGTCCGATACACTTTATCAATCTTGGATTTACACAGTTATCAGGGATTACGTGTTGACAGGGTACACTACCTACTCACACAAAAGAACAATATGTCATCCGTCATGCTCAGGCTTCAAGCTCATAGAGGTTAAGCCAAATACAGTCTTGAGTTTAGTGCAACAAGAATTATGCTAGCAAGCCCACTGACAAAGCTTATCCACCCTGACTTCAACAAAATAAAAATATGCACATTTCAGATCTGGAAAAATCATGGAGTAAATACTTTTGGAAAGGGTGGTCTTTCATTGTCCTTTTAAGATGACATAATTTAATTAATATCACAGTCACGATATATCCGGATCAGGAATTATTAGATATTTGCACCCTGGAAGCTCCCTAGACTTTGCCATTGTTAGTGTAAGTCACCACCCATCAAGAGCTGGTTCTGAACTTTGCACATTCAAGCACTTAATGTTATCAATTTTTCAGGTTATGGGAAACATTTATAGCAGACTATGTTATAAAATAAAACTTTTATAATGAGATACTAATTTAGATCATAAATAATAACCCAAACTCATATCTCCTGAATAGGTAGGTGCAAGCAGGAGGTCAAATTATAAATGTAAATACTACTAATAAACCTTTTCTAGATAAGTTACTCTTCTTTATTTTAAAGATACTCTACCTCTGCCCCAGCCCATGCTGAAATAAAAAAGGATTTGCCTGACAGCAGATAGGTTAGGGCTAGGAAATCAGACCAGTTAGAAAACATCATAGCAATGCTGATGAGAGTAGCTTATAATGATTCTACTCTTGGGGAAGAAAAAAAGCAGATTTGAGTGATATTTAAGAAGTAGACAATAGAATATAGAGATGGATTACATGTGGGAGCTGAAGCAAAAAAGTTGAGGCTAATTTTCAGATTTTTTGCTTTGGATGTGTAAAGTTACAGCTAACTATAAGACATCTACATGGAGGAAACCAGTCGGTTTGGGGCTAGAGAGGCAGATTTGGAAATCATCACTGTGTCCATCTCTCTGGATGAGGCTCACGTTTCCCAGGAAGTGTGAGGGTAATGTTACCGGAGAGCGGGGTCCTCTCCCAGCACATTGTCCAGGTTCTTGATGCCTGGAACAAAGAATTGAGCAAGACACCAAAATACAGTACAAAATAAAAGTTTTATTGGAAGAGAAAGTACACTTCTAGACATGGAAGCGGGCCTGAGCAAGAGGAATGTGGCTCAAAAGGCCTGGTTACAAAGCCTTCAGGGTTTTTATCCCTTTTTGCTGTGGGTGGTTACTTTTCTTAGAGGGGTGGGCTTCCTTGATTGACAACTAAAACTGACAGGACTCACTCTGTGATTCATCATTTTGCATTCTGCACATGTTTGTTCCTAGAATTCAGTCTGTTATAATGATATTAAAGAACTTCCAGGCATATGCATCATATTATAATGATGATATAATAAGGCTCAGGTGAGTTAAAGGTTGTTGGGGGTCTTCATTGTGCAGGTGCAAGTGACTGTCTTAAACTGGTACCTAATTCTCCACCTACTGGTTTCTTCATGAGAGTTAAAAAAAAAAAAATGCCTTCTGGCTTGCTTAATTGTGGCTGGATTAGAGTGGACTCCTTTCAGGATAGGATGACATCAGTGTCTTTGCAGGCAGACCCCAAAACCCCTAATGAACTTTCCTGCCCAGCTCTTTTATAAGAGCCATGAATCCCCTTATTATTAGTGTGGATGTTGAGGGATGGGAGGTCTTTTCTTCCATATCTGTTTCCTGCTGAGAATGGCCATAGTCCCTGCCAGCAGGGTTTTCATGCAGCTCTTTCCCTTTCTGCCTCAGTCAGGATGGGGTCTTGGGTTTTCTGCTAAAGTGCCACCTCAGTCCCTAGACAAGGAAAAGAAGATACAAACTTATTATTTAAATCATATATCTATTAATTTCTATTATTGATTTGCCTATTAAATAAATAATGGAAAACAGGTTTGGTTAATATATTTCTTAAAGAGTAAAAAAAAAGGCCTTTGGCCTAAAGTTTCCTCTCCTCTCAGACTCTAAGAGCTCTATCTGACTTAACATTATTTCTGCTAACAAAGGGCTGATGACCCTTATCAATAGCCAGAGGATCTGAGTCACTAGGGCAATTATCAGGATTTGAGGGAGAGTGCCTTTTTTCCAAAGAAAGGAGGAAAGAAAACTTAACTAGGTTTACTAAAAAGATTAACTCTGCAAGAGATGATGTCCCATTTCATTTCCTGCTAACAGATTCAGAATTTTACAAGTGATGTCCCGTCTCAGTAACTCAGTAACATATAGAACTTTATGGCACCCCAACTTTAAGGGGCAGATGGGAGAAGAGGAGACCAAAAAAGGAGACTAAGAAAAGGGTGGCCAGTGAGACAGGAAAAATCGGGGAGGAATAATATCACATTAGAGAAATTGAAGAGATTTTTCAATAAGAAGATTTTCTTTAAAAACTCTTCGAAAATCTTTTCTTTTAAAGCCAAATGCCACAAAGCGGTCAAATAAGAAAAGGACCTCAAAAACGTGCCTACTGTTTATAACTAGAAGGTCCTCAGTTCTCAGTTGTCCCTTGAACGGGGAGGCCAGGGGTCAGATTGTAATGAGAAGAAAGGTGAGTAGAGTAAAGGTTTCCAGGTGTTAATTTGAGGCTACTTTTTCAGGGACCTTGGCTGTGAAAGAAATAAGGTTAAGCGGTTAGTTTGGAGCTACATGATGGCCATTATGAAGATGGTGAAGTTAGAGCATGTTTATTTGCTGATTAAAAAAATACTAGCAGAGAGAAAATTGATGAATATATATGATAAATGATAAATAATAAACAAGGAGCGATCCTTATTATCTCTTAGTATAGAGACTTTTTCTAAAAGGTAACTACTATATTATATTTAGTATTGAGTACATGATTTTCTATTTCAGAGAGTGATGTTTGAAGATTCATCAAATTCTGCAAAACTTTTATTTTGGTTTCTGACTGCAGGTAGTCCTGCCCGCTACTAATGTATCTTATCGGCTGCATTCTAGGCAGTTGAGTGGTGTTGACCAAACAGCAGAAAGAAAATTTATCTTCCAAAGTCGCGACATATTGAGTGAGCCTCAGGTTAGGGGTAATACTTAAAGGCAGGACACACAGGACCTGGGAGTGAAGGTTAACCACTAATCTCTCAACAATTGTTCATTCATCTGCAAATGATTTATGGATGCCAGACACTATGCTAAGTGCTGGGACCAAAGTGAGCAGAGCTGCTTTATGCCCCTGCTCTCCAGGAGACTATTATCTGATGCTGGACACGAACATTCACCAAATCAATGTTTTGGTAGAGTATTTCCCTTGAGAAAGTAGTTTCGGCTGTATATCACCAGAGTGGCGAAAATTTAATTAACTGGAGTAAGAGACATCTTTTAACATCTTACTGATACCTTCTTTTTTCCCTTTACCTAGACATTTGTTTTCTTTCAAGGACATGGGAGGAGATGTGAAAGTTCTACAAAAATAAGGGATTGTATTTTGCAAAAGAAATGCCAAGAAATAATTAATTTCATAGATGAGATAAAAAGTGAGAACTTGGAAACACAGAGTGCTTGGTTATTATGTTTTTTTTTTTAACAAGTATATAGTTTACATTAAAAAGTGCTTGTGTGTGCTTGGGCAGAAGAGCATTGGCAAGGAAATTATTTAGAAAGATAATGAAGAGTTAGGAAGAGAAAGCAGAGTATGCCTTTGAGAGAGAGAAATCACTAGCATAGAAATGGCTACCAGAACTGTCCTTAGTATTTTTTAAGTTCATCAATCCAACTTTTTCTTTATAATTTAAGTTCTTAATTTTGTGCTGAATATTTGACTAAGTCTAAGAAAAGTTAAACTCTAAGAGAATATTTCTGAGTACAAATAATATTAAAATTGCCCTTTCATAAAATAATAAAAACTTCAAGTTATTTACTTTTTAAAGAATAATAATGCTTCTCTAGTGTGGCTCTCTACTTTGATAAAGTTCTACATCTTTTTGACCCACCATGAAACTATGTCATAATGTCTTATTTGATATTTTCTTCCTTTTTTCAAACCACTCACATTTTGGGAAAAAAAAAAAGGAGCATTGTAAAAATGTTTGTCACTTTATTGGAAAGTAAGTGTTATACATACAAAAATAGTGGTTTCACATTGGTAAATATGAAATATGAAATAAATATGAAATATGAAATATGAAATATGAAATAAAGACTGTGCAGTTTAGAATGTGACAGCCCTGAGCAGGGAAATTATGTAAAACCATGCTTAGCAAAGTCCTCTGATGCACTATGGGAGCTCAGATAATGAAAAATAGCAAATGATGACAATTCACAAATGCACAGTAACTCTATAGTATTTTACACCCAGGAATTTAGGAGTATACTTAGAAAATACATGAGTCAAAATATTTCTCTCATGTCGGTTCATACTTGTTGGTTCTGGTCAAGATTTTTTCTTCTTAAGAAAGTTAAGGAGCTTGGTTATTTGGTTCATATCACTTATAAAAAGATTAAACAAACATGATCTTATTAATTACATCTTAGCTGTTTTAAATGATTAAATCCTGATCTTGGTTTATTTTCAAGAATACTTTGTAAAAAGTATTCTTTGTAAAGTCTACTCTGTAAAAAGAGGTAACTGCTATTCTACTTGAAGAGACTGTTGATTATCAACTCATCTGGTTATTCAAGTGAATAGATTGACAAAAAATAACTTAAAGTTAATGTTCCTCACCTGTCTAGTTTAGCACTGAGTAATCTGGCCAAAATGGTCTGTGAAAATAAACTGGCTATCCATCCGCTCCACTGCCTGCGGGCTTACATTAGGCCTCATAGAAACGACATGCACTGTTAGGAGAGCCAACAGAGGTCACTCCAAGAAGTGGAGCTGGAGGTGAAAGACCACGGCATACCTAGGCAGAGCTAGGCACTCTGTCATTTTAATAGCTCACTAATTCCAAAAAGTTTCAACATTTAATGGCCTTGAAGCTTAATTACTCTCATTTATCTTTCTAATAAATGATGCCAGAGCTTAGAAGTGCAAGAGATTTACCCACAGTGAGTCAATAAATGAATTTGGGGAATGACTGCAATCTATGTGTGACTTAGATTGCCCCGATGCCAAAATAGTAAGTGAAATACTCAACCCAGAAACCACTGTACCTGTCACATGATTGCTACCCTTTCAAGTGATTTCTCTCATGTTGGCTGAGACTGCATCTGCTGGCATAATGTAATTTTAGTAATTAAATAAACATCTACAAAGATGAATAAGATACATCAATAAAATCCAAGAATGAGAGGTACAGACAGATTTAGTTTTAGCTATTTACACTGAAATTTAATGGAAACAAATACAAAAATTGAAAAGAACTAACAGTTAATAGAGATCCAAAAATCAAAAATAGATGAAGTGGAAGGAGCTTTCAAACTTATGTAGATCAATGAGCAGCTCAAGTCAAGAGGGAAAAAGTCCGAGGAACAAGAAAGATGTCCTCTGCATTGAATGCATCCCAGTGCACAGAAGATGAAGATATTGCCTTCGTAAACTAATGTGATGCCATGCTCTTAAAAACTGTAGTTCATGAAAATGGTAGTGAATCATTAAGATGCTTATTAAAATTGAACTCACATTACAGACATCTGCACAGATACTCAAGATTTTCTCTTAGTCATGTTTCTCTTTTTAGTCACTAGAGGAAAGACATTTACATATGGTGAGCATTAGTTTGAAGTGGTCTGTTAGCTTCTGTTAAGTCTGCTCATTAAATTCCTTGGATGAATTCCTACCCAGCTTATCCTACCAAATCTGAAGTTTGTTCAGGTGTTGAGAGTGGAAAATATCAAAAGCAAGTAAATAGCCTCAATCATTTACACTGATATCACCCTAAAACATTCTCTTTTGTACTTATATTTGTATTTGTAATTTTATATTCTTTTTCCTGGAGAAGATTACCCAATTATATAAACATGAAGCCCCATAAAATCTGAATCTGTCCTTAAACATGACAGCGATGATTGTAAGTGGAGTTCTTCAGAGGAAGAAGGCCATGTTATAGATGGAGATTATATTTTGAGACAAGGGGATTAAAGAAGGAATTGAAACTGAGGCTTCATAAAAAAAATTATATTTTCACAAATAGAGATGAAAAGGTGATGTGGAGAAGCTAAAAAGATATTCCAGGCCAAGAAAAGCAGAAAATTCAGATTGTGGGAAAACTGACATATTTGAGAAAAAGTAAAAAATCCACTTTGACTTGGGTAAAGAACATTTGGAGAGCCGTGAGGGAGATAAACTGAGCAGGTGGGTTAAGGCCCCAAATGCCTAAATTAGAGAGTTTTATAACAAATCTGTTAAAAAATGATATATATTTATTTTTACCTTATGTATTATTTTACTCTCAGGTTAGAACCTCACGGTCTATTATTCTGTAAATAGCAATGTGATTTATCCTGACATATATCTCTGTTGTCTTCTATAAGCCATGTCTTACACAACATTCTGTACCCTTAACTAACATGGTTGTGAGTGAGCTATGGGACCTTATTGAACTTAAACATAACTTTAAAACCCTGTACATCTGAGGAAGATCGCATTTTAAAGGCTCATCTGTCACCTTTCTGGGTAGACTTTTACTTACTAGGCATCCTCATTCTGGAGTCAAAACAGGTCACGACTAGAAAAGAAGAAAGAGGTGTGTGTGTGACAAAATTAGAGGAAGCTATAGAGATTAATTACTCAGAGCCAAAAGGAAACAAAATTCTAAGTTCTAATTTTTGGAACTGGTGAGGCTTTATAATAGCTATTCACTTCTAATCATCCTCAAATAATAGATGAATAGAACAGTCAATGCTATTAGAATAATTTACCATTCATCAAGAATAATAAATGAGGGGAATAGGTTGTTATTCAAATTTCTCTAAAAATAGCAAAGAAGAAGGAAGAAGAAGAACTACTACAGTTTTCCAGTCTAGTAACAACTTGTGCAGTTGTGGCAGGATTGCTGGGGCATCGGGGGTGGCAGAGGAGAAGATGGAGCCAAATGTGCTTGCAGTCGTTGCCTCTGGCTTGGCCAGGGACCAAAGTCAGCCACAACGATGAATCCTCCTGGTTATTTCAGCTCCAAAAAGCAAAAGGCCTTCCTGCTTTACTAACGCTTTGCCCCCAATGGGTTGCCTCTTCCACTCATTAATCTTCAGTTTATGAACTCTGTTGGCAAGAGACACACAAATCATCCAGAAATAACACACTGAAATAGATTGTGTTGACAGCTCCTGGACACATAGGGCCATTTGTTCATTGGCAGTAGCTCTGAGTCAGCATCAGTCTCTACATCCCTAGTTTAGCCATGCAATGCAGATGTAATGCAGATGCAATTCAGTTGAGGTCTTCATCCGCAACTCACTTCCAAATACTCTCAATGAAAATAAGAGGTAGGGATGAGCACTGGGGCGCAGAGTTGGGCATGGGAAGAAAGGGTTGGAAGTCTAGCCTAGCCTCCCACCCTGAATTGCCAATGCACCAACACTGTTAGTGGCAGCCTGCTGGTACTGCTGAACACTAAGCGGAAACCCCAGCAAGGAGCTATCGTAGAGACATCCTTTGCTGCCGTGAGTTAAAACAGAATTCACACAGCGTAAGCGGGGAGTGTGTCAAGAAAATTCAGAACCTGCATTCACCCCCTTCTTTCAACTTGACTTTGTGGATGGGGCCAGATCAACAGGCCAGACTCCATCAGCATTGATGGTGAGTTTTCTATCAGGGGCTCTGTTGTGTTTTTCACAACCCAATCTGATAAGCTGGGCCACCCTAGCCAATCACACTTTTTTTTTTTTTTTAATAATTAAAATCCCCACAGGTGCCACAAAGCTAATGAAATTCTAAATTGGGATCTAAAGCCCTTTGCATCCAATAGGCTCCTCCTGAATGTGATTCAGTAGGTATAATTTATGGAAAAGGAATGCTACCCAGCTCTCTCTAGCAATATCCAGGATCCAAATGGTAGGGGATTTGTTGGAGATGGGGCATCGATAGCTTAAGGCATCTGCAAAAGCCATGTTACTGAAGTAAAATTTATATATGGCTTATACTAGCTTGAAATATCTGTGGTTGAATATTTTAAAAAGTAGATAACAAGTTTATCTTTCTAGCACAAAGGGATAGAGTTGCCAGATAAAATACAGGATGCCCAATTAAATTTAAAATTCAGATAAACAAGAAATATTTTTTTTAGTGTAAGTATGTGCCCGATATTGCATTAGACATACTTATTCTAAAATTTTTTTTCATTGTCTATCTGAAATTCAAATTTAACTTAGTGTCCTGTATTTTAATTTGCTAAATCTGGCAATCCTAAAAAGGAGACTATCATGCACATATTTGCTCAATTGTGGAAGAAATGCTGTTTTGTAAATGTGATTAGAAGCCCTTTATGGATATGTGTACCTTGTGGAATTACTCATGAACTTGTTATTGAACATGTGAAAAGGCAATGCTCTAAAGCCTGTTAAACTGTTATTAACATGTGACTTATATTGTGAATAAAACACCAATAAATATGTATTATGCTAAAATAAATAGCATACCCAAATGGTTCCCAACACAATATCACTTGATTTCCAATGCCATAATCAAATGGTTTCATGCAAATGAAATGGCTCCAGTAGTTATCAGTGTAATGATGTTGCAAAACAGCCTTGCTGTCAAGTAACCTTATCTTTTATGTACTTTTCAAGATGCCTAAAATGTCACACTAAAGCACTTTTAAAATTAAATAATGCCTTGCTATTTCAGAGGAGAGAAGCCTGCTGAGTTTAAATCATTAAAAAATTTTAAAGAAACGTTAGTAATTTATCAAGAAAATTAGGTAGTTATCTGATTTTGTGAAAGAAATATATTAGCATATTTTAGGTTAAATTAAATGTTTATTTACGACAATGACTATTTCCAAATAAAATGATCATTCCAAAGGTAAGCCAAAAGTTTGAGCTGTAGAGACTGAGTCTCTGTACAAATATCCAAGATGCTTTTTAAAAAATAAAAGGACAAGAATAACCATTGCTCACTGAAGAATGCTCTACTCTTTTTTTTTTTTTTCAGATTCAGCAATACTGATGTTTTCCTGTCAGGGTCTAATGCCTTGAACCTCTTACCCAGTTGATCCTCCATTTGGAACCACTTGATATCTTCTTGCTAGGTCCACCCTACGTCAGCTTCAAGCACCATAATCCCAGAATCTCAATCTGAGACAGGAGAATATTAAGGAAATCTGGCCAATACTTGATAATTTTTGCATCCCATCACCATCCATCCCTGATCTTGTGCCCTGGTAACTATAATCATGATTACCTTGGCCTCTGGATATGAAATTTGAAGTAAATGTCCACTTACACCACATCAATAGGTCATGCCACGAGTTTCCAATATTCAAAGTGATCTTTTTTATTCAATGACCTCTTTTCTTTTTCAAGTGAGTTTAGAGTAAGATGTCCATAACATGGAGTGGCAAAGAGAAGTTCCACATGTTAACGGGGAAAGGGAAGTTTTCATAGCTCTTGACTTTCCTCATTACAGTGCATTGGTTTATCAGATTAGCTACTTGCAAACTTGACAGAGGAGAGAGAATTTACGTAAATAAGAATAATCTAAAGAAAGATCAAGTGAGTTTAGTTCCGTGTAGAGGAAGAGAAGAGAGAATACTGGCGTGTGGAACTCTGAGTGCTGCAAGGCTGGGGGTGGGGCGGGGTTGGTATGATGGGGCTGTGAATGAAGCCTTTGAGATATAGAATTCCGCTGAAGGAAGCACCAAAGCCAGTTTTTCTCTTTTACACATTTTGCCTTGAACTAGCTGATTTTTCTCATGGTTATGGGTCATATTTTCTTACTTCTTCGCAAGTATAGTACTTTTAAATTTTTTTTGAAATCTTTTTAAATTGAAATTATTGGGGTGACATTGGTTAATAAAATCATATAGGTTTCAAGTGTATAATTTAATAACATGTCATATGTGCATTGCATTGTGTGTTCACCACCCAAAGTTAAATTTTCTTCCATCACCACCACCATATATTTGACCCCCTTTACCCCTAACTCCTTCTCCTTCCTGCTTCCCTCTGATAACCACTAATCCACTGTTTGTGTTCGGTTGATGTTCAATATTATTTTATGTTAGCTTCACGTGTACAGCATAGTGATTAGACATTTATATAATTTATGAAGCGATCCCTCCTATTACTCGAGTACCCACCTGATATCATATGTAGTTATTACAATATTATTGACTATATTTTCTATGCTGTACTTTACATCTTTATGACTATTTTGAACTACTGAGTATAGTAGTTAGATGCTAGATATTATAAATGGTACAATATCTAGTGTTTGGATTTTGTCATCTCTCTTTTGTTGTCCGGATTTCATGTCTAGATTCTGTTGTGCTCCTTTAAAGAGATTAAGATTGTCTGCTAGAATATGAATTTATTTATCAATTCTTGATACTTTAAAGGTTTGTTTTCCAGCTTTGTTTTGACAAATCTAGAGTACCCTTTCCTCGAGGACTGGTTTGGCACCTTTCTAAGGCATGACTTTGGAGGGGTCTCAGTTGTACCTGGTGTTCACAGAAGTCTCTTCATTCTGAGTGGTCAGGACAATCATGGGTACGTGAGAACTTTTGTAGCTTATAGCTCTCCAGTAATTATTCTTTCCCTGGCATTTGTTGTCTCCCTAGCTTCATGGAGTCTCACTTTATACATGTCACAACTAAGTATTTGGCAGACTCCCTATTAGGGTCTTTGGAACTCTTTCTCTCAGATGCATTTATGCAAATTCTATTCATCTTTGCCTCCTCAATCCTTGATCTGCCTCCTCAGCTTAGAAGTATTTATTCAACTATCCAGCAAATATTAATTATATGCCTACTGTTTTAAATTCTTGAAAATAATGCAAAAAATTTACAAAATCCCTAATTTTAGAGGGAGATATCATTTACATGTGTGGGGACAATTAATAGAATGAAACAGAATAAAATAAATTCATAAAAATGTAAATTACCTAGTATGGTAGAAAATGATAAGGTCTAAAAAACAACAAAAAAAATAGGTTATGAGGACAGGATTTAGGAGAAGGCAATTTTAAATAAGTGTTCAGGGAAGACATTAAAAGTATGACTTTTGAACAATGAGTTAAATGAGGTGAGGAAATCAGCATGTGAATACCTAAGAGAAAAGCTGAGGGAACAGAGGAGAATTTTTGGAGTTTTGAAGAATCAACAAAGAGGTCACTGTGTCTTGAACACGGTGAACTATATGATAATCTTCTTAGTCATTATAAAGACTTTGGCTTCTACTCCAAGTATAACTGGGAGTCCCTGCAGGATTTTTAGCAGATGAACATTATAATTTGACTTATATTTTAAGAGAAGCACTTTTGCTGCTCTGTTGTAAATAACAGTATATGCACCAACAGGGAATCAGGGAAACCAGTTATAAGGTTCTTGCAGTAATCATGATCAATGGACAAATGTGGTGACAATGGAGGAAGCAAGAAGTTGTCCGATTCTGAATAAAAATATTCAAGGGAGAGGACATAAAGTCTTGTAAAATAAGATTGTGACCATGAAAGAAAGATAAAGAGGAATCTTGGGTAACTCAATGGTTTGAGGCTGAGAAACTGGAAGGATAGAGCTGCCTCCAATGGGAGAGAGAAGGGTATCGATAAGGTAGCTTCATGAGAAGAATAGCAGAAGTTCAGTTTTAGATTCCTAATAGATATTTAAATGAAGATATCAACTAGGCAGGTGAATATAGGAGTCTGGATTTCAGAAGGAATGTCGGAACTAGAGACATAAATTTGGTAGTCATTTACATGAAAATTATATTTAAAAACATGAGACACAATGATATTACCAGGGGTGAGAGAGTAGATCAAAATAATAAGAAAATAAACTAAGTCCTGAGAAAACATAATATTAAGAGATCAGAGAGACAAAGAATAAATAGGAAAGGAGGTTGAGAAGGAGAATCTAGCAAAATGGTAAAATCTAGAGTATAATGTCCTGGGAACCAAATGATGAAAGTGCATCATAGAGGAAGAAGTGTTCAACTCTGCTAAATGCTGCTGATTGAACAAGTCTATAAGGACTAAGAACTGACCACTGGTTTTAGAAATATAAAGGCCATTGGAGACTTGATAAGAAGAGTTTTGATGGAGTGGGTGGGGGCCAAAGCCTGGCTGGAGTTGTCAAAGCAATGAGAGGAAAGGAACAAGAAGCACCATCCAGTAAATTTCATCAAGGAGTCCATCAATTAATGGAAGAATACCAAGATGGTAGCTGAAAGGGACAGAAGAATCAAGAAAGGATTTTAAATGAAAGAAACAAAAGTAAGATGCTATGCTGATGAAGAAGCTCCAGAAGAAAGAAACAATTGATAATGGGGCAAAAGAGATTTGGAACAATATTTTCATGTAGAAAGATGACCTATTTACTAATAAGTAGAGAGACTGACTATAGATAGGAGCATTGACAATTAATTCATATAAATAGTATGTGCAGGTATATGCAGAATACAATGCAAGTCTGAAAATATATATGATAGGAGAGTGCCATACTCCGAATGTCTGATGTGTGCTCTTATCTTTTCCATCCTCTCTCTCATCTGATGACTTTGCTTCCTATTGCATTGAGAAAAATCAGAGCAATCAGAAGAGAACTGCCTTAGACTCTAAGAATAAGAGTGCTTTTAGCAGGTGATATGGAGGTTGAGGAGAGGTAAGAGGGTGGTCTAGGAGAGTGAGAGAATGGATGGACTAGGGAAAATGGCATGGCTGCCAGGCAACATTATAAGTGTGCCTGAGGTTCACCATCACAAATTTAAAGCGAGGCTAGTTAGAATAGTTTTAAGTTTTTTTCCACCTACTTGCTGCCCAAATGCAAACTTGGGTGAGCACCACACCCATCTGATTACCCAGGTACAGAGAAAAGTGAACAAATAGGCCAGTCAAGCACTAGTTTCTCAGATGCATTAGCACATTTTTGAGGTACTAAAATATCACTAGAAACGGAAAAAAAAAAGAAAAGAAAACTTTACAAAGGGATTCTAATATGGTTGGAAAAAATACTCTTTCTCCTCTGAATTTTACTTTGCCCATGTAGTTTCAGCCTATATATTCTTGAATTACAATAGTTGGTTTCTTATTACTTGTTTTATGATTTTGCATTTTAATATTCTATCAGGGCTGTTTAGGGATATATGGAGTTTTAAAGTGCTGATAATTTAGTCAGAGCTCATTGTTTTCAAGGATCTAAAATTCATTTTAGCTAACTCTGAAAAAAGAGGGCTTATTATGAAACAAACAAACAAAAAGTTCATCTCAGGAATACAGTAAGGACTTGGCCAGTACACATAGGAGGTGGGATGAAAAGACACTGAAATGCTTGTCTATCTCATAGGCCATGTGGCTACAACCATCTCCGCTTCATCCTGTCTGTTCTTTCTTTCAATAAACTTCCTCTGTTTGCAAATGAGCAACACAGCCTCTAGTCCAGGCCTAATTGTTCTCGCTGATCTGATACAGACCTTATTGGGGACTAAGACCTCTGTGTCTCTATTTTCAAGAGATTCTGTCTCTCAGTGTTACTGGCCAGTCATTTGATAGATTAAACTAAAGGGATATCTACCAAAGGCTAATCAATCAGAGAAAGGAGAGGTTACATAACTATAGGTGCGTAAGCGATGATCCTTTCCAGAACAAAGGCCTGTACATGAATAACACGTCTATCGCGGGAAAAATCACAGGGCCCCTATTAAATACACTTTCTATCATTGCCAATTCCATGTTTTTGATTAAATAATCAGAGAAGAATGCAGGAGCCATAATGGTTCCATTCCTGGCCACTTCCCTTTCTTCTGGTCATGTAAAGATAAATTTTTAAAACTAGATTTAAAAAAAAAAATTAGCTTAGTGTACAGGTTCTTTGCTAAAGTTGCAGCTGATAAAGGCAGCAGAGTTAAAATGAAACTCAGTTTTACCAAAAAGCTAAAAGAGTAACAAGAAATTCATACAAGAGGAGAGAAAAAAGTGCCTGAGTGAATACTTTAATTAACTCACATGCAATTTTAATTAAAAACATAATGTGTCAGGAAAATGAGTAATGCCTTAGGGCAATAAAATAACTGGGTTTCTTGCTTAATCTTCTGCTCATCTCTCTCATGGCACATGTATATTATTGTTAAGAAAAGATCGTCTTCTTCCCGTTTCATAGTCAGAGAGAACCCCTGCTGACAAAATGAGTTGAACAAAATACGAAAGCTGTAGAAAAATACCCTGTGCAAGAGCTCTAAGCAAGAGTCCCAGATTTCCTTCAGTTCACTCGCTTCCCTTTTCAGAGCATCCCCGTTCCAGGAAAGGAGATAGCTGGAGTAAATCAAGGCCTCCAAACTCATTCTGCTCAAAATGCATTATCTTTTTGTGATTAGAATTATAATGAACGACCAAAAATATCTTCCCTCCCCTTAGACGTTAAGTGTCCACAAGATCCTCATTCCCTGTGGGGTACAAAAATAACCCTGGCTTGTAGCCATATTATTTTGCTTTTATTTCACCTCTTTTTGTAAATTAACTGTGAAGCTTTCTGGACTTAAGTTCTCTCACCTATGAACTATGAAGAATGATGGCTGTATCCCAGGGCTGCAGAGAAGAGTCAATGGTATCCCATACATGGAAGTGGTCGCCTCTCCTTAAAGATATTGTTCTGGTGTGATGGAAATGCTTTGTTGCTGTTATTGTACAGCTCACCATTGTCTTTTAAGGGGGATTGGTCTCGGTAACTGCATGGTAAATTGGGGAGGATGGGACCCCAGTGGAAGATGCCTGGACAATATGTGATGGGAGAACAGAGAGGAAAATTCCTGTGGGTCCCAGTAAGGAAGATGTATGGGAAACAAACCTGTCCAGTGAACATTTTTAAATAATTCTCTATTGGGTTCTGATGTAAGTGTCTCCTTGTATCTCCCTGATAAAAGTCCCAGAAGTTACATATTGCTCACTATTGATTTGTGGGCTGGCAAATTCTTTATGGAGACTGCAGAGAGCTAAAACATTCTTCCTCAAGGAGGATTGGGGTGACAGATGACTTCTAAGTTTCACTAAGATTGTGATTATAGCCTGACTCTAGGACACAGCATCGTGATACTCTGTGCTAATACTGGTGACTGCTCCAGTTGGCTGCCAGGGCCAAAGAAGAGGCTGTCCCTAAAGCCTTGACTTTGAGAATTACTCCTGTTCTTGAAAAGCCCAGGGCCCCACTTCTATCATTTGTAGAAACCAAATGAGCAAGTATGATACTCAGCATTAATGATAGCCATTGTGTTACCAAACTTGTCTTCAGAACTTGCCCAAAGCTTTGTGGTTAAGCTAGAAAGACAAATCTAGGTCATATCTGTGCAACTCTACTTCAGAAATGGCTGGATTCTGAGGCTGGGGTAGGGTGAGCTACCTAAAAGTATGAAGATGCCAAGACAAAAGAAGCAGACAAGATCAAAAGTTGGGCAGTAGTATTAAGACCCAAGAAATTAGAAGTGGTATCCCTCCATTATGAAGGCCAAGAGATCCAGCTGTCAAGTCACTGGGTTAGCAATATGGGTCACACTTCTTAGGAGTCACTGTTGTGTATTTCTTTATAAACCAACCATGAAATAGCCTACGGGTGGATTGGCCTCATAAAAAAGGTCAGCAGCATATATGCCCTACAATGTTTTATTTGCAGCCACCCAACCAGTCTCCCACTGTGTACTGAAGAAGATCACAAGCCCACTGATTCTCCATGGGCTCATGGAGGCCTCCTGCAGCCTGTAGGATGCCCCTATTCCAGACCTCTCCTCTGACTTCTCCGGAGCAGCAGAGTCAGCACCCCAGCATGTCCCGGGGGATCAATAAAAGCCCCTCCTTATTCCTCTCCACATGTCATCTATAAAGCACCTGTTCAGATTACTACCCCAAACAGTCTTAGGCACCCTAAACTCAATCTTTGTGTGCTAAATCCTAATTCTTTTCCTGAATTTTTCTAGAGAAGACAAATTTTACCTTTAATAAGATTTTGGGGCTTCTTGCTCACTGTTGGAATTCCATTGTAATTGTATTTTCACCCAGATGTATTGAACAGATAAATAAAAATAGACCCCTTGGAGACTTATTTATGTGAATTTGCCAAATAAATCACAAATTAGTGATACAAGTTCAGACTTGAATTGGCTGTGTGCTGAAAAGAGAGGATCAAATTTTATATTACAGTTCCTCCTATTGTAATTCCAGGTTTCCTCCTCCTTCCGCTTGGGCTGCTATCCTGAGGTGAGGTGAAAGTTCATCCCAAGAACTATGAATCCAGTCCCTGCTCACTCTCCTGTGGGCTAAAGATAAAGAAATATGGGTACAAAAGAGCCATTAGTCACACTTTCTGAAGTTTGCTATTCTAAAAGCGGCCAATTTACAGTCCTGGGATTTATATCCTTTTGGTTCTCCATCCAATTTACAAGTCCACTGGCTAGACCAAGAGGTTTTCTATGAATGTTAAAAGTCATCAGGCATGGCAAAGAAAGCCCATAAAATTTCAAAGTTTTTTTGATAGAAATAACAGCAACGCTTTTCTGTCAGAATGGTGGCTGTGGTACAGCACAAGTCCATGTACATATAGGCAGTAATTCACAACGTGTCCTTTGTAAGAGAGAAAGAGTCTGAGCCCTTGGGTGTTTGCCTGGTTGCCTTGAGCTCCAGAGCCCCAGATGACCTTATGACCTCTTCCTTCAAGGCTGTTTCCTGGAGCAGACCTTATAGGAGGGGACAGGTCCAAGAACAATTCTGCTGACTCTCCCCTTCCATAGCTAGTCTGCCCTTGGCCTTCATCTGGGGCTTGCTCAAGTCTTTCTTTGGAAAGAACCCTATTCTGCCCCAATCAGTTAGAGGTAGTTTCTTTTATTTGAAATGTGGGACTTTCTATTTACCAAAACAGCCCTTAAATCATTCTGCTGTCATATTAATCAGAAGTATTAAGCAATTTAAAACACCACACAGTCTCACTGCTGCAGAGCACGTAAACAGAGTTCGGATGTTGGCACTAGTAGTGAGATGCTTCTTTCTTGTTCAGTTTCCGCAAAATTCTTATTTCTCAAAATCATCTGTTTTTTCTCCCTAGGTCTCCTTTCTGTACTCTAAATTTCAATACAGTCCCCATCACTAATAAAATAAACCAATTAAAAGTATATATTTCTATCTCTAAAATCGATTGTTTTAGTAGAAATTGTTTCCATCAACATTTTTGGGAAGAAGTCAATAAGAATGGTGACATACGCTCCACTGTGTAGTAACCTGGGCCCTGGAGACTTTACAGATGAATGAGGCAAGTGGATGTATGTCAGCCTGTGTCACCTCGGCTTGGCCATATGCTCAAATTTCCTCCAGGGGACCTTGAATCTGTTAGTATGGAGGGGTTCAATACTGGTCACAAGGCAAATAGCCTTTAGTTTTCAATCTCTACCCTACAGTGTAACTAAATTCCTGAAAACTTCCAGAGCTCAGTTTTTGGTAGAACAAACAAAAGTAAAGTATGTCAGGCTCAGAATGAGTAGAGCGCATCATGAATAGTGAGGCTGAGGATGATGTGACTTCACATTCGTTGCAATTTTGATTATGAATAGCCTGGAATCAGGGATTTCCTAGGAAATTGCCAGTTCAGTTTTCTTAGCCACACTAAGGGCTCCCTGAAGCAAACCAAACCCAGGATGGTTCCTCATGATATTTGTGGCTTCATCTAGGCTCCTGAGGGGACAAAGCAGCATTCATTAAGGATCTGGTTTCTTTTCCCGTCATCCAAGAGGCTGTTGGGAAATAGAAATTGGTTTATCTTTTCTTTTAAAGCCATGAGAAAAAGGAACTGTCCTGACTGCCTGAAACAACCTGTGGAGAGAGGGAAACTTAAGGAGAAAAGTCTTAGGTGTAGTAATTCAGAATATTCAGGCTGCCTTGGTGTGGATTCTTGTTACTTCAATCCCATCATTTTCCAACATATAGAGGACTTTCTACTTTCACTAGATATAAAGTAATTTTTATTAGATTATTATCATTTTAATGGGTACTAATCAGCTGGTAAACATACGGGCAAAGCTCACATCAACACCTGTTCTTTGCTGATATGAGGATCTTTTTCCAATGTTTCATATACATAGGCTTAGTTCATTAAATACTAAATACTGTATTAATAATTGACTTCTTTAGAGACAAATTGGCCTCAACGCTGTGTGTTCTGTTTTAATTTTCCTTGCAAAGGCACAAAAAACAACAAACCATAGAAATCTTCTCATACAGAGCATTTTAACCAAATAATCACAATTATTACTGAAAACAACAGTTCTGATGCTTTTTGCTGGTTTCCGGGGACCCATGAAAAACTACTTTTTTTTCCTTTGCAAGACTATTCATTTAGCTTTTAAAGGCTCTTTCTATCCTGTCTCAACTTCAGGATCTCACTTTCTGAAGCCAAAATGCAACCTGGTTTTTTTTTGTTTTTGTTTTTGTTTTTGTTTTTTAAGGCAAATAAGAAAAAAATCAGACTTTCATCTACTTAGCATAATTTACTAATAGATAACTGCAATTTGGATTCAATAGTATTTTTTAAAAAATAATTTCCACCTCTTCATTTAATATATATTTAATCTGCAAGAGTAAGGATAAAATGAAGAAACCAAAATAGAAAAAATAAAGTCAAATAAGGCCAGTAAAATAGGATAAACTTATTTATTTACTAGGAAGTCACTGTAAACATGTTCCACCTGCACTCCCATTGAGATGCTTAATATAATATTAATAATGCCAGGGATACTGATCATTTATTTAGTGATGACCATGTGACACATATCATGCCAGGTACACAGTTTAAATGAAAATAAAAGCCTGTAAGGTAGCTATTATTTTTTTCATTTTTAAGATACATAAATTGAGGTTCAGGTCTTTTTTAATCGAGGGATACCATTCTCGCTACATGACCCACGTTATGTCCAGTCCCTACCTCTGCCTCAATTAGAACATACAGTCCTGCCAAGTTCCAGAGGCAATCTTGGTGTACAGAGCAGCATATTAAAAACTTCAGCTCTCCCCAGTGGGACAGAGAGCAGCCACCAACTCAAGGCATCCAGTGGTCTTCTCATTGCTCGTTCAGTCCCAGCTCTCCCCACCTATAGGTACCAATGGTGAAGCTTGTAGCTTTGGTCTCATTTTTATTTGAACAGCTCAGGCTTTATCCTTGAGGTCTCAATGAGTGATGGAGCCTGCTACTCTATGGGTGAATAGGATAGTGACTGCTTCCTACTAATTCTTACCCATGGTCCACACCTCCTCATTGTTGCAACTTTGCCGCCACTTTTACAAACTGCAATGCTGCTTCTTGCCTGAATTACTACTGAGCTTGCCTCATCCCTTGGACATTTTCTTTGGCCACTGACTAGAACATTCGTAGTCATTTACCAAACCTGTTCTTTCTAGTGAGTTTCATTCACTGTCTCTCTCTGCCCAAGTATGCCCCAATGGCACATCGTGTCTCAGTCTCAAGATAGAAAAATAATTCTGTTATTCTTGCTCTGTTAGCCTTGAGCATCTCTACCACCAGTATGAGTCCCATTGTAGTTATGTTTTTTAAATACAATTCCTTTTCTTCTTTTCTATTAGCCTCACTTTTCCCTGATGTATTTGTCACAATGAAAATGAACCAGTTAAAATCTCTGAAGAGAGACTGTACATTTTGAGTCTGTTTAATTCTCTAGTTACACTTCCATGGAAGAAACTTGCATCTGGGTACTGAATGTGTAACAGCACCCACCCACGAGAATTATAATGGGTTGAAGCTGCCAATTTATTGCTGCTGATAAGAAAGTGTGAGTTGCTGCCCCTCTAGGCTAGAGCTCAATGAACAAATAATCTTTCTCTATGTCTTCACAGAATTTGTGTGGCTGGCAGCATTTTATTTATTTAATTTATTTCAGTTAGTATTTCTCAGGGGTAGATAAAGATGAAAGTTCTAAAGTTTTCTGGTAAGATGTGAATAATTTCTGGCAAATAAAGCTAAAAATGTCTCTGGGACTGGGACCCTAGGATCAGTAACCGTGTGCACACAAAGTCACTTTGGATTTTTACCGGTTTGAAGTGCCAGCCCACCTGCCCACGGCTTGGAAATGCTCTCATGAAGTAGAGTTCTGATATTCGTGGAAGTCTTTCAACGTGAGTTTATTTAACTTTCTTAGGAATAGGTACTTTTTGCTATTGTTTTTATTTTCTGATCAGATTTATATTATTCCTTGGGAAAATTATTTTCTAGCTTTCTAACACCTTGCTCCTACAGGCTGTCTACTTGTTGAGTGTTTCAGGTGACGTGCACCATTAGGGAAATAGGCTATAGGGGAGAAGATTGGCACATGCCTGAATAATCCATGCGGTCTGAGGATTTCAGGAAGTTTCCTCAATCAAAGGCCATTGGGCAAACTCTGCCTTTGATCACCATCTCAGAACCTTCTGGAGGCTTTTCCTCAAGCTTGTCTATGTGTCTCTGAGAACTGGTTGTACATGTACCTAGAATCAGGTTTTGTCCAGTCACCCCCAAACTCCAATGAATCCTTCGGTCAAAACCTGGGTCTTCTTAATCTAAAATTCTGCCTATTTTAGGTCAAACACCTTTCTACATCTAAACTTTCGCCTCTCCCTTATTTTTTTTTTGTACAAAGGAAACATAGTTGCTTTTGAATATTAATTTTCCATCTTGAATCCTTGCTATAATTGCTTATTAATTTGAAGAGTCTCGGCTGTTGTTAATTTTTTATAACTTTTTTCTACATAGACAATAATGTCATGTAATTACTTTTTACAGAACTAATTTTATATTTTTATGAAGCTGATCTGCTCTCATTTTTCCTGTTTCTCTTCCTCTTTTTTCCTCTCTCAAGAAACATTAAAAATTACATAATTAAAAAAATCATTCAGTTAAGTGACCACTCAAGAATATTTAATCCAGATAGTCTAAAATGTCCAAAAGAAAGTAAAATTAGTTATTAAGTTGTTTCTCATTGTGTTTTGTTTTGTGTTTCTCTTTATGGATATTTACATAGAAACATTTGTATAATTGTAGTCACCAGATAAGAAGAAAAGACTTTAGTTCTAAGATAAAAGATGTGTTTTAGCATGATTCAAAGACTTTAAAAATTATTTTACTGAATAAGAATTATATCACTACAGTAAATGGTGGTGATTTAACCTTCCTAAATATCCTATGTTAGTTTGGTGAATTGAGTGTCACTGTTTCCATAACTCATTTAGAATTAAAATTATACGCATAAAATTTTATTCCACTAAATGGAATAATGACAAATAACTTTTAAAAGATTTTTAATAAAATTCTTGCACACCTGAAATTCCTGTGATTTAATGTGTTAAATAAAATCAGTTTTTAGATATTTAACTAAATTTAAGACCTTAAACAAATGATTAAGTTAATCAATAAATATTAATTAATAAATAATCTTTAGAAGCCTGTACAATTTTTAAATAAGCAACAGACAAAAACACTGGTTAGTTGAATTTAATTTTAATTTACTCTTATTTTTTAAAATGACAGTAGATTAACAAAATATTTAAATGCTTTTTAAATGACATCTATATTTATCTTTTCCTCCTTAAATTTGTGTTCAGATAAAAATGGCTGTACAATTATACTATTTCCTGTTCTCTGGTTTTCTCTTTTGTCTAGAAAGAAAAAAAGATTAATTTTATAACTAGATGATTACATTGATTGAAGCTAAACTAACTAGTTATTTGAAATAAGTACAATAATTATAGATATACACAAATATGTATAAATTCTTCTGATTTTTTATTTGAAAATGGTACATGATACATTTATTGTATATTATATTGTATTATACATTATATTAAATATTAGACCCCAAATCCTGTCATTAGCCTTGATAACATTAAGATCAATCACCTCTAGGATCCACGAATTGTCTCCCACATTAATAACAGGCTACCTGATGCTTCAAAAATTATTTTTAATTGCATATTCTACCCTATTTCAAACTGATATGACTAAATAATCCAATAGATTTATATGATACCTAAGGCTTTGCCACCAATAGGAATGAGCTACCTTTCTAAAGAAGTCATCTAATCTCTGCATAATCTGAAATCTAGATTTGATCTTTTGAAAAAGGCACCATAGGAAATTTGCCCTTGAGCCATTATGTAAAGAAATTAGCAAGAGATTATTAATAATTAACATAACAGTAAAACTCCAAGGTGCTGATCATTGAGGTCATGTTTACCAATTTAAAGACATACATCACTTCCTCCTTACTTTTGGGCATCCATTCCATAAAGGGATCTTAAACAGAAGATTCTTAGGAATTCTTGATAAGTGACACATACATAAGTAGGAAACTCCCACCCAAAACAATGAAGCAAGATGGTTATCGCAAAGGTAGATAGCTTCCATGGAAGACAGGATAAAATTAATTTTCTGATTTTTTTAACTCCTTTTTTCTTACTTTTTGCTTTCCACTAATGTGGCCTCTTATTATACATTGCCATCTCTTACTAACTAACTTAAAAAATCTTCTTTATGTTTGTCCCGTTACTTTTAATTTCCTATGGTCATTGGTCACTTAAATCCAAACCAAACTCTCTGACACGTTTTTCTAAATTAATAGCTACTGTTTTAAATTTGACTTATGCCAACAAAATTTACCATTTGTCAATTCATTATTAAAGAGTTCAGAAGACAGAGTCCCTTTAACAGTTATCTTCTGATACTTAAGTATGCCTCACGTCATTTAATCCCAACTTTTCGTCGTATAAAAACTGAGCCTTGACCTCATGTCAACTAAAGGCTCCTGTTGAAGTCATTATAATCCTACCAGCAAAATCTAGCCCATTGGAAATTAAAATTAATATTGGGGCTATCCCTAGTGTAATAATTAGCTCATTCTCTTCAGAGACACTCTATCCTGTTTTGAAGGTACTGTTTAATTCCACTGAAGAAATCTTACACCTTTGAGAAAAGAAAATGGTTCATATCTGTTATCCTAAATGCTATTATTATTTTCAATATAGTCCATTCCCCTCTAGGACATTACTTCTTATGTAAACATCAAACTTAAATGTGTTTGCTACATGCTGACTGTGAACTATAATTATCCCACAGAAGGGATTATACAACTGTAAAAGATGGTCTGAAATGTGTCTCTGATCTTAGCAGACATCATAAATGATGCAAATTTGCCCAAGAAGCCCAACAAACAATTTTAAATTTATACCCAGTATTGTCATAGACAATTCGATAGCCACCAGTTTTCTCTTAGCTAGCTAAGGATGAGGCGTCCTAGTATAAATATTCTCTGTCTGACCTATGCATGTTATAAGGCAAGTAAACAATCCATGACTAAGAAAAACAACAGGCACATTTAGATTCTGGCACACGTTTTCATTGCACAGGTTTTATTATCTAAACTCCTGGATTTGAGACATGTTACAAGGACTATTAATGTTTTTTTCCTGTGGTAATTGTGTTATGGTTGGCCGATGCATCTTAGTCAGAACCTTAAATGCCAAAGTGCAACCATGGTTACATAGGGAGACTCCACAACTTACCCTACGATCAAAGGAAAAGGATGAATTAACCTGTGCACATGATCGACTGCGTTCTCTGGACACACTCCTGATCCTGATCAGCAAAATCTGAAAGGAGAAAAATATGAATATCATGGACTGATATCCTATGACATATATTTATTTTCCCTTGGTCAAAAAATAGGACCAAAAAAGAAAAGCAGGACCTGATAGCTAAAAACTAGCCTGGCATACGAGCTATTGCTAGGCGCTGGCCCAGCACACATAGCTAGGTACTGGTATTCTCCAGTTAAAGATAAACACTTTCACAGAACACCAATATCAAAGGCCACTTCTGAGACCATGAAGGATCAAGAAAAAATACAGCATAATCATGTCTGAACACAAATGAAACATGAACGTTTTAAACCACAAAATTATCAAGCATCCCCCTATCAAGGTTAATATATGTGATTACTGATTCTTTAGCAATTACAATTTTAACTTTAGTCTATATTTTTCTCCTTCTATTTGAGAGTTTTTAAGATTGCTAATCGAAATTCTCTGCACTTCAAGTCAGCATCAAATCCACAACAAAGCTTTACTTCCTTAAGTACTCTCCAGGGCACTTAATACAAAGCCACCTACTATATATTAGTCCTTTCTAACCTTCGAACATGCCCCATGGTGAGTGAGCATTCTTCCTCTTTGAAACAGCAATAAACCCAAAAAACTACAGGTGTGTTCTTGGTAGCCCTTGGTTGGAGGACATTGACAGACAGTTCCTGATTTAAGAAGTATGTAATCCACTGTGGAAACAAGTACCTATTTGTCTGAATTTATTCTATAAATTGATATATAATTAATACATTAAAAAGCAGTATCGTTATTAGATGAGAAAGCACAGTTTTTTTCTGTTGCTGGAAGAGGCACTATAATAGTTTCATAAAGGAGAGGCATTTCAGATAGATATCAAAGGATGAAGAGAAAAGAGCAGTAGAATGAAAAATAACTCTAATGAAGAGGGAGGAATATATCAATCGAAGGGGTTGGCATGAGTAATGACACTGCAGTGTGAAAATTGATGAGTTTTTCAGTGGACCAAATAGGTGCAATGCAAGTGGACCTAGTATGGGATACAGTGGAATATGAACTCTATCTAGCATATATATGGTGGGAGCAATTAAAGGCACTAAGCAAAGTAGTATATAATCAGAATATACTTTAGAAAGGCAAATATGATGAGAACCCCAGTGACACAACTCTGTAATTGCTAAAGAGTAGCCTAGAGTAGAGACTGATGACAGTTATAAAACTATTGCAAGTGTCTTGAACTCAGGCAGACAGTGGGAAGAGAAGAGATTCAAGATGAAACATTTTTTAATTGTAGTGCTACCGAACTCAGTGACCAATTGGATATGAGGACTGAAGGTACACAGAGGGCCTGAAGATGACTCAGGCATGAAGTATGGGGAAGGTACAAATCCCAGTTTGGACCTGTTAAGGTTGCTGTGCATTCAGATGGGTATGTGAATGCACTTCTGGAAATATAGATTTGTGATTTAGAAGAAAGGCATAGTCTGAAGAAAGAGATATAGAGGTCAGAAGTGAAGCTGAGGCTTCTCATGAAGAGATAGTAAAATGGGTAGAAGGCTGAGGATTGAAATCTGGAATTCTGGCCAGTCCCACCAGTTACAGGGCAGACAGAGATGAAAGAGAGTGTTTGGAGAGGTGAGATGAGAGCAAAGAGAAAAAAAGATACTTAAGACAGTATATGGAATGTAGTAAGCACACAGAACATATTTTCCAAATAAAGAAATGGGTTATGATTTCCAATTACAATTTTTTTTCTGTCAAAATATCCCTTATTTCTCCACTTTGGTAAGTTTTCCTTTCAAGTGGTTTTTCTGCTACCACTGGTTAATCTAAAACTCTTGCCACAATCTATGTTAGACTCAGAATTCACCTCTCTGAGAAACATGAGCAAAGAAAATGTACTTAATCTTATTTATGTTTCTTAAATTATTTTGCCTGCATTGTACTGCCTGAGTAGTCGAGAGGCCCCAGGATATTTGAAATACATAAACAAAGAAACAGGAAATAGTTACTGGCTGCTTCTGCAACAGCTCAGTAAATTAGAATAATCAATGCATCTTGGAGTAAACTCATGTGCACAAAGCTGTAAACATTAATCTCCATTCTCTTAAAAGTGTGAATCATTTATTATAACAATTCATAATCATTCTCATCTCAAGTTCTAGATGAGAATAAGTCATAAGAGAGAATTTGTACTTTCTAATTAGAGTTGATTTTTTAAAGCAGAGAAATGAAATGGTGAATTACTATGGAGAAGTCTACAGTCAATTAATTGAAAAAAAGAGAACTTAAAACATATTCAAAGAGATATAAAAAGTTTCAGTCATTCAAGAGAATCCACAAAGCACTTATCCTTTCTCCCAGAATTCCCCCAAATTTTGTATAATAGAGGTAAGAGTACCATGAGTTTCTGTAGAGAAGGAATTTGATGGGTTGGTCATGCTTTGAAAAGGCCTCCCCCGTTTTGGGTGCGTGCCAGAATTCCCTGAGCACCCAGTATACACAATTACTGCATTTGCATGTGTAAATTGGGTAATGGTGTGCCTAACTATCAGATTTGTATGTGAAAATGCTATCAGCATATGTACTATTGGTTATGTGCCCACTAAAAGAGGACTTTTAATGGGGTTGCATTAGTTGGGGAACAAAATCCTAAAAACTTGAGACCAGATTCTACTTCCCTGGATCCAGTGTAGACGATGCCCCTATGGATAATTGGCACCCCCAATAATTGTTGTTGCATATCCTCTAAAATTCTATCTGGGGAAGGAAATTCATCAGAGGATGATTTGACCAACTCTAATTAGCACAGAGCAAAATTATACCCAAGTTACTCTTGGCAGTGCCTATCTGAGCCAAATGAACAGACTGCGGCACAACCAACCCATTCATCTTGGCCATCTTAGCAATCAATGTGGATCTATGCAGAATTGACTTACGGTTTTATTTTCTCTCCCTAAGACACAATATTCCTCAAATATCCTTTTGGTCACATCGTTTTACTTTTCTGAAGACTTCAATATTTCTCAGTTGCATCATGTATGAAATAGAACTGTTGTCCCTACATTCTACAAACAGGTAAGATAATGATAATTCTTTCACCCTGCCTCAGTGGATTTTTTTTTCTCGTAGCTTCCAGGCTCATTTATTTGTACCCTAGAATGTCAAACATAGTCGGAGAATTTGCCCAAGAAACATAGCAATTATATTTCCTGAATAAAAAATTCGTACACAGTGCATGGGGATAATGGAACTGAATATTTCTGATTGGAATGTGCTAAAAAATCTGGGTGGTTTGGCCGTTAAAAAGAAAAAGTGCCTTATTCTGGGCAGCTCCCTTCTCTGATCCCACTTATTTCCCCTGTTTCTCCCACACCCCCCACTCATGAAAAACCTCAATGTAAAACAACTGTCAGAATACAACCCTCTAGAACCCTGCTGTCTAGAGTGACAATTTGTGCACAAATTGCTCATCCTAAATTAAAATTTAATCTCTGGATATAATCTTTTGTCAAACTGCTAAAAACAAAATAATTATGTCACTCGGTCTTTTTTTCATCCACTTTTCTTTCCAGCAGTCTTTTTCAAAGTTAGTTCTGAGTAACACTTAACAGGAAATAACTGGAGAACTCATGAGAAATGCAACTCCCCTCCTCATCCCAGACCTTCTGAATTAGAAATTGGAGGAGTGAGGCCTGGGAATCTATAATTTAGCAAGTTCCACTGGTGATTTTTGCAGATATAAAGTGTAGTTTTATCTTAGTTCTGTTATTTGCCGTTCTTCCATTTAGTCGTGGGCGTTCTTGATATTGAGTTGCAATCTAACTATCAAAGGTACTTGTTGCCCGCCCCTCCCTTTAATGCGGACTGGATCGTCATACTGGCTTGTAGTTATGAGAATGACTTCTTAGCAATGAAGTATGACATGAATATTCACGATAAATGTCATAACATAAAACACACCTCTGTTCAGGGAGATCACTGCCTTACTCAATCTGCCTGCTTCGCTCACAGATATTTTCAGGAAATGGCAACCCGCAGGACTTAAGATCATCTCTACTTAAGGTTTGCCATGTAACGGGCATCTCTCAAGCAGTTATCCCTCCCTCAGGAATGCATGCAGTAGGTAATAAGAATAGACTGATTTATGAACACTCAATATCGGAAAGGTGTAGCATTTCATTTCCCAAATAGTATTCTGTGAGATTAGGAAATATCATAAACACATTGGAGAATCCTCAGCCCGGGAACTATAAACCACTGCATTGCCACCCCACGCCTGGCCACACACACAGTTTAATTTAGCTATCTGTTTTAGATTACATAAATAAAAACGAGCCTGTATTTTCTTTATAAAATAAATCAGTCTCTGCACATAGGAATCACTAGTTAGATTGAACATTAGGGCATATATAAAATTGCATCCTTAAAAGACATGAAAACATTTCTCAATGAGAAAGAAGCTGCTCACGGTGACCTTGCCGTTGAACAGTGGGGGGTCAGCACTGGCACTAAATCATTCTGATTCACAGATGAGATCAACATATTCCTATTTGTTTGCCAAATGTGTATTTTAATTTAAGCTTTCTCTGATTGATGCGTGTAATTTATGCTGCTCAGAACCAAGGCATCATATTTTTCTTTTTTTCTAACTAACAGGGGGAGACTTTCTTGGAAACAGATAAAGGAAAGAGTCCAGTAATTTGTAGCAATGTGACTACAGCCACACATGTCCCAGAATTAATGTTCTTCATTAGGGTAAGTAGGATCAGCTGTATGTATACATCAGGTTTTTAATTAAGTCGGTCCCCACAACAGGATTCATGGTTCAAACTGGTAGCATCTTTTTTCTTAAATCACGCACACACACAAAAAAATTGGGTAGCATATCTTTTTCACACGCAAAAAAAAAGGGGGGGTGATACTCAGAGAAATGAAAGGCTCTTTGTATTACACCAACAGTGCTCAGAAGACCTTTATAATCCTGCATTAATCAGGTAAAGGAGAGTTTGGCATTGAATGCAAAAAAGATGCTGAAAACTCAACCATTGTGACAGTTTTCTCTCTGTATAACATACATGATTTCGGTTTATTTGTATTGAAGTCTTTAAACTAACACTTAGAATTTGTTAGATATTTTTAACTGTCTTGTTCTTGAAGAACTGACCTGGTGATATTTTAATAAGACACTATCAATTTAAAGAAACTTCAGTAAGGCACCATGAGGCACTTAAGCGAGGGGTGAGGGGAGAAACTTTTTATAGCAGCTTCACTCTCTGAGATCATATTAACATAAATTTGACAGTTAATCTCCATATTGCAAAAAGGCTGCCCAGACTTATTTAATTAAACTTAGAACAAATATGTTTCTTTATTTGCCAGGTACAGCTTTTATCTTAAAATATCTACTTCCAATTATGATACAAGACTCTGGTTTAGGGCAGGAGCATGGGCAGTGAAGGGTCAGACCAGCACAGATGGAAGGGTATGCAGCTAGGGAGAGAGTCTGGCTGCTGAGGCAGCCTCCCGGTTCCCACGGTCCTGAAGAAATTTCATGAAAGATGCTGATGATTTGTGAAAGTTATTGCTTTTTTTAAAATTTTAAATGATAGAATTAAATTTGATAGACATTTTTTTCTCAAATACACTTAAAATCTATCCTTTAATAAATACTTGTTGAATAAATGCCCAAACTATTTATCCAAAGAACTAGCTCAAAGAATGTACATGAAAAGATCTATGGAGGAATAAGCAAGGCCTTTCACATCAGGAGGCATAGAATTTGTACTTTGGATCTGTTCCATATTAAACTGCAAATCATTTAACCTTTGTGAACCTCAGATTCTTCTTCTGCCAGATTGAGAGTACCTCATAATTTTTGGAAAGTATGAAATATGATTCGTTCATTCAGTAAAAATTTATGAGACACCTTGTTGGTGCCAGTCCCTCTTCTAGACAATGGTGAACTAAATAACGTCCCTGCCTTCGTGGAGTTTACGTTCTAGTAGAGGAAGCAGGAATTAATAAACGGATCGCATGTGTCAGGCAGTTTTAAGTTCTACGAAGCACCACCACAGAGCAACAGGGTAAGATGAGAAGGTGATATTTAGATAGGTGGTGGGCAAATATCTCGCTGAGAAAGTGACTGGAATGAAGTGAGAAAACACAACCTGAGGATTATGAGGGAAGAGAGTTCCAGGCAGAGGCAACAGTAAACTCAGAACTCCTGGATGGGAGCTGACTCTGCTGCTGAAATCACAGCCAGGCCAGCAGAGGGCGAGGCTCCCGGGGAGGAAGTGAGGCTTGCCACGCCTGCCTCTGGCTTCACTTTCATTTCTACCACCAGTCCTTCAGGAATCCCTGAGCTCCTGAAGGCTTGGATCTGACTCCACGATGGGTGTCCTCCGTTGATGGAGTGATGGCAGGGAAGTAACAGGATCTGGTTTTCTTTCGACAGACATCTCTCTGGCTGCTACATGGAGCCTTCAGTGTAATAAGACAGAAGGAGAACAGGAAAGACACAAAAGACGATTGCTGGTTTCTAGGCAGGGAGTGGCTCAGACTGTAGTAATAAGAATGGAGGAGATGAAGGTGCCCAGAGTCAGGAAATATTTTGATGGTAGAACAGATGGGATTTGCTACTGGAATGGGTCCCCTTCCTCTTTGACAAACAAAACAAGTAAAGAATATAGTTACTCGATGTCACTCTACTACCAAATAAACCAATAAGGAAGCCAAAAGTTTTCAGAAACGCAGCAACAAGCAAGCCTCCTCAAGAGACAACAGGACGGTGGATGTTACACAGGGCCTATCGCGATGCTATGGTGGTATAAAGGTGACAGGAAGCCCCGACCTCTGTTAACTGCGTTAAAATCCTGAAGTACAGTGAAAGATTTGGAAAGTTCCTGCAGAGGTGCCAATGTGTGCACACGCTCATTGCTGTAACATATGTGGGGCTCCACACTGAACAAGCAAACGCAGCCATCTGAAAGTAGGGACGATGGCAGAAAATGACCATGACGGTGGAAGTACTCTTCTCCCCTACTCGGGTAGAAATAAGAGGCCAGAAAAATTCAGGGGAACTTTCACACCAACAGAGGACAGTCCTCCACGTCATACATCCCAGGAGGATGAGACTGTGTATTCTCCCTCTTCATATCATCAGGGCCTCCTTCACGCTAGATGGTCATTTAATGTTTGTGGAAATGAACAGGAATTAAAATGTAAGGCTTTAAAGGAATAGCTCATAAAAACAACTTTCAGATATCTAGCTTTTACAAGCAACATTTCTGGTCACTATGAGACTTGAGGTAATTGCAGTTTATCAGTTCCAGATACAAAATGTTTGTGGTCTTTTTATTTCTCTCAATAAAACAGCCTTCTGGCATATCACAGCCTGGGTGCTTATATAATTTGAAACTGTTGCCAATCAACTTGGATGCCGAGTTACCACGTTTTTCAGTGTGGCAAAAAGCCAATGCAAGTGTCACTTGCCCACAGAGTAACTCGAACCCTGCCTACCACAAACATCTCTTGCATATGGTTTCAGTTATAACAAGCCTGCTTTTCTGTAAAGAGCAGGGGGTTGTAATCCGCAGGAGAGAAGATGAACGGGGAGATTTACCTGAGAGAGCTGTCTTCCCTTCATGACATAAGTGTGGTGGCCGTGCAGGTCACTGCCCACATGTACATCTCAGGCTCGTTGGCCTGAGATGCTGAGTTGTAGGCTTCCTGCTCCCTATTCCTCACACAGTGTACCCCAACTTCTGATGTTCTTCTATACTGACTTTTAAGCTCCAGGAACACTTTGGCTTCTCTATTACACAATGGACTGGTTAAATAGTTTTCTGAGAGCTTCTTAGTCCCCTGAGGAATTGGAAAAAATAGAGAGTTTTCTCTCTTTTCTTGAACAATACTGAGGCATTGTGTCTTGAGAATATGGTAGAAGACAGTAGAATATAAGAATCAGGAATAAATTAACTTTCCCTTTAGAGTAACATCCAAAATAACATATTTATTAGTGTTTCACCAATTGGTGAAATATGAAATCAAAATAATTGTCATAGTCTGGGTAAACAAAACCTTTCTCTTCTATAACATAAAGCACTTTACGTCTGACAGAGTGATCTTACATGCATTTACTTGTTTGATAAAGGTAGATGAGATAAAAATTGTTTCTGTGATATTATATATACAAAATATGCTCATCCGAGTTAAGTGACATGTCCAAGGTTGCATAGTATCTAAGGAGCCATGACTCTGATGTGGATCCTCATACTTGAGTAGGTATAGAAACTTTATGTCTATTTACTGAAAGTACTATATTAGTCAGGGTTCTAAGAGGTTGAGATTAACACTGTGAGTGATTTGTAGACTATAAAGTTCAGTGACAATTATTGTTACCATGCAATTTAGTGCTTAATTATATCCTGGCACTTACTTATAACTTTCATTTTCTGATCTTTCCTCCTAGAATGCTAGCTTCTTCACCATAGTCTAATCCTCTTTTAATATGCAAGGAGAGTGCTGGTCCATCGTAGGCTCAAACTGTGCTCCACACTGAAGTCCCAAGTTAATTTGCACAAAGTGCAGCTCTGACCTTGATCCTCAGCTTCAAAGAGCCACCTAACTTCTCCATTGCTCTGAGTCACATCTGAATCCCTCACACCGTCATTCTGAACCCGTCAGCATCTGGCCTTAATTTACCTGACTTTTCTCCCTTGCTCTCCTTCATCAATCTTCAACTTTCTCTGGCCAAATTAACTTAAAAACCCCTCACCCCTGGAAATGCCCTGCAGAAGTTATTCATACCTGGGCATTCTATAGATTTTTAGTTCTTAAAGCTTGCCATGTTTCTTGCTATGACAACTTTTTGATGCATATTACTTACATTTCACAGACAGTGAATCTGAAAGTCAGGCTGTAATAAAATCAGGAGGTAATGATGAAAACAGGATTAGAAGCCAGATACCTTCAATATAAACTGTATATTGCTCATAGATGTTTGCCTACATTTCTTCCTATAAATAAGAAAAAAATGAAATAGTAATAATTGCAGATAAATTAATATCCACGATTGATCTGGTTTGTAAGTGACTCTATTTCTCCATTATTCCTTTCCTTCCTGATGTGGGATGTTACGTTTTCTAGCCAAACAGACTTCAAACTCTACTTTGCAAAGGGTACTGACTCTGAGAAGTGGGTCTTATTTTGTGAATGAAAAGGAGCTCTGCAAGCAGCTAGTCTTATGTTGCACAAACAGGCATGTTAGGGCAGTCCTCATGGTCCGGGCGAGAGTGAGTCAGGGTGGGTCACAGAATATTCGATGGGCTTCCGTGGACATTTTACTTTTTGAATTGATAAAAGAGGGCTTATGGATATCTCATATTCCTGTCCCTGGTCAGGACGGGGGAAACAACCCTTGATATTTATGCCTGCTTTGATAAGATGTTTTAGTCCATCTGCCCCATACCCTAAAAACTGTGCCCTGAAGCCCTTTTGCAGCTGAAAACCGGGTCACCTACTTCCTTCATTTAAGACAGGTAGAGCCTGCATCTTTAGCCATCAGAAAAGATATCATCAATCAAGTATGGGAAAACTATCATTTGAAACTATCATTTCATATATGTTTCTAGCCACCAATACTGGGGAATGTTGTCAAATATTTCCAAGAAAGCTCACACTGTCTCCGCAGGTTGATTAGACAAGTCTCTTGCTCTGGAAACCTGACTACTTTCCAACAACTTGATTTCACAAATGGAAAAACAGCATCTGTTTTCCCACAGCTTCACATATGGCGATCATTGTTGCTAAGACAGACTGAAGCAGGTAGACTGTGTGACAGTGCCCCTCTGGAGTGCTGCAGTCTCCTGGGACCAGATAACACTGGTCTGCTGTGAGGGGCTCTGGCTCCCCAGGCAGCAGAAAGTGTATATTTAATCAACATATGTAAAGCATCCTTATGCACAGCAAATTACAGGAAAAAATGATTCAATGCAATATTTAAAATCGCTCCATTTGTATTTGCAGTGGCTAATTTGGATGGATATACTTTATGCCATACTCTCCTGGTCTGAGTAAAGAAAAATCTATCCTTGGCTTGCAGATGGAAAGGACTCGAAATGCTTGTATATATGCAGGTAGTGGGTTAGAACTTGTTAAGAGAGAATGAGACTTTGTCACATTAGCCAGAAATGAAGAATGAGAAAAGAGAATTACCATTGGACAAAGATGGAAAATTTGTTTTGCACATAAAAAGATTGGACACCTGTAGAATTTCATTAAGGGGGTGTCTGTCCCTCTGCATGCTGAATGTGTTTTAAAGTATTCAATGTATATAATATTAAGAAGAGTTCCTAACCAATAGCCCATTTTGAGGTGGGCAGGAGGGAGGCAGGAAGTCATGAAACTGAATTACAAAACTCTTTTTCTGGGATTATTCTTTGTGTTTGGAGGTCAGGAGATTGGCAGCAGTAGAAATTAAATTCCAGAGTACATCCACCAGCCAGGTACATTGCAAACAGGTGTCCTTTTTCTGAAATTGTCATGCCAGTGGCCTTAACCTTGATTTGGAAGGACATCTCAATCAACTACAGGAAGAAGAGCCTCCAGTGGTTCTGGCACAGTCTTGGGCTTCTCCTGAATGACACGATCATTAAACAAATTGCTGTTTAACAGGAGCGGTTTCTCCAGCAGATAGATCTCTATCACAGGCTCTTAAAAGACTAAAACTGAACAATCTGAAAGTGCTTAATCCCTAACTGCTAAAATAAAAGCAGTGATTTCTTGCCCTTACTTTTTTTTTTTTTTTTGAGATCAACTTTATTCTGAAAACTAACCATTGAGACAGTGATAAATTCGGAGCATTTTGCAAGGTTAAAGCCTCTTTTGACAATTGAGAATCAGGGAGATGCATGGAAAAGGTAGACATTAAAGGCAAGTTTAAAGGTCTAAAAGGAGCATACAAGTTAAAAGATGTTGAGAAGAAGACAGCTGAGGCCACAGTTCCATATTAGAAACTGCAAAATTAGATTCCCACATGCACATCAAAAGGAGGAACACCTTTTGGGGCTTAGTCCTAGGGTTTAGAAACTTATATGCTTTAGAACTTGTACCCCTGAAGTGCACAACCTGAACAGGGCTGGGGGTTGGACTTACTGCGATTCGATGACCACATGCTGTTCTCAGATTGCATTCAAAAGAGGCAGTTCTCAATGATTACCACCCACGTGTTCTTAAACTGCAAGAGGAACCTCCACGCCTGGCCAACCCTCTTCTCAGATCACACCCGAGTCTTTTGTCCTGGGCCTTGTCCCTTTGTCAGTTTGGCCTCTTAGCTAACAGCTCATGTTACTTGCAGATGTTACCGTCACCTTTTCATTCTTAGGCCTATTTTTAAGAATAATTCTTACCTGCATTATTCGGTCTTATCCAAAGCCTTTTGTGGGCTTTATCGTTCTTCTAACTAGCCTGAGTTCTGACAAAAAGAATTGGGAGATAATATATGTGGATTCTATTTTCAACTCTGTACCTAAGTAGCAATATAACCTTTAGAAGTCAATTTCTTAACCTCTCTTGGCCTCACTTTTTTCACCTGTATGATGAGGAAATTTGGCTTGAGCAGAGAAGCTCCTCCAAGACCCAGAGAAAGAACTGCTTCCATGTACTCTTTCAGCCATGTTTAGCTAAGTAAAACTTTTATTTCTGTGTAAGACTTTGCTTGAAAAAGGGCTTCATCACCAAGAGAGAGTTTGCAAACTTCTGAACTGGAGGGTTGCCAAATTCCATTTTAGATTCAATAATTTAGTTCTTTATCCAATCATTTATTCTCATTTGCCTTCATCTGTATCCTGCGACATTGCCTGATGAAAATGTCTGAAAAAAGGTGGGATATGTCAACTTGAGAGCAGAGAATATACATTTTAGTACCCTGCATTTATTATTACTTTTTATCATGGGGTAAACTGTACTACAGGCACTTAATACAATTTAGTAAGCAAATCATGGTTGTAAAATACTTAGAATGTTATTGCACTTAGGAGAGTTCTATAAGCAGACTCTACTATTATTATTACCAAAATAGTTTTTTAAGTGAGCTCATTAAGAGGCATGATGTCTATATGGAAGATTTTTCATACCTGCCTTAGGAAGCACGCTGAAACAACTGTGGGGCCCTCTAGGTGAGAAGTGATCTCATTGGAGTGGGAAATAGTCAGTATGCGAGAGTATGGGTCCTACATCTACCACACTCAGGACTCAGCAGAGATCTGTAGGATGCAGACTCCAAGACTCCACCTTAATCCTCCGGAGTCAGGATCTTGGATTTGGAGCTCAGGAGGTGCATCCGCACAGCAGTCTTGTGCACATCCGGCCACCCAGGGGTTGTGCACTAGCTCTGCCAGTTACTGGATTCCAGCTTGTGACCTTTAGCCTGTTACTTGCTCTCTTTAAAACCCACTTCCTCATCTGTAAAATGGGGGTTAATCACTCACAAACACATTGTGGAAATTAAATGAGACAATGAATGAAAAATGCTCGGCTGGTCTGGCACAGAGGAAATGTTTTTCTTTTTTTTTTAATTTTATTTTATTAATTTCAAGTATATAGTACATTGGTTAGACATTTGTATAGTTTGTAAAATGACCCCCCTAATTGATCCTCTCCTCTGGCTCTCCACCTACCCATTACATTACTGCTGACTGCATTCTTTATGCCGTGCTCCCCATCCCCGTGACCACTAATTTGTACTTTCTTAACTCTTTACCTCATTCTTTCCACCGTGCAACCACTCTCCCCTCTGGCTGTTCCCAGATTGTTCACTACCTTTGAGAGTGTTTTTGATTAGTTAGTTCTTTTTGTTCCTTAGATTCCACATATAAGTGAAATCATATGGTATTTATCTTTCTCTGTCTGACTTATTTCACTCAGCATAATAAGCTCTAGGTCCATCACGTCATTGCAAATGGTAGAATTTCACTTTTTTTAATGGCTGAGTAATATTCCATTGTATATATGAACCATAACTTCTTTATCCAATCGTCTGTTGATGGACATTCAGGTTGCTTCCATATCTTGGCTATTGCAAATTGTGCTGCTATGAACATAGGGGTCATAGATCTTTACGAATAATTGTTTTGGTTTTCTTTGGATAAATATTCAGAAGTGCAATTGCTGAGTCAAAATGTATATCCATTTTTAATTTTTTGAAGATTCTCCAGACTGTTTTCCATAGTAGTTGTACCAATTTGCAATCCCACTAACAGGGCATGAGGGTTCCCTTTTCTCCACATCCTCACCAACACTTGTTGTTCTTTGATTTATTGATGATAGCCATTCTGACAGGTGTGAAGTGGTATCTTATTGTGGTTTTAATTTGCATTTCTCTGATGATTAGTGTCCTTGAGCATCTTTTCATATGTCTATTTCCATCTGTCAAAAGAAATGTTTAATACATAATGGATATTAGCTTCTTTAAGCTTTGTTCCTATTCTGAATTAAATCATCAGAAAGCATAGAAAAATATTTGGACAGTACTCATATATGCATTGATTTCCATAGAGAATTGAGTGTCCAGATGACTTTTTTTTCTCTTAAACATAGATCTTTGCTGTGGTGGGGTTGGAGGTGGGCTGGGAGACACATATCCTCTATAATAACAAAGCACAGTTACCCGTAGATGTGCGGTAAAGCCCTTGGTCGCAATACAGCAGGAAACAAAAGGTTGAGTACCCACTGCCTTAGATGGGCTTCTGTAATTTTTGTTTTTTGGACAGTGCCATCCAAGTCCTCACCCTCAATTCAGTTTTTGCTTTTGTTTTCCACTCTCAGGAACTTGGTACCCAATTAGATTAACTCATTCATCCCAGATCCCTGGTTCATTTCTCTCTCCTCTTTCTCTAAGTCTTTTGATCTTGATCAAAATTTAAAATTTTGGACTGTCTATCTGATTTTATATTTATTGTAGGAATTTAAACCATAGCAATTTATTTTATATAAGAATGAATGTAATGGATTAAAGTGATAAAATGTATAGAAAATATATTCACATTCTCCATCTAGGGCAGTTAAAATAAAAGCAAGAAGAATAAATAGAAATAAATTTAGGTCAGAGCTCAACAGTCAAAGAAAAATGAAGCTTGTAATTCAACAATCATAAATAAATAAATAAATAAATAAATAAATAAATAAATAAAGACACAAAGCTTTTGTTAACAAAGCACCAAATAAAAAAAAGGCAATTACTAATCAGATCACACTTTCCTGTAACTATGACTGTACCTAAATATTACCAAATATATAAATAAAAATAGAAAAATCTAGTTAATTATTTCTTTTTACTCTTTTCTAAGTGATGCCAAAGTGTATATTAACAAATAGCTGAGTGATTGACTAAATGTTTTGATTTTCATCTGTATGTTTGGTGTTATGTAGATAAATACTCCATCTAAAGAGTATCATATTAGCAAATTGACAAGCAAAGCAACAACTCACTGAAGAAATGATGCAGAATTTTTAATCTTTGTTTTTTATATAAAAACCAGGAAGAAATGTCCAAATCAAAACACCAGTATGTACCTGTCAGAATCATTTCTAACTCTTGGTTGTGCTTTTTCTGTGCTGATAAATCTTTCTTGACACTCAATATTCCAATAGCACTCCTATTTAAATTTTAATAGCATAATGTATATTTATTAATCAAACTCCAAATACAGGTTGCATAATCATCCATTTGTGTAGAGGCTTACATACAAGGTTCCTGTAAAAATGGACTTTCATTTTTAGCAAAGCATAGATAACAAATAACTCCACAATGTATTAACAAGGACTGTCAAAAAATTTTTTTTAAAAAAGCATTTACATACACACATGAATGTTTGAAGGACGGCCAGCCTCCACTGATATTCCAAGATGAATATACATATGCATGGATATTAAGGCTAGCATCTCTATATTTGAACTAGTGAGGTTTTATTTGGGGGAGAGGAAACATTTCAGGAAAAATAGTAAAATTCCTTTTATCCTTCTCTTATGTTGATCTCTCCCCCTTTCTTATCCTTTCTACCATCACAGAATGCTGCATGCACAATACACAGAATGTCAGGTGTAGATCCATGGGCATTACCAGTGACAGAAGGTGAGGGGGTCCCCTCATCACTTCTCAGCGTTTGGTGTCATGCATGTATTTCTTGGTCTAGGGATACTAAGGATCAGCATATGTATTTGCATATGAAATTTTCTCCATCAATAAACCAGATGCAATGAGAAAAAAGTTTTGGTGTATTTGAATGTTGTTCTCAAAAAGAGAATATCCAGACACTTTACTGGCACAGCACTTCAAAACTGAAGACAATTTGTATGTATTAGGCAACAATATGCAGAGGGTCAATTCCCAGTCCTCTATGCCGATGGCTGGATGGTGCAGACTGTCCCGAACTGTAGGTGGTCTAACAGCCATTTGCACTTGGCATTGATGTGCTTTTGGGAGTTAGTTTTGCCAGACTTTTTTTTTTTTTTTTAGGTTAGGCAAAAAATGAAAACGTACTATTTCTTAAGCATACAAGGGTGGTGTATATAAATAACAAATTGAGGGATTCAAAGTATATAATCTGGTGACTGTTAGATTCAAAGTATATAAAATGGTCACTGTTAAAAGTAAGCCATTTAATCTTAAATGTAGGGAAGTTAGATAGGAAGCCAGTGATTATTTGATCTGTGTTACGCATTTTACATTCAGTATGTAAGAAAATCTATCAGATATCCCTAGGTAATATTAACCCATTTTGTAGATGAGAAACTGATCTTCAAAAAAGTCAATTTACTTTTACAATTTTTCAGACCTTATGTCAATGAGGTTTTTATTTGCTTTGTTTTGGGACTATTGTTTATCTACAAGGTAGAAAGGATGAGAAAGGGGGAGAGATCAACATAAGAGCTCTATGCCTTATCTTCTATATCCTTTTGTCTTCAAGTCCATAATTGTCTCAGAGTAGGCCCTATGAAACCCCACCGTCTCCAAGGAGCAGAGATGAAAACCATTATACAAGGGCATTCTGCATCCCTAATAAAAATATTTCTATCACTACTAGTAAGATATTTTTAAGATTCAACTTTTTAGAAGTTTTAGATTTACAACATAATTAAGACGGAGGTACACAAGTACCCCTTAAATCCCTTGCCACCACACATGCATAGTCTCTCCCATTACCAAAATTACTCTCCAGAATGGTATGATTTTTACCAACGATGAACCTACATGTAATAATCTCCCACTACCTGTAGCCTACTTTAGGGTTCTCTGTTGGTATTATATATTCTATGGGTTTAGAAAATTACATAATGACATGCATCCATTGCTATAATATCATATAGAGTATTTTCCCCAACCTAAAAATCCTCCGCTTATTCATCTCTATCCCCCCAAGTTTTTCCCATCCCCAGCAACGACTGATCTTTTCATTGTCTCCGTGGTTTTGCATTTTACAGAATGCCAGATAGCTGGGGTCATACAGTATTAATGTAGCTTTTCAGATTGGCTTTTTTTCATTTACTAGTATGCATTTAAGCTTTCTCCATGTCTTTTCATGTTTGATGGCTCATTTCTTTTTAGTGTTGAATAATATTTAATTGTCTAGATGTACCGGTTTATTTATCCATTTGCCTACTGAAAGACATGTTGGTTGCTTCCGAGTTTTGGCAATTAAGAATAAAGCTGCTATAAACACCCATGTGCAGGTTTTCATGTGGACATGTTTGAGTTAAAACTAAGAAGCACCATTGCTGGATTGTATGGTAAGAGAATATTTAGTTTTGTAAGAAACCACCAAATTGTGTTCCAAAGTGGTCTGTACCATTTTGCATTCCCACCAGCAATGAATGGGATTTCTTGTTGCTCCACATCCTCATCAGCATTTGATAGTGTCAGTGCTCTGAATTTTGGTTGTTCTGATACACATGTAGTGCTGTTTCATTGTCATTTCAATTTGCTTTTTCCAACTACCACTACTCTGTATATTTATTGCTTGATGTATTGCTTGATGTATACACAGTTCAAATAGTTTTATTCCATGTGATTCTCTTGTAAAAGATATATAGTACTTTAATAATAATTAATAAAATTACTAATCTTTACTGAGTACAGAAACTAATCCTATGATTTACTCACTTGTTAATTCTCATTTTGCATGTGAGAACTTGAGGCATAAAAGAAGTGTCTAAATTTACAGTTTGTTTTTTAAACTCTAATATGTTTTTACTCAAATTATAAGCTTTGTCTTTTAAAAAGGGAGTTCAGCTTATTTACATTTTTTAATAATAGTAGGTATCTTTGATTTTATTATTGTCATGCTGTGTTTTGACTTGTTTCCTGTTTTTGTGTGTCTGTTCCATTTATGTTACTTCCCTGTTCTGCCCTTTGCTAATTTATTTTTTTAACTGTTTGTGTTTAGTTTGATCATGTTCTCTTTGATATTTTCATCTTTACTTTGCTCTTCTCTTATAATTTATAAAAAAGTTCTTCAATTTGATATATGAAAATGCATTTCTACTTATATATTTTTAAATAACTGTTAATATACAGAGAATATCCTTTCCTTTCAGCTTATCTCATCACTCCTTTGTCCACTTTCAATTTCTTGTAGATATAATCTGAGTCATTTTAAAAACAGAAATTATTCATTTAAAAATCATATATTATATTATTTAAGTATATGTTTAACTTTTGAATTAAGTTTTTAATTATTCTTACAGGAATTATTTATACAACCTCTTTACTAATTGTTTTTACATTTGATTCCAAGGCTTTTTGGTTTGTTTGCCCCCATTTTTGTTATTTAACTTTTATTCATAGTTGGGTAAATTAGAGGGTATGTTCATATATTATTTTTAAGAAGAGTACATGGATGTTTATTTTCTGAATTCATGAATTCTTTGCTGCAATAGATGTTCATTTAACTTACAGAATTAACTTTTCCCTACCCACACTCTATAAATACCTAGTGATTTTTTTCCCCAATCATATGTTGTAGGTGAGTTTTGAGGCTAACCTAATTTAATTGTTTTATAAATAAGCTGTTTCAATGCATGAGTCCTTAGAGAATATTTTCACTTTTCTTGCAGTTTAAAAGTTTCAGTAAGAATTATGGAGACTTTTAATGTGCATGCTTTTGTCTTCCTGTAGCCCAGGAAACTTCCAGTGTTACTACATAATTACTGACATTTATTTCATCTTTTCTTCTTCAGAAACATTATTTGTATATTGAATCCCAAGGCTGTATCTGAAAAAAAAATCACCCCATCATTTTTACTTTTTTGTACATTTTCTCTGAGTTCTGAAAAAGCTTTTCAAGTTTATTCTTCATATTACTGGGTCTGTTTTCTGCACTGACTAGTCTGCTTTTCCTTGGCCCCAATGGTAATTTTGTATTTCTTCGATTAAATTATTCCTTTAAAAATAAATTTATACAACTTGTATATGAATTTAGCAATATGTTATAGTTTAGACACATAATTTATGCTTTCTAAATCAATTTTGAAAATTTCCAAGACCTAAATATTCTCAGCCAGCAGCTCATTAGCTAGTTTCCTGTTCAGCTCAGTCCACTGCCTTCTCAGGTCTACCTTTACTTATTTGTTGTTATATAATTTATTGCAGTACAGAGAGAGGTTAAGAAAATGGATATAAGCAAACTCAGTTAAATGAATGCAAGTGACAGAAGGAGCTATTTAGAATTAAATGTTACTGTGACAGCTCAGTCTTTACAAGACAATCGAAGAATTCTGTGTATTTAGGCTAATGGTAAAATTAACTGAAGAGGAAGAGAAAAATTGTCTTAGAGGCTTTTAAAAGAACCATGCAAGAACACAACACCAGAAAGTAAAAACCTATATCATGTCTTGACAATAGCAATTGATATGGGTGTGCCCAAAATCCCATAAATAATCTAGAAAACCTCTACAGAGATGGAAGACTAAAGTTAGTCTCATGGGGTCACCATGCAGACAGAACTTGGAAATTAATGTAAATATGACATTATTTGTATCATAAGTTGACAGGACCTAAGGGTATAGAGGTTGTACCAGTAATCCTGACACTATAATGCATTCTATTAAATTACCCCCAAACAATCTTACTATGGTGCTTTAACGACCCTAAACAAGATCCCAAACTTCTTCCCTCTCCATGGAGATTGACTAGGCCTGGAATGGGCTTTAGGCATTGGAATTTGAACTGTAGCTTCCAACACAGCTGCTAGTCCTGGAAACATCTTATTTTTGAAATTATCTATTTCAGCTCATTCTCTTTCTGTGTTTATTTCTCTTCTATTTAGGAAACTGGACATATCTGTAAAATGAACTTCAAGGTTTTTGTCTTTCTCCCTCTGCTTATGGCCACCATTTGTGTTCCTTCTGGAGTAAATATTTTTTTAATTTGAGTAGTGAGTTAAAACAATTGGGAAACAGAGCCTCTAAAAGTTATTGGCTCTTTCCTTTTCCATCACATTCTTGTTCCTCTTTAGATCCTTCTGATACTAGTAAGCAAGGAAATGAATCACTCTCCAGAACTTTCACGGCTACAGTGCCCCCTTGTGCAACTTGATAAGGGCCAGGATGGCAGGGATCCAAGAGAAATAAAAAAGGCTCAAATAGGATTATTTTGGGGTTTTTGTTTCCAAATATATAGAGGAGCCAAAATGCATTTTCACACAGCAGTTTTTTTTTCTTTCATTGCCTATGTAAAGGAAAACATTTTGTTTTTTAAAAGGGAAATCCACCTCTGAAATTATGGAATACTGACACAGCATCATTCATCTTGGCAAAAGTTGACTGAGCAGATGATGTAGATCCACTTAACTTGGATTCAATCAAAGGTTTTGCTATTTTCATTTCACAGGCCAGATGTATCTCATCATCGGTTGGAATCAATTCCAGAAGAGGTGTTAGAGTCTGTTGGTCCAAGAGAAAGTCTGATCCAGGCACCAAAAAGAGCCATGAGGAAAATGGATACTATCTCCACTGATCTCCCAACAGTGGGATAACCTAGAAATGATGCTGTTTTAGTTAACTTATAAGTTATTAAATCCACAGTCATTGTGAAATCATCTCCCATGTCCTATTTCTGTGAATATACTGTCATAGCTGAATGGATAGGGAAACTGTAATATTAATAATACACACACTTGGGTTTCCAATAAATAAAAAAAGCTAGAAAGTAATTACATGCTAAAGATGTGTTTAATTGGGCTACTTAATTCATCTGTGTTAACTTGAATCTGACCACCAAATGCTTTATAATTTGTTATCACAGCTCCTCCATTTCAAATGAGAATATGTTTTCAATTTATTGAATAGACTGCAAGAATTCAGGGTTATGTGTCTGCAATAAATTTAAAAAGAAGTTTGCTATCTTTATATTAATCTTAATTTATATTACAATAGAGATTTCTCATTCTCATAAAGTAACAGAGGATACTTAAATTTGAATTTCTCTACACATCCTTCAAAGTCATGCAGTTCAATAAGAAGAGAAAATAAGACCAATCATAACTCATACCTACAGCATAACTAGGAAATAGAAAGTATTGTAAACTTCAGTTTTCATATATGTGGGGAAAACTTTCAGAAATCAGCAAATACAGCTTGGAACATAATATGTCAAAGATTAGAGAGTTTTTAAAAAGAGGAAATTCACCTCTATAGTGAAATGCAGACAATCTTATTTAGAGTTCAGCTCCAGGTGAAAAGTATGCTACTTTGAGTGGAAAAATGACACACCTTCCCCTGCTCAAAATATTCTGAGATTCTGTGAATACCATCTACTGGTGTTATGGGTTGAATTCTGTCCCCCCAAATGATTTGGAAGTCTTGACTTCTAGTGCCTATTAATATGATCTCATCTGGAAATAGGATCTGTGTAGATTATTAAGTGAAGATGTCATTCGGTTAAACCTTAATCCAATGGGACTAGTATACTTATAAAAAGAAGAAATTAAGACAAGACGGGCACACAGGGAAAATGCCATGTGGCTTGGGGGCTATGCTGCCACAAGCCAAGAAACTCTCAGAAGCTAGAAGAGAGGCCTGGAACAGATCCTTTCCCAGTTACTTCAGAGGTAGTGGTGGCCCTGCTGATACCTGGATCTTGCATTTGTAGCCTCCAGAAGTGTGAGACAATAGATTTCTATTGTTTAAGCCACTCAGTTTGCAGTGCTTTGTTATGGCAACCCTAGCAAACTCATACAACTAGAAAATTAAAAGGAACATTTTTGAAAGTGTACAGGAACAGAGGTAGTCTGCTTTTGTGGGGGAGGAGGACAGCTTACAAAGGAGAGGAAACTTTTGGATACTTAGGGCATAAAGAGTAATAAGTAAAACTCAGCAGATATAGGCTCTATGATAACAAGGGTATCACAACATTGGGAGATACAGACCCACTCCCCAAAGGGGCCATTTGATTAAAGAGTAAATCCTGTACTATATCAACAATAGAGTGTATTCTGGAATTGTGAAATTGATTGTTACCCAAACTTCTCACTTATTATCGCTTGTGAAAAAATTACAAAACTTAATTGAAGAAAAAATCACAGCCAACATCTATATAAAGCTATAGTGAGAAGCAATCAGAAAGCAAAAATCAAAATCTTTCAATTTATATTGAAAATACTCCTCAATAATAAAATAATAAAAGCTGTGAAATTCAGGAAAACAACACTCTAAAACAAATTTAAAATTAGTAAATGAAATTTTGTTATAAAACATCATATATTATAAACTCAAAACTCAGATGATAAAAAGATAAAAAGGAAGAGGATGTGAAATGAGAGTTTATTAAATTTAGGAAGGAAATGTGCCAGAGCCCGCTGGCTAAGATTGAACAGTTCCTGAGACGGGGAGTGAGGATTGAGAAAGATAGAAGAGGAGAGACAGAGAGAGACAAAAGATAGAGTCGGGAAAGCTCACAGTGAATACTGTGGTGCCAGAGTTTATTTAACACTGCATATTTATACCTTTGACAATGCACGAAAAACAAAAACCACACACCTGTAAACAATTGCTTGACATTTACATAACTTCTCTCACCTGTTTTCCATTAAGCCAAACTTCCTCCATCTGCACGGAGCCCGCCTGCTCTGCAAACTTCTAGTTTGCAGACAACTTTAATCTTGTCTGTAGGGCCTCCAGCTGTAGGTCATTAAGCTGTAGGGCATTCGGCAAGAATGGCTCCCAACAGAAATGAAGAAGAGAAAATGAAGAAAAATAATTTTAGAAATAAAGATTAACTAAAGACCATAAAACGAAGAAAAAACTCACCAAAAGTATAATAAAGAATTGTTAGCATGTCTGCTTTAAAGGCTTAAGGTCCTGGATTTGTGCCCCAGTGGAGCCATGGTCCATGATCTATGGCCATGCCACCCTGAACAAGCCTCATGTCTGATCTCGGAAGCTAAGCAGGGTTGGGCCTGGTTAGTACTTGGATGGGAGACCACCTAGGCAAGACCAGGTGCTGTAGGCATAACTAATAAATAAAAAAAGAACATTGACAAAAGAAAATAAAAACAGCTAAGAGAATAAAAACAAAATAAGAAATACAGCAATCTGGGGCTATAATACACACAAAGTGGACACCAGTAAGTATTGACTGACTGACAAGTTGGATCATGAAATGATTTGAATGATGAATGAGTCTTCCCAAGGCCCATTCTATGATACTTCTCAAGGCCATTCAATTTTTCCTGCAAGATCAGACACATAGGCCTAACCTTAATCAAAATCTAACCCCCAAGGCTGATATGAAACAAGATGACTTTGGGGAGTACTGACTTCTCTTTCTTGTTCTGTGTTCATTAAAAAAATTTTTAATGTAAGCCCTTCTATCAATTAAAATTTTAAATTTTTTGAGGAAAAAGGAAAGAAGAAAAGACCTTAAAATAACTTGGAGAAAGTGATTAGATAAAGGAGATAGGCAACAAAAATGTCACATATGTATGTATCTATCTGTTGTTGGAGCCCATAAAGAAAAAGAAAACACAGTGGAATAAAACTTATATTTAAAACTATAATCTAAAAAAAACTTTTCTATAATAGAAAAGTCTGAACACACACACACACAATTATTAATATGATTTCTAAATTTAAGATATTCCACCACCTTCTTGAAAAAATCGCCCAGAGGTAACATTATATACAATGGTGATAAATTGAAAGATTTCCTTCAACATCAGGAATGAAATAAGGTGCCCACCATAGCTACTTCTATTCAACATAGTCTTAGCCAGAGCAACAGTTAAATCAGAGAAATAAAAGACATTGAAATTGGAAAGGAAGAAGAAAAATTATCTCTGCTGATGACATGATCTTATATGTAGAAAATTCATAAGATTCTACTAAATAATAATAATAATAATAAAACCTAAAATGAAATGAAACAGAAGAGCATAGAAATAAACCCAGGCATTTATGGTTACCTGATCTTCAACAAGGTTGCCAAGAATATACAATGAAGAAAAGACAGTTTATTCAATTAATGGTGATGAGAAAATTAGATATACACATGCAAAAGAATGGAACAAGACCTTTATCTTACAACATATACAAAAATTAACACAAAATGGATTGAAGACTTAAACATAAGACTTAGAACTATCAAACACCTAGAAAGAAAACATAAGAGAAAATTTTTTTAAGACATACGTCTTTTTTAAATGACACCAAAAGCACAAGCAACAAAAGCAAAATTAAACAAGAGGGACTACATCAGATTAAAAATATGTGAGAAACTCTTAGAATTCAATAGCTAATAAATAGTAATAATCATTATCATTGTCATCATCATCATCATCATCATCATCATCTGGTTTTAAAAACGGGCAAAGAACTTGAATAGCCAAAGAAGACATTTCTCCAAAGAAGACATACAAATGTACAACAAGTATATGAAAAGGTGTTAAACACCACTAATTAGCAGGGAAATGCAAAACAAAACCACAACAAGATATCACCTTACACACATTAAGAAGGCTATAATAATAATAATTCAAGAAGATAGGTGTTGGTAAGGATGTGAAATAATTAGAATCTTTGCACACTGTTGGTGAGAATATAAGATGGTATAGCCATTATGAAAAACAGTGTGATGCTTCCTCAAAAAAATAAAAATAGAATTATCATTGACCTAGAAATCCCACATTGGGACATATATCCAAAAGAATTGAAATCAGGATCTTGAAGTCATAGCTGCATCTCATGTTCATTTAGCATTATTGATAAAAGCCCAGAGGTGGAAACAACCTAATTGTTCACTGACAGATTAATTGATGAAGAAAATGTGATATAGTTGCCTAGGTAGATAGATATAAATATATAAATAGATGTACACACACACACACAGACACACACACACACACATATACACAATTTTTAGCTTTAAAAAAGAAGAGGATTCTACCTTATGCGACAACATGGATGAAATTGAAGGACATTATGCTAAGTGAAGAAGGCCAGTGACAAAAAGACAAATACTGCAGAATTCTGCTTACATGAAGTATTGTAAATAGTAAAAATCTTAGAAACAACCATGAATGATGGTTGTCAGGGCTGGAGGTAGGGAGAAATGGACAGTTGCTAGTCAATGGGCATAATGGTTCATTTATGCAAGATGAACAAGTTCAAGAGATCTGCTACAGAACATCACACCTATAGTTAACCACTCTCTACTGTGCACTTAAGAGAGCAGGTTTCATTAAGTTCTTACCATAATTTAAAGGAACCTAAAAATCATAAATAAGTCTCGAGTAAATAAAAAGGCAAACCTTTTTAAATAGAAAGATTCAATACTATAAAAGTAAATTATCCATAGATTTTTAAATTATATGCAATTCAAATAAAAATACTAACAAGATAATATTGAGAACTAGATAGACTGATTCTAACTTTTACATAAAAATAAATTTGCAAGAATAGCCGAGAGAACTCTAAAAACAAAAAATAATGAGCAGGTAAACCAGACCTGGGAAATATTAAATTATATTATAAAGCAATAGAAAAGAAAACAACTTGAAATTAGTACATAAATAGATGAAAAGCAACAATAGAAGAGAGTCCAGAAACAGTATCATTATAAATGGAAACAACATAAATGCCCACCAGCAAAGGAATAAAAAAAATTGTAATATATTTATAGAATATAGCTCTATTCAGCAGTTAAAATATATAAAGCCAGAACTATCTGGATTAATATAGGTATATGTAAAAAAAAAAAAAACTTAATGGAATGTAAAGACAAAAAAAATAAAGAATTAGAATGATACAATATACTACCATCTATGCAAAATTGTAAGCACACAAATAATGCTACATAATTTTGAATACATACACACATAAATAGTAAAAATGTAAAAATAAGGCGGCCATGAAAGATATGCAACCACCTTGGGGCAGTGGTTAGGAAGGTGATGCCTGGCTTTAAGTACCATTTTAACACATATTAATCTTACAATTCTATCTTTCTTTTTGTTTGGTATTTATCTGATAAATCTTTCTCTATTAATTAGTTTTCAAATATTCTCTGTCCTTGTTGAAAACCGTTTCTCTTCTAAGTGGTTGATAGCTAGTTAGTTTAAACCAAACTGCTGATTTCCATCAAATAAAAAAGACCACCCGGATACCCAGACGTCCACAGGGTGCTCAGCAGGGCAGCTGCTCATGCAGCTGCTGGGACACTGCCGGGAGCCAGATGTGGATCCTTAAGATTGCTTCCCACAGCCGGCTTTCTGAGGTCAGGAGGGCGCTATCACAGGATGCTTTCCATTCCTGGGACACTCTTGGGGGACGGGATCCCCAAACTCCCAACACACATTGGGGGAAGACATGCTTTGGAAAAAAAGCAGCATAAGGAAAAAATTATTAGAATCCCAACTTCATATTTAACCATAGTACATATGATTTGATCCAGCTCAAACCACATCCTTATATAAACTGTACATGTCTTTTTCCATAATGTGGAAAGATGATGCGTGTCTTTAACTAATGCAACATTTATTCACTCAGTACATATTTTCTTAGTACTTACTGGATGCAGGACACTGCACTAGCCACTAAGGTGATATAACACTAACACTGACTTGACTGTGACCTTCAGGAGTTTACTGCTATCAGAAAGATAAAGAGCACAAAATCTTACACGGCCTTACATTTGTATAAGTTTTGTTGAATTCATTAAGTGTTTTTCAATATTTTATTTCAATTAATCTTCATCACACTCTATGAAATAATTTTTTTTTTTCCCAAGGAAAGTGAGCACCAAATAAATCACATGGCTGGCAAATTGCAAAGATTTAAGCCTGCGTTGATGTCTCTTCAAATCTCTGTCTGGACTCCCACCAGGCAGCAAGATGTCCCCCTTTGCAGTGACAGGAGATGGCTCGCCAGACTCATGGCTTCCCCTCTATGTCCATGCTTTCAATCCTCTTGGCTTACAATTTTCCTACAGTACCTAACTCTTACTCATCTTCAAGCCCACTGTGAAAAGCACCCAGATGTCATAGGTAAGACTCAGTTGCTACCCTCTCTCTTTTTCAAAAGCTTTTTGATACTTCTCATAGGTTACTGATTCAATTCCAGTGAGAAGGAGGTAAGTTTTTATCCAGCATCTTTAAATGTCAGCACACAAAAATGCTATGAGGTATTATTTTTTATCATGCTAAAGATAATTTAGAGTAGTAATTTAAAATGTAGGCTTTAGAAATGGTCTTCACATATTCCAGTCCTGGCTCTGTTCATTAGCCATGTTCTGTCCCCCTCAATAAGATGGGATAACAAAACATCCAACTCCAAGGGCTTTTGTAAGGACTGACTCAAATGATGCAAATGAAATGTCTGAAGTGCTCAACATATTTTAGCTAGTATTAGTGAACATATGAAGAAACTAAAGCTAATACAGGTTAAGTAAAAGTGATTTAAATCTCCCAAAGCTAGTAGGCTAATAATAAGTGGAGAAAATGCATTGAAAACAAATCAGTCTAACTCCAGCTTTGTAGTTATGCTCGCTTCTTGAGAGTAATTGTACCTAAACTTTTAAGTTACATACAGATATCAGAAGGGAAAAAGAGCATCTTCCCCAATATTTATTATAAATTCTATCTGTAATACTCTAACAATATATTTGTACATTATAAATAACACAAAAATAGCAATCAAAGGAATGTTATACTAAATTTTCTTCCTTCAGATTATGCTTACTAGTTCTAATGAGTGTTTGTCTAATTCTAGTTTGTATCCCTAACCCTAATGTAAAATATAATATCTTGCCTATAGCAGATGCTCAATAAACACTGTAAATAAAAGAGTATGAGATTTTACTCTATGCTGTTACACTCTGTACTCACTGCTGTAACACACTGACATATTTGAAAGCAAATGTGTTCAAAAGCAGCATCCTCGAATTGATTTTTAATATATCTGCTAGCTTTCAGCTGCTAAAGGTCAAGCTGCAGTCATCTTCCTCAGAGCATTAGTTAAAAGAGAGGATTTGTTATGTAGCATGAACAGCTGGTATCCCAAAAGGGACATTTGCAAGAAGGAAGAAGGTCTTCAAAGGCATAGATACCCCATTCAAAATTGTTTGCTTAATTCTCCAATCTGCAATCCTACAGAAAATAAATGCTGTTGTTGTCTCTTTAAAAAGAAAACCTCAAATCTGCTGGGGAATTTGTGATTGTTTAATAATCATGGCTCTCAATTTTTTTGATGAGTGGAATAAACTATAGGTGTGGATCTTTAGCCTGGAGGTGATTGCCTGTGGACTGGATAGAACTGTGTGTTTTATTTCCTTCCCCACCAGATGAGAGGGTATAAAAGCAGTCACCTGTCAAACCACTCCAGCAATGAAATTCAGCAGCCTATTGTCCCAATCACTGCTCTCAATCACTCTAAACGGCCTCCAGAGGCCATCATTATTATAGGACATGTTCCTAAGAGTAGATAAATGGAACTCCACCTGCCAGCCTGCATAGGGAAAGATGGACACTCTTGGCCAAAAATATGAAAGGGCCTGGAGCTTTATTGACATTTACATCAAAAATAGTTAGCAATGAAAGCAGCTGTTGTGGTGTGCTTTCACCACGACGTGTTTGGAATATGCTGTGAATTGAAATACAGACCTCCTGACAAGCAATTTACCTTCTGTCAGTCTCCATGTGCTTGCAGCATTACTGGGTACTCGCTGTGATAGGCCACTTAAAGCTGCACATGTGTACAGTTTGGATGAAAGATTAACTACAATTTGAGACAGGAAGTAACGAGTTGTGGAGTGTCATTCATAATGGCCTACATTGTCATGTGCAGGGTGACACCATAGCAAGAAGGTGCCTCTGTTGTGACTGCCTTATGGAATCCGATGTCATTCATTTTAATGAAGATCTGACAACAATTCTAATAAGCAGAGTGCAAGACAGCTCAGGATGGGAAGCATTAATCTGCCTTGTTTGTTGACATTGCAGGGATGACTAAAATACCATTATGCAGGAAATTCTTTCAGAAGAGATTCAACAGGACCAATCATAACAAAATAGGGCCCAGAACAAAGGATGAGCCAGGAGCTAATTTCTGTATTTATTCTTCTCAGTTAATTCCATACATTGAATTCCCCTTCCCTTGAAAAATTTCTATGAGATGAAATACTATGATGTCTAATTAGTAAAGTACTGATTGGTTTGTCTAAGCAAGGTTGAGAATTCCAGTTTCTTCAGTGCAAGTTCCTCTGTACCAAGTTTTGGTGGTACTTTTCAGAAAGCAATATAGCACAAATAAGAAGAGATTAAATACTTAGCTGTTCTTTTCTTAAAACTATGTCCTGAACCACACTATGTGCAGTTCTAGACACAATATTTAGACACATCTAAATAAAGAAAAATGAAGAACCAACACCGTTCTTCCTTGGTAAGGAGTTCATCATTTTCAATCTGGTAAGCTGCTCGACAGTGTAGGGTCACTGGGCTGATATTTCCAAAGAAATCAGGTGCCTTACAAGTCATTTTCAGCTCCATGAGTCATTACACGTTTCTTCTGCAAAGATGACAAAAAGTTTCGTTTTCCAAAAATGACAGTTTCGTTTTCCTGAGTGTTGAGAAGCTGCTCTTTGTCTCTTCTCTTTTACTAACATCTGATTTTGGGAGGCCCATGGGATAGTAGCTGATGTAGAAATGATTCATGACAGTTCAGTTTTTCTTAAAATCAGGTAGAAAGAAGGCATTTAGCAAATAATGCCTCAAATATCCAACACACTTGTTCTTATGATCATGTGTGTGCCCGAGACCACTGCAGTTGATTGTTGATCGTTGAACCATCGTGGTATCTTTTTCTTCAATTTTGACCCTCCTTTATCACTACAATCACAGACCATGTGTGTCTGTATTTCTCTTTTGGCTTCAAATCCAAGTGCGGTCTAAAGTTCTTAGTAAGCTTTGGAATCTAGGCTTTCAACCTCTTCATGCTTGCCAAACTGCTCTGGAGATCTAAAACTATCAGCAAAATCATTTTGTTTTGACACTCTATTTTTTTTTAAGGCAGTTCTTATTACTGATTGCTGATGTATGCTGAAAGATTTAACTAAACTTACTTTGGAAGCATGTTCCCATTAATAACAACTCCAAACATGTTCCTATGAGTATACATTTTCACATGTATTTCAAAGACCATAAATTTACAGAATCATTCGTTGCGATTGGCTGTGCGGTGTTTGGTGGCTATTGATGGCTCAGCACAGAAAATTGATGTGAGGCGAGTTCTAACCCGCCTCTGCATATCAAAGCAGAGGCAATGCTGTGGGTGACTTTCACTTTCTATGAAATTGCCTTAACTGAGTCTTTTGGTAGCTTCCAGCCAATAAATAGCTGAAGGAAATCACCGGCAGCTGCCTAGCTGCTGGCAGGCCTACGCTTTAAGGCAGCCATGCAAATTAGCATGTTCCTGGAGCCCCTCGTGAAAAACAGATGAGCTGAAAAACAGCAAACTTTCTATGAATGACTCACTTTTGTCCTTCTATTAACTCAGGCCTATTCCTAGTTTCTATTCCTATTGCTGCTATACAATTTAGCACAAATTTAGTGGTTTAAAACCATACAAATGTATGACCTTACATTACAGTTCTGTAGGTCAGAGTATAAAATGAGCCTTACTGGCCCAAAGTCAAGGTGTCATCAGAATTACATTTCTTCTTGTGGCTCTAGGGCAAAAGTTGTTCCTTGCTTTTTCCATTTTCTAGAGGCCACCTGCATACTTTGGCTTGTGGTCCCTTCTTCCATCTTCAAAGCCAGCAATTCAGCACTGCTCTCTTACTCTGACCCTCTTGCCTCCCTCTTTCCCTCATAAAAAAACATCTGTGATTATAGTGGGCTCTCCTGGACAATCTCACTATCCAAAACCCTTAACATAATCACCTCTGCAAAGTCCCCTTTGCTGCATAAGTTAACATAGTCACAAATTCTTGAGATTAGGATGGGAAAATCTTTGAGGGGCTGTTATTCTGCCATCCACACCTACTTTATAGAAATGCTTCCTGTGTTCATTGCCTTCTGCTCCCTTACAAACTTCAGAGGTAGTCATGGCAGGGAGGGCCATCACCTCCCAATCTTTACTTTGGGAATATAGGGTCAGTGAGGAAACCATGGCTCAGAATGTTGGTGACTTGCCCAACTCCATACTACTTTTATCAGCATTGTATGCCTGGGCTTGTAAAGGGAAAGTAAAACTCATCACTGTTGTTTTTTTTTTAACTCTCACTTCTGTACTTGTACAAACATGTGTTGCAAAGGCACGCAGAAAGGACCTGGTCCCACAGGATGACATTGCATTCCAGCCCTAGTTCTTTCCATGCCAGGCTCTCATAGCTTGAGTCTCTGCTTTCTTTGGACTCTGAAGCTGAGTTTGACAGAGACCAAATCTTTCACTTCCCTTTCTTAAACCTCCTATCATCTGCTCTTTCGTTTAGGCCTATCCTCTCCAAAGCACCTGTGCTCTTAAATAATCCTTCAATTCAGATCAGTAGAAGTCTTAAAGGCAAATATTATTTATGGACCACTGCATTAAACTGAGTTTTTCAGTCAACTGAAAGTAAACCATCATATTACAATTCCAGTAATATAGTAGTGAGACCTGGATTCAAATCTCAAGAAAGTCTTTTCTCTTTAGGTGACCTTGGTCAGATTACTTTGTGCATTTCTAAACCATAATGCCATTTTCTAAAAAAAAAAAGATGACAACCCTGTATAGTTATTAATGATTAAAAAGAATGGTGTAGAATAATAGCATGCTGGTGTGTGGAGTGTTTAACCTGTGTTTGTTCTTTCTCTCTCTCTCTCTCTTATTGCCCAAGAGAAACAAGACAGCTGAATCATGGATCCTAAAAGAAGAGGAGAATTTTAGGTGGCAATATTTGAAATTGTGGTAATAACTCTAAAAATTTGAAATTGCAAGTAGTATGGTAGGTGTAGAAGTGTTTCTAAGTGAGCACCTTCCAGCTATCTGTCAAATTTTATCACACAGGTGTAGATCCTGGTTTGCAAGGAAGTATAGTCATAATAAATGACATTGGAGATTCCTTTAAATGTATGATATAAAATGACTAGGTAATACAAATCTCTTAATACCAGAGGGTCATGGAAAAATGAACAAAAACAAAAGACCTTCTCTTATCTCCTTTATTCTACCCCAAACTCATTCATTCATATTTGCCCATGCAGTAATTTATTTGACATTTCTTGAACATTTACTGTGTGCCACTTGCATGAACCTAGGAATACCATGATTAATAAAATTAGGTTGCCCTCCAAAATGGTATAGACAAGCAGTAATAATTGGGAGAAATGAATACTATGATAAAAGTATGCCAAGATGCTTAGGAGCAAAATGAAAGGTTATTTATTCTAGTTATTAAGGTGAGGAAGTCAGGGAGGTCTTCTCGGGAAGGGACTATGTTATATGAGAACTGAATAATAAGTAGAAATCACCCAGGCAAAACCAGCGAGGAGAGAGGGTATTCTAGGTTGAAAGCAGAGCATATGCAATGACTTGAAGAAGACAGCACATGACATGTTTGGGAACCACAAGACATTTGTGTGGCTAAAGAAGTTTATAAAATGTTAGGAATTAGGAAATGTGCTGCCCCTCTTTGCCTTCCCCAGCTCAATACTCTCTTGGATAGCAAATGTGGACACCACTCCCCTCAACCCCCACCCCACCTCACTTCTCCCAAGAATTTCATTCTCTCCAAAAAAGGACATGACTTCCCAGAGTGCAACTGTTTTTCTGTCAGAGAAGATGCCCTAAACATTCTCCAGCTCTTCTAAATGCTCCCTTCAGAAGTGCTGCCCGCTCTTCCACACCTCTGTACTTGTATTTTTGGGGAAATAGCCTCATGCTTCAGGTTCTACTACGGTGAGTCCAACCAGATTCTATAACACAGCAAAAATGGGTTACAAACAAAATGTAATGGGAGCTCATCCTGTGGCGACCTGAAATTGAGCAGAAATCTCTCCAACTCTTCCTGCTTTTGAACCCCCAGACTCAGAAGTGTGAAGTCCGATCCAGTCAGGAGAGTGAGTGGCTGTGTGTCTTCTGAGTGATTGCCAGTTTGGCAACCAGCCTAACACGTCCCCCTTCCCCTGTCACAATCAGTACTTTTTTTGAAACAGGAGGAGATTGCCAACTTTCATAAAACAATCAGACAAGAAGTAGGAATTAGGTATTATTGGTGATCCTAAATCAAAGAAATTTGTTCCCCACAAACTAATAGAAAAAGAAAAGAAGACCTTGCTAATTGTACACCCTAGGATTTGTGTCTTTTATGTTCTGGGGGCCCAAAACCAGGGGCTGGAGTGCTTTCTTTATAGTTTAAGGTCTGTTGCTTCATAGGATCTGGCTGTAGAGAGTGGGAGAGCCAACAGACTGGAATACAAGGTCCTGTCTCAATGCAAAAGAGTCACATTAGATGACAAAATAATAAGGCTGAACATATGAATCAGCTTCCCAACAATAGATCGGAGATTTGGATTTAATGAGCCCCCAAATAGGTGGCAAATAAAATCACTGCAAACCTAGCTAACCAATTTCTTACTGGTAAAGGTAAGATTTGTACAGCTAACTCTGGTATGAGTGAAAAACAAATTAAACATAAACACACATAAATGATATGCAAATCAAAGGCAAGGGGTTGAAAATAACTGTAGAATGAGGGGAATGGAGACACTCAGAGGAAGAAGAGAATTCCAAAATTGATTTACTATAGCTATCAGAAAAAAAAATCACAGACTTTTTGAGACTCTGAAGGATATAAGAAGATAAAGGTATCTTAAAGATATTTAAGAAATGGGAACTCACACATAGAGAAGAAAGAGAAAAAAAAGAATGAAATAAAAATGTTATAAGCAAGCTAAGGAAAAAATATATATAAACTACAACACACAAAATTACAGTGAAAAGTACAGTAGATACTACATAAAATTAAATCAGCCATAATCAGGACAAACTTAAGATTGTTCTTCAGAAAAACGGATAAAATAAAAAAGAACTAAAACAAAGGATAGACAAGGGGATGGGGGACCAGAAATAGTAACACAGCTCTGAAGTTATATTACTGCTTGAAGAAATAAACCAGACAACTATAACAAAAGCAAAAATTCCAGGACAAAATTTCAGTTAACTTGTGTTGATAATTACTATGATGAATGTTAGGGGGTTATCAAGTGGGGTGACATTTTCCTTTGCGGAGATCTCATGCTTGCCTGGAATCCAGGCATCAACACACAGCAGTCTGTACAACATCTAATGTAGGACCAGAGAATTATAGGAAGGCTTTTTTCAAGCTTCAAGTTCCGCTAATAATGCAGCAGTAAGGTAGGGAAGAACACTGTTATTTTTTCCTAACTTCACTCTTTCCTCAGAATGTTTAAAAGAAAAATGATAGAATAAGATATACCAGGCAAATGCTAAACAAAAGGAAACCAGTAGGTTGATAATATGTGTGAGGCGATAAAAAAACACTTCACTAAGAAAATATGACAATTATAACCTTCATTTATTGGAACCTGCCTTGTATATACAAAGCAAAACATTGTCAAGTATCAAGAAAAAAATCAGCAAATCTACAATCATAGTTGTAGATTTTAATGCACATCCAGAGCCCAGATCAGTAAGGTATGGATGCGAACAGCCTAATGCTCAACTTAATCCAATGGATGATTCAGAAGATACTGCTGCACTCCCCAAAATATACATAAAACTTTTTTTGAGTAAAGTTGTAGTAATCACAAAAATTGACCATGTATTATTGAGCCTCAAAGGATGTTAAAAAACTGGGAATCAATAATGAAAATATATTCACCCAAACCTATACATGTAGAAATGAAAGCAAGTCAAAATATTTTAGTTAGGGGGAAACAATAATAATTGGAATTTCAAAATATTCAGATTCTATTCATTAACACAAAGGAAGATGAAACTATGTTACATATCTGGTTATTTTAAAAGCCACTGCTTTCCTGAGTTTTAGTTTATTCTGCATCTAAATGCCTCTTTGCAAGGCCAGCGGATGCTCCCTCCAGGCTGTTCTGGCCTCCAGCTTCTCTGAGCCCTGTGGGAGGTCTGGAGATTGTACCTTTACAGTTTCCGCAGTCATCTGTCCTGTCCAGCATAGCTCTGCCCTGTGTGTGCCCAGATTAGCATTCATCCCAACCCAGGACCCTGTGACTCTCTGGAGCTCTATCTCTGTGGCCCACTCCCCTCCCACTCCGGTCCTCTGCTCCACAGATTCCAGCCACCTCGGCTGCCCCTAAGTCCAGCTGCTGTCTTCCTGACTCAGCCCGTTCCCTGTGGCACCCTTGCCCTGCACGCTGGCCAGGGAGGTGCCTCCAGGACAAAAGCCAGGGCACCCATCCTCAGGGATCACTGTTCTGCACGGCTGTTGTACAATGTCTGAAAACAGTCCCGTATATTTTTGTCCAGTTTTTAGTTATTTACAGGAGAAAGGCAAGTCCAGTCCCTCATAGCTAGAAGCAGCTGTGTGACTCATATAATTTTAGCATGTTTCCCATTCACTATTTGAATGTAAAAATGCCCTTTGTATGAGCCTTTTTTTCCTTTCTTTCTAGTTTTTTCCCCCATAGTTTCAAGATAATCTGAAATTTGATTTCTAATTAAATTCTAGTTAAACCATACATCTAGGATGACCGAAATGTTTAGAATCTAGACACTAAGCAAACTGAAAGTAAAAGAGATAATAGCATTTAACTCATTTAAGATGAGTACAGTGTTAACATCCACATAACCCCAAAGGCCTTCTTCCATCAGCACTGAGAAAGCAAATGGAAATCCCAGGAGGGCTGTGATAGTAGGAGAGTGCACCCATACCTTTTTTACCGGCTCCCATTCTGTGATTCCTACCGAGACACTAGTGGCAGCAAGTGATAATCTTTTCCACGAGGACGTATTCACATTTATCTTCACTTGTAGTTTTCATCTAGATAACAACAAAAAGACTTCTGTGGTCACAGAACTAAATGAACCAAGCTCAGTTACTACATTTGCATTGCTGAGTTCCTATAGCCCATGGTTCGTTAGTTAATACCATTCACCGTTCCCATTTGGGCCAGACATAATTTGCTTTCCTCATGCCGGGACAGTGATCTATTGATGAGGTACAGGTGGACCCCGTGGTGCTATGCTCCTGTTCCTGAGTACTCACACAAATACGAGTTTCCCAGTGGGCATCCCATAACTTCCCCCATCACCTTCTTAACCAGCCCTACATACTCCCCTTGCCTTTGAAAGAGCAAACACTTTGCAGTTAGGAAAACCCCCCTTGAAGCTCTTTTCTCTCACCTCTGATTTCCACTCAATACAAGGCGCCAGTGTGGTAGGCACCTTCCCGTGCTCTTGCCTAATACGTTATGCTGCAGGTCGGCCAGCGAATGTGCTGACGGCTAACATTTCAGGTAGGTCAGACCTCCCCTCTCCATGATTTATTACATGACCAGTCTTTCAGTTAGATGGAAGAATGCCATGTGCTGATAAAAAAACGGGTGTCCTTCGTCCTGTGGCTGAATTCTAAACATAATCTGGTCTCATTCCTTAGTTTCATGAAAACCATTTAAAGTGGGCAACAAGCATAAACATGATTGTTCCAGTGAACAAGCGGCAAGGAGAGAAGATAAATAAATGCTTGAGATCTTTTTGGTTAAGTTCATAATAGCTTATTTTACAAATTAAGCCCCAATCTTTCTGTTTGCTTGTGTGTATTGTCTTTTATTATATTTTCAATGGGTAGGTAGCATCTTGGAGGTTTTAGATTGAAGATGATAGAAACATTAACAACTGCTATTTGTTGAATTCCTTTAAATCACCCAAAATTATTTTCTTGCTTTTGACTAAAAGATTGAAACTAAACATATTATCTGTATACCCCATGCTATTTCAGTTTTTATGGAAGATTAAAATAATATACAGCCTGTATTTATTCACTTTTTGTGGCAGAGCATGGAAAAAACATTTATGCAGACAGAGCACTTTAAAGTATAATAGCTACCGAGATTTAAAAAAAATCAATTTACTTATTTACTTATAAAAATGGTGAGTAGAATCTCCTAAATTGTACAGTTGTTTTTTCTTATGAGTTTTCCAAAGAAACTCCATAATAATATTTGTAAATGCTTCCATAAGAAGGAAAGTTTATGAAACATGTTTAAATATTTATGGAATGTTAAAAATGAGGCATTAATTGGCAAACAACTTAATTAAAATGCTTTCTCAAGTAATTAGCAACAAATACTTCTCTACCTGTTTTGCATGCCATTTGTCTTGTGTTTGTTAAACCCGCCTGTCAGTCAAACTTTGCTTCAGGTGATTTTTTTGCTCTGTGGGGAAAATCTTCAAAAATTACATCTGAATTTAAAATATTTTGATTATCATTTTTTATCTGACAACTTCTCTTTTTCACTTCATCTTCTATATGTCCCAGTAAACCACCATCCTGGGAATTTAGGACTTGAAGATGAAATTCTGCATCAAGGCATTACTGAGTTTCCAAAAACACTCTCCAGAGAACAAATGGAATCAATCTAGAATCAACAAACAGTGCAGTTAATTAATGAGAACACCATAAGGGAGCTTTTTTAAACAATGTTGACGGCTGCTGCCTCAGGACCAATAGCACCAGAAGTTATTGCTGGTTTGAAAGAAGTGACTCTTAGGGTTCCCCCAAGGCACCTTTTGCTTACATTAGCTGTTTACCACAACTTTTCCTTTTATTCTCACCCTAGGGGAAGTACACTTATTTCCTAAATTACTTTTTAAGTGATGCTTATTCCTGCTAGTAGCCCGAGGTGCAGAGCGAAGGTACCACAGAGTAAACAAGACAGAAAGCAAGTCTGAAAGAGCACTGAACAAGTCTGCAGAAAAATTCTTATATTGTAGGGTTGTTTTCTAAACCTCAACTCCTGTGACGACTCATAAAGGTGAGAGCTTCTTCCTCAGGCCGGGTCTAACTTGCAGGGTGTGGGGGCGTGAAGAGAGGAGGGCGAGGCTGGGGAGAAGCCTCAGAGGCAGGTGGTGATGTTGGGTGTGAACAGTTAGGAAGATGGAAATACTTATTTTGGCAACAAACCTCATTAAAACAAAAGTGACTAAAATATATTTAGACCTTCTAATGAAGTCTTGCTACATCTTGGTGTTCAAAGGCATCGATCCACGAAAACTTACTATCCACTGAATGCACGAAAACTTACTATCCACTGAATGTAAGTTCCTCCAAAACGGGCACCGGTCTTTTGTTGACTATCCCCAACTCCGAAAATAGCACCTAGAACATAATAAGCTCTCAAAATATAGCTGTCGAATAAATGATGAAATGATAAATTATTGAAGTGAGTGGAAGTTTGTAAAAGAAAACCTTAATTCTGCCATGAATTGCTCTAGCAGCTGAGAGGCACCTGAAGAAATCTTTAGTTTTTAGAATGAGCCATGTGCCGTCAATGTCTAATGTCTGGTACAAGAAATAAGAGCTAAAACGTTCAGTCATTCAGTGAGTATCGGTATAGAACCTATTAGATTTTGTGTGTTGTGCTAGACTTGAAGATCGGTAGTTACATGACAGATTTGTTTTTTGCTCTGAGTTTGTAGTCTGATGGGGAAATCAGATACAAATCTAAAAATTATATCAATATATAATTGAAAAATGTGATAAGTGCCTTGAAAACAATATTGGGTTCTACGGAAGCACATGGTGAGGTTCAGAAGAGAGAAGAGGTCAAATAAGGCCATTTTTTATATGATGAAAATATCTTAAATGCAGAAGGGATAATTTAAAATGTGAGGTTCATGAAACTAGCATATTTTCTCTGCGTCTTGTGTGTGTGTGTGTGTGAATTACAATCTCATTTAAACCTCTGAAATAGAGAATTATTCAAGATGTCAGCTGCTTCAAACTATGTTATGCAATTTTAAAACTTTCAAAAATTGTACACCCACATACGACTATTTTAGCAGGATAAGTGGGTATTAAATTCCATAAGTCTTAATTCCTTTTCCTATAACTAGAATTTTAAAATATCTTGGCAAAAAGAGATTAATCCTTTAATTAATAAATAACAAAATAAAATTTCTAAAATTTTCGATTTAAAAAATGTTTAGGTTTCATTTTAAACACAATAATAGAAAAAAAATAGATACTTATTGACTGCTTTCTGTGCATCAAGAATAATGCTAGATTTGTTTACTAATTTTTAATGTTAAATTATATTTTAGTTTTATTAAACTAAAATATATGAGTTTGATTGCCACTCAATATTCCTGTTTTCATACTGTTCATTTTATTTAATTTTTATGTAGGAATGAATGAGATAAAAGGTTACAAATCATGCTAGTGACTATTTTTTAAATATTTTTTTAAAATTAAAACAGATACAGACAAGGACTCTATCCTTGGTTATATTTATCATTTTGTGCCCAATGAATAAACAGAGCTGGACAAATAAAGGTGCCTCATTGCTGAAGAAGGTGAATCCTTGATTTTTGTGGCTGTGTGTGTGTACACAGGCACAAGCGAGAGATAGAAAGGGAATTCTAATGCTCATGCTTTGTTCTTTCCAGTTCCTTTCTTATATAGATGGTTTGCCACCTAAAATTGAATTCCATCACTGAATAAAGCTAATGGTTGAAAACTATATTTAAAAAAATTGATGGTGTAACGAGAGCTGGATAAAACAAAAAGACAAGACAAGATTTTTAGGCATAATCTATAATAGACACAGTCAAATGTTAGCCTATACGATATGACAGCAAACTTCTAGCGGTAGAGTTGGGGAGGAGCAGGTCCACACAAATTTCTGTATTTTACTTTGACTGTTATGCCTCTATTCAGAAAAACTCAATAGCTTATGTCTTAGTGAACGAGGTACTTCTCTTCACCCTGGTATTCACACATCCTCCTGATCTGTTCCATAGTTTAGGAATTTCAGATGGCAAAGCAAATTGCCTAAAGTAATGTGACATTAAGATCACACTGGAATCAAAGAAAAAAGTCTGTAAGAGCTGGAAAGTCGCAGATCTCAATGGGATAATTGATTTAAATAGTGTTTTTAGAAATAAAAACTTAACTACTTGCCCTCCAATCTAATGTGTACCATTTAATGGTCAAAAAATTGAAGACAATAGAGAAATAATAAATATGTCACAGAAAAGGAGACCTGGAGAAAAAAAGTAAAAATCAAGGCCTTTGAAAAGTAATTTTTAAGGTGACAATATTTAAGAAAAGCACTCAATGAAGTATTGGCTGGAACAAGCATTAAGACACCAAAATTGATAGAATTGAATAAAATGAAGACTGTAGAGGAATAGAAAGCATGTAAAATATATTAAGAAAATAAGAGCAGCAAGGATTAGGAAATTATTCTTGGACTCTTTCTTTCCATTTATATAAACCAACTATTCTCTGGCAAAGAGGAATATTAATGTCACCCTACTCAGCAATAAAAATGGACAGAAAGCAAGTTGTTTTCAACAATGACAATAAAAAGTTATATTTCTGTGAAACTAGTAATAACCGAACACTGCCCTCTTCTTCCTCCAGTAACAAATCATAAATCAAGGAACCGAATTAAGTAGTAGTAAACTTTCAAAGGAACCAAAGAAGTAACATATAGCCACGGTGTACAGTGGCACATAATATTCAGTCTAAAAATAATGAAGCAATGTCAGACACCAGAGGTAATCTATTAGAAGGAAAAAAATTAGAAGTATTAAATGCAATAATAATAATCTCTATGAAGAGCAGGTCATTTTTGGCAGCCTGTGTAAATATTAGTGGGTAAATAAGGACCCTTAAAGTAGAAGTTCCCTAGGAGGTTTCACATGGCAAGGAGAATATATGCAATGTAACTGTAATTCTGAAGAATCGGTTCAGTACTATATGATCCTGCAGTTCAATCTTGACTATGAATACCACATTTAAAAGCCTAAGGCTCTGGGACAAGTCTGGGTTGTTCTCATATTATAGTCTGGGTTGTATCTAATCTAGACTCATAAGATTTCCTTTAGCTTCACTGCAAGATGTGAGTGTATGTTGTGAATCTGGACCAAGTTCGATTCCCAGATAGCTTCTTTCTTTGTGGGTGACTTGCTCTTTTCTAGAATTCTATTGTTGGGGCTTGTCTAGAATTTAGCCAGATTCCATGGTGACAAGGACATCTGGGCATTTACCTCAATATGTTCCACACGTTGTCAGATCGAGAGATATACATGCATCATAGAATGGAAGGTTTTGGTTTCACAGAGCACTGGAAATGCCTCCTAAGAAGAGAAGTGTCTGTTTGGATTAGATGGTTTCCAGTTAAACAGATGGGGTACCAGCCTCCTGGGTTTTAAACTGGCAGAACCTTTTAGGGCATTCAATAAAAGAATTAACAGTGTTTAAAGAGGAAGCGGATACACTAGGGTCAAAAACATGACGTGTTTTTGCATGCCAAATAAAAAAGTTAACATATCTAGAAAGTAAATGTCCAATAAATTTAATTTTTTTGACAAAGAAATTATATAAATTAGTGGAAAATTTGACTTTTTTTAGATTTCAATATTTTTGTCCTACAGTCACCCAATTTAGCATAGAATATTCAGTTTTATAGAAAACTTGCAGTTTCCTATGGTTTAACATTAGGATTATCCATGGCAAATGTTGTTCTCTTCTATCTTCAACCAAGCGTAAGTTCAAATTAATGTAATAATCATATATTGGCTACTTAATATGCTCCAGGTCCTATGCTAGTTTTAAAAGGTCCCTACCTTCAAGGACTTATTATCCAAAACATTAGTTCTTCATATTTGTTCTTGTTTCCACATTCATCACATGGACAAGATATCCAGAAGTGAGTTCTAGCCTAGAAGTATGACTGTCTTAAGAGTTTGATGGAGTGTGGATACTCATAACCTCCAGCTTCTCATTTGAATATCATCAACCTAGTAAAAGAAAGCCATCTAGAATCTAACAGATATAACAGAAGTTTTTGGGTGTTACTTAGAAATCTAAATCAAATACAGTTGAGGAAAGACAATGAGTTTTGCACGTGTTCTCTTAGACTCTTTTAGAATATCTGCATAGACGATCCATCCAGTATTCTATGTATCTGAAGTTCAGGAGATAAATTTACCTTAGAGATACAGATTGCAAGATGATTCGCATATGGGTAGATATTAAAGTTATAAACACAGATAAACTTGCATGTGTAAAGGGCATACAGAGGAGACAAAGTGACAAAGGAGTCCAAGAAATTGACTTTGTAAAAGTCAAAAGATAGAAGTATTTCTATAAGAAATTAAATGGTTATAAATGCAGAAGAGATCAAATAATACGAGACTTGACAAAAATGGACTGGATGTGGCAATTTAGGTACAATTGGTGACTTTTTGCCTGAGCAGATTCCCTAGTGAGATGAGGAAGGAACCTAGATTTTAGAGAGAACTAGTAATTAAAGACTATCTTTGTGTAACTTAACAATAAAAGACAAAAAAGGAATAAAGTAAGGACTAGAAGAGTGTTCACATTAAGCAAGGACTTGGAGAGGGGAGTTTTTTTGGTTTGCTTGTGTTTGTTTGCTCTTGTTATTTAATTAAAGGTAACTTTAGTGGAATAATTAGAAAGAATTAGCAAAGAACTGGAGGTTGAAAATGGAAAACAGAGAAATCCAAGAAAGAAGAAAACACACTTTACAGAACTTCCCTCCATTATAATAAAAGAAAGTAAAGAAGCAAACACAAAGGAAAAAAATTTATTTAAGCCAGACTTTAGCGACACCCTCATTTCTGATGACAAACTGCAAGATATATCACAGTTTGGAACAAATTATTCAACAACTAAGAAATTACTCAGCCAAGGAATTAAAATTCATCAAAAGCATACAAAAGTCATTAAATTTTGCATAGCCAACAAAATTATATTTTAATACATAAAGCAAAAAGTGTTAAATATCCAAGGAGAATAAAACAAAACTATGATAATAGCGGAACACTTTTAAAAACTATTTTAGAATGGTAGGTCAATAAAATCAACAAATAGATAAATATATTTGTGATTTGAGTAGGCTTGATTCTAAATACAAATGCTACTCAGCTTATTATGAGGTTATATCCCAATAAACCCATTGTGAGTTAAAAACATCATAAGTCAAAAATGCATATAATATACTTAACCTACCAAATATCATAACTTAGCCTATCCTACCTTAACTATGCTCAGAACATTTATATTAGCCTACAGTTGGGCAATTATCTTGATTTTTATCTCCAGAATAATTGTCTTCTTTTTCTCACCAGAAATAGGAGACAGAGATGGACATTTTGTAGACATACTGGGATACAAAAACGCAAAACACAATATCCAAAAAATGCTGGAAATATAGTACACTGTAGGGTATCAGTTGTTTACCCTCACAATTACATAGCTGACTGAGAAAAGCAGTTCGCTGCCACTGCCCAGTGTCACAAAGAAGTATCACACTGCATACTGCTAGCTGGGAAAAGATCAAAATTTGAAATTTGAAGTAAGGTTTCTACTGAAATAAGTATCACTGAATAAGTATCACTTTTTTAGCATCATAAAGTTAAAATATCATAAGTTAAACCATTGTTAAGTCAAAGACTGACTGTATGTGAAATATGAAATTTAATCATGTACTAAAAGCAAATCATCTTATCAGAAAAATGAGAAGGAGTCATGAGAAGGAAATTTATAGAATAAGAAATATAAATGGATAATATAAATAAGAAGCATGCTCAACCTTACTATTAACTAAAAATGTACAAAATAAAAACAATGAGATACATTATCTCCCCTATTAGATCTAAAAATGACTGAAAAATAATGATGCCCAGTGATAATGAGAATATGGGAAACTATGAAGTAATTTATATTATTGGTGTGAGTATAAATTGGCATTGTTTTCTGAAGATAATTTGGCAATAAAACTAAATTTTAAATGTTTACACATTTTGATCAAGAGATTCTACTTCTAATAATTTCTTCAGGAAATAGCAGTTTAAAGGTGCATCTTCAAGGATGTTTCATTAGTGATGTTTAAAGAGTGATACGTTGAAAACATAAGAGAGTTTAAAAATAGAAAGCTAGCTTTGCAAACATTAAAGAGAACAAATCAACTATTTATGAACCAACACGGGAAAATGATAATAGAGTGTTAAGTAAGGAAAGCAGATTGAATGAGAGATAGTAAATAATTTATAATGCCACTTATGCAATTAAAAAATTTACATATGTATATAAGTAGCAAACAATTCTTTTTAATTGAAAGAATCTAATTTTATTTGGGGAGTTGCTTAAATGTCTCTTAGACAAATATGGAGCTTTTTGTAATTCAGTTAAGGCTATCACTTCCTGTTAGACAAAAATGATTGTATTTTAGGTCATTGATGGCACATGATTCAGATCTCTTCCCTGAGATCTGAAGTTCCCTTGACTTAATGAGATGGCTCAGAGTTGCCTCACCAGAGCCCATGTCAGGAAAAGCTTCTAAAATAAAATTATCTCAGGGAAATAGTTCAGGAATAGGGCTGAAAACAATAATCTCAGGATTTGTAGAGAAGGACTGTTCCAGCAGAGATTTTAGCTGACCACAGAAACAACTTGAGAGCTCACTACACAAATGTTTGTGCTCTGGGAAGTCACAGATCATAGACAGAAGAAGGATACAAAGCATTTATTCAAGAAATATTTTTTGAATGCTTCCTTCATGGTACTTACTGTTCAAGGTGACTTTGATACAACAGTGAACCAAAATTACAAATATCCTTGCCTTCATGGAATTTTCAGTTAGTAGGGAGAAACAATAATCGATAAACAAATAAGTATATGATATTGGTGAAATTAAAGACTTGAAAGTGAAAGTTGTCAGGAGTGTAGGGGCAGGAGAGGAGCATCACTATTTTACACAAGCCGTCAATGAAGGCCTGGAAAGATGAATTTCTGAAACAAGTGAGGAAATAAGTCTGGTAAAGAGGCTTCTAGACTGACAGAACCACAGAGCTAAATACTCAGAATGTGTTTATTATAAAAGGGATATAAAGAGGCCAGTGAAGTTGGGATGAAATGAAGTTGGGGGACATAATTGAAGATGAGCGATAAGAAAGGTCAGTCCACGTAGGGTCTCCTAGGCCAGTTTTAGAATTTGGACTTTTACTCTGCAAGAGAGAGGACGTCTTTGGAGGATTGTGAGTGAAGGAGAAGGCTTGGCTGAAGTCTGCACTGAGGAACTAAGAGTATTATTTAAAGGACAACAGTTGTTTATATCATGTCCTCTATCACTCACATTCAGAAGGCTTTGGAGGATGTCCTACAAGAGACCATTACATGGAAACAGAAAACAATAGCAATATTTGAGTTTTAAAATAAATTAATAGTTTTTAATATGTGTGGAGAATGGCTTTTGCTCTTTCACAGAGTTTAATCTTTTGCAAAAATCATGTTATTAGACAAAATAATAAAGGTATAATAACAAGCAAAATACAGTAAAAGAAATGCAATATAGAAAAGAAGCACTTTATGATTAAAGTCACAGAAAAGAGTAGAGTACAGAGGACAAACTTAGTTTGAACAGGAAAAGAACATATCTCCCTAAAAGGTTGAAAGAAAAAATAGAAGTAGATATAGATGTTTTTAGGCACATTGATGGGAGATTTGAGGAATTTCCATTAAGATACCCTTAATCTCCTCTGTAACATATAAAAAAGGTTAATTTACTTAGAGAAAGATTTTAGATGTTGCAATTGGGGACTTGAAGAGGTTGGCAAGCATTTGAAATAGCTGTAGTGGGAAATGGTACTGAGAAGGCAGCTGAAATTGAGAACCATAAAAATATAATGTCACCATTGCTCACATTTATGTGGTTTGCTTTAGCAGCCCACCAGCATCTCAGAAATAGAAGCAGAGAAGGCAGATGTTTGGATTAAACCAACATTCTGAATTGCAGTATAACATGGAACAGAGTCTGGGAAACTTTCACTTATGGCCATGATGTACTAACAGGGACTAGGGCAAAACAGCTACATGAGTAGACAAAATAAATGGAACAACAATTTCAGATGATTGGTAACAGACAGCTCAGTCATCTTTGAGAAAGAGAAACAAATTAGGTGAGACCTACAGTTGTCCAAGCTAACTTCCCACAGAAACTTTCCAGACCCCAGTACAAAAGGAAACCCAATCAAAGCACAGAGGTCTGGCTGAACAGTTTAGACAAATTTGTTTTTGAAGGATAGAACTCAGAGAATTGAACTGCATCCAGATAGCTCCAGAGATCAGTAGAGATTCTCTTAAGTGTTTGACTAAGAAGAAAGTAGTAGAGACTGGGAAAGAAGTATAAAGACGAAAAAGAATGGGTACAATAATATCTGGAGTTAACATGGGGCTGGGAAGAATCTGTGTCCCAATCAGCCAGAGTGCAAAGGCCTCCAAATATAAGAAGGATGAAGTATTGTCTAGAAGATTGTCACTTCAGTAGTGGAGCTATGAATATGTCCCATAAAATCTTTAAAACAAGCCTTGAAAGAAACAAACTGATTCTAAATAATTTAACTATGCTCCAGAACAAAGCCTAATAATATTTAAGGAAATATAAATTACAAAATTCACAATGCTTAGCATTTAATAAAACAAACTCCATTTATGCAAAGAATAGAAAATTAAAACTCAAAATCAGGAGATAAAGCAATCAATATAAGTGGATATAGAAATGGCAGGTTGAGAGAATAACCAGATACTAACTTTCTTAGATAGTGTTTATTCCACTATCTCAGACATTCTCCATACATTTTTTTAAAACAGTAGATCATGAACATGATAAGCAGAATAAAGAATATATATAAAAGACATCTGAAGTGAAAAATAAAATAATATTAAATTAAAAATTCATGGATTGAGATTAAGAGCAGATTATACATTGCAGAAGAAATGATTAGTGAATTAGAATACCCAGCAATAGAAACTATATAAAATGAGACAGAAAAATATGACCGAAAAAAATCAACATAAATAAACATCAGAAACCTGTGAAAAATGTCAGATAATTAATATAAATCTAATTTTAATTTCAAAAGAAGAGGAGAGATGAGAAAAAAAGAAGAAATAATGGTAGATAATTTTCAAAATTTGATGAAAATGATAAACTTGAAAATATAAGAAACTCGACAAAGTTCAATCAAAATAAAGAGAAAGAAAACTATGTTAAATTATATTATAATCAAATTGTAGAGAATCAGTGACAAAAAGAAAATCTTGAAAGCACCCAGGGATAGGAAAGGAACAGCAGATTTTATATCATAATCCATGCAAGCCTGAAGACAATGGATCAACATCTTTAAATTGTAAAGGATCAAACACCTGTCAACCTAGAATTCTATTCCCATCAAAAATATCTTTCAAAAATACAGGCATGACTTCTGGAGTCAGCTTTGGATGTAGAAAGGTGAAAAGAATATCACTCAAGTCCTTCTAACAAGAAAGAAGCCAATTGTCTACTATATATATATATATTAAAAAGAGCTGAGTTAAAAGATAATGAAGTCTAAGGCAAAAGGTGCCTCCTAAAACAATGATGGGATAAAAGACTTGTTTACCTAGTGCAAACACTGGGGACTACACAAGCTTGAAAGAAGAATTCAGGTAAAATTTTGTATCAAATTGCTAAATGCTGAGTGTGGGGCTGTGAAACTGACAGTTGGCAGTAAGCATGCTTAGGTACTAGATTATAAAGTCTAGAGATGCAGGTATAGGCTTTAACTAAATGTTTCAGTTGCCCTGCATGTCATGCAGTTTATAAAGATTAAGAACGTATGTTAGTCATATCCTGGACACCTGCCTATAAAGCAAGTTCCAAGAAATGTTTAAAAGAACACTTTACTTAAGAAATAGTGAGTTAAGCATAAAGCAACAATACTTTAAACAATACCTCTTTTTTTCTCACCCACTGAAATATCCAGAGACATCACATGGCCCCTGGCTACCCAGGCCCCTTTTCTGTAACTCCTCACTGGCTTAACTGTCCTAAGTTTTCCTCTGTATCATGGTTTTATCTTTCCATATTAAGATATAAAGCCATCCTAAGATGCCTCAGTGGCTTCCCAGTACTGAAAAAGCTTACTCTCAAACTGTATTAATAACACAGGAAGGAAAACTGTGACCAATAAAAGTGGAATTTTTTGCCATTCCCAAAGCACATACTATTTATTAGAGGTTATTTTCTTAGAATAATGAAGTTATGTTGGTAGAATGTCTTAATCCAATGGAGACTCAAACTAGCAAAGTAGAGTTAGAAAAATGACATTATTCTCTTTTTAAGATTTTTAAAGATTTAAAGTTCTTGAGGTTTTTTAGTATTTAAGGTTTTTAGGGTTTTTAAAGATCTTGGGGATTATGAGAGTATCTCAATGAAATAAAATTCTTGGGTAAAGAAGGCAAAAGACAGAAAAGATCCGAGTGGTCCCTGAGCTCAGCTACAGCAGTGAAAGCTTATTGTGTGTATGTGTGTTTGCTTGTCTCTTTTACCAAGTAGGTTGTTTCATAGAGATTCTAGAAAAAGAGAAAAACTATGATGAGTTTGTTTGGTTTTAAAAGCACCACTAATGTTTCCTTATTAAAGAGCAACACAAAAATTTCTTCTGACAATATTATACAAACTATTGCAAACAAGTGGGAAGAAGTGAAAACACTTTCCAGCTCATTTTACAAAGACTGCATTGCCCTTATACTAAACCCAAATAAATTCTGAGAACAACAAAACATGGCCGAAATATAAATATTGCACAAAAATGCTATAGACCAATATCCCTTTTTTGTTTAATATTTATGCAAAATTTTATAATAATATAAATATACCAATATTTATGCAGAAATTCTCAACACAATGTTGTTAAATGAAATCTATATAAAAAGGATAAAACATAATCAAGTGAGTTTACTTTAAGAATGCAAGGCTGGTTCATCATTCAAAAATCAGTCTGTGTAATTCACCATGTTACAGTCTATTTATTTGAATAGATACATAAGTAGCTTACCTTGCACCATAAACAAAAAATAACTCAAAGTGAGTCATAGATCCAAAAATAAGATTTAGATCCACAGTATATCTAAACTAAACTAAATCTAAAGTTTTAAACATTTTAGAAAAACCATAGAAGAAAACTTTTGATTTAGGCAAATATTCCTTAGATATATCACTAAAATCACAATCCAAAAAAGAAATATTGATAAATTTGATTTTATCAAAATTTTAACAACTTCGATTCTTTGAAAGAATAAAAATATAAATCACAGGTGAGAATAATATATTTATAAATCACATTATCTAATTAAGGACTGGTGCCCAGAATACACAAAAATGCTCAAACACAAAAACTAAGAAAACAATCTAATTTAAAAAATGACAAATATTTTAATAGATACATTACTGAAAAAGGGATACACATGGTAAAACTACACAAGAAAAATGTTTAACGTCATTAGATATTAGGAAAATGGACATTAAATCATGAGATACCATTATATACCTATTAGAATGATTAAAACCTAAAAAACCAACAAAGCAATGAGTGACATATCAAGTACTGATGAATATAGAGCACCTAGAACTCTCACTCATTGCTGTTGGGAATGCAAAATGGTAGAGACGCTTTAGAAAACAACTTGACATTTTTCATAAAGTTAAACACATACTTACTGTATGATCAGGAAATTCCAATTCTGTGTATTTTCCCAAGAGAATGAACACTTGTAAAAAGCTTTAGGCAAATATAGCAGCTTTATTCATAAGCACTGAATCTGAGAACAACTCAAATGCCCTTCAGCTGATGAATAAACAAACTGTGATACAACCATCCTGATATGGCCAATGAGATCAAAGAATTTCAAAAGCATTATGCTAAATCCCAAAGCTACATGCCGTTTGACTCCATTTACGTGATATTATTTATGGAAATGGCAAACTATCGCGACAGATATCTTGGGGAGGGAAGAGAGTTGCCCTTAGGGCCTGAGGGAAATTTTGGGCTGGTGGAACAGTTTTACATCTTGATTGTGATGGTGACTGCACGACCATATGCGTGCATCGAAACTCACAGAACTGTACACGTTAATAAGTGAATTTTTACCATATATAAATTATAACTTGATAACGCTGAAAGGCAATGACTTTTGAGGTCCATATAAATAAGTGTAAAACTATTGGCCAATATTTTTTGTATTTAAATTTTTTTTTAATTCATCTAATAAAAACATACACACACCCCTTGGCTATCACTCCTCCTTCTGGGAATCTTTGATACAGATATTCACTAGCAACACATGAAGACATAAGTATAAACACATCTATTACCTCCTTGTTTGGATTAAGGAAAAATCACCAAATTAATGTATTAAAAAATAAAGAACTAAATGACATCCATTAGGGGAATGGTTAAATAATGATTTATGTTTGTACTATATATACACGTTATAGAATATTGTGCTTTTAAGCTGCAGATAATATGAATGGTATAATCCCCTTTGGAGATTAAGAAAGAAAGAACAGATCCAAATAGAGTTTATATTACTGAAGTCAACACACCTTGATGTTTGCTCCAGTGACTTTTAACTTATTAGATTACTAATAGCATCATGTCAAGAGCATGAATTCTGGAGCTAGATCTTTCAGTTCAAGTGTTGGTTCTACTATTATGAGCTATGTGACTTTAAACAAATTACTTAACCTTTCTATGCCTCAATTTCCTCCTCTATAAAATGGGAATAATAACAAGTGTCTAACTCATAAGATTTTAGTGAGGATTAAATGTGTAAGTACATACAAAGAACTAAGTACAGCATTTGCTATATAGTAAACAATGTTTGCTATTTTTAGTAGAAAAGATTGTGATTTCAACTCATTCTAGAGTCCGAAGTTAAGAGTTAATATCATAACTGCTTCAACTAGATTATCAGACTCTAAGCAAATTTCTTTTTATTATTCAAGAGAAAAAAAACAATCAAAAATCCATATTTAGACTTCTCCACTATGTCACTTCAAAAAATAAAATTCTCCTAAAACTGTAGTCCTGAAACTGACTTTTCACAAATAGGTAAAAGTAGCTCCTTACTCATAATAGAATTCTGTATATTAAGCTTGACTCTTTTTCCCTTTTCTTCACCTCCTTATCCAAAATTGTGCCCAGGTGCAGAAAAAGATTTGAGTTAGTAAAAGGGAATTCACTGCCATCTAAACTCCATATGGTCACAAGAGATACCAGAAAACGAAAGAAGTTTCAGTCAAAAAGACACTCGCAGTAAAACTGAATTTTTAAAGCTACATCTGTCATATTATTTGTGCCACATGAATCATTTGGTTGCAATGAGGACAAAAAGAACTCAGTGTTAGGACTGCGGGATCTCTGTGTGTGTGTGTGTGTGTGTGTGTGTGTGTGTGTGTGTGTGTGTGCGTGTGTTCTTTTCATAGAACATATGTTATCCCGCTCAGATTTTGCCAAAGGTGAAATTGGACCATGTAATAAAATACAGTGTTACACAATTAAAAGGTTGGAGTTTAGTCCTCATCTGAAGAAAAGCATTTGATTCAAACTTGGATTAGGTGGCTTTGTTGACATTTCCTTACAAATAAAAAAAAATGATGTTTCTATCTTTTCCAAATTAGCTCCTCTTCTTTTTCCCTCCTCCCTTGGTTTGTGGCACTCAACAACAAGAAAGGAAACTTCACAGACAATAAATGCAGCCGAACCATGAAAAACCTAAAATAGAATCGCTGTGCGACTTGCATGGTGTGGCTGTGGCAAGGCCGATCCTAGAAAGCTGGAATGGTATCATCCTGAGCATCTGCACTGCCCCTCCTTGGAGAGTGGATACTAATCATCTCTCTTCATGGTCAGTAACCACATAAGGACAACACCAGACGATGCCAGTGGTTTTGGTCCTGTAGCATTTATATGCTTCCCTGCAAAGACAGTCACGCCAGATAATATTCGTCAACCTTGTCCTTGGTCCTCTCTCTTGATTGAGGCAGATGTTTATTTTCCATCTGTACTATATGTCAGTGCAACTGCAGCCTTCATCTGGCAAAGGGTGCCTGTAATATTATGAGGCCACCACATAAGCTGCTGGAAAGATTGCTCTGGTGAATAAAATCAGTTTATGGCTAAAAACATTTATTCTTCATTTTGATAAGCTCTTAACAAATGGAAATTTGCTTTCTTACACTTTTGCCAAGCATAGGACCATGTTTATTTCTCGCTATATGGGTCACGAAGGATTCCCAGCTGTTAGCTAGAGTCAGTTGTGCATTGCTGCACTCAACAACATCTGTTTCACAAAAACAGTATCCAGCTTTTAGCACTCAAATGGAGGTTATACCATATGCCAGCAGACCACTTAGTTTTTACCTTGGGAACCAACTTTACTCTAGTCAAGGTAACAGGAAAAATTAAATATTTAAATAGTACCCGGCTTCAGTCACATTTTCATGTGAGCTTGTCATTTCCAACTATATATAGTAAAGTTAGTTCAAGGCATATACTGCAAGCTGTTCCTCTATTTAATTATTAATTGGAAGAAAGTTTGTTTGCAAAATAGCTGAAATGCACTTTGCGAATGACACTGCTGTTAAAAGTAGTGGCATTGGATGTTCTAGCAAAGAGAGCATCCTGTTAAAATGTTGATTAATATTATTATCTGTGGACAAAAGCAATTTAAGCTTAGAGCTCCTAAGTAATGTGCGATATTATGGAAAAATGCAGGATATCAAAAATTTTCTGAGATTACAAAATAGTTTTCATTGCTTGCCTTTTGTCTTGGTTCTCTTAGCCTATTACGTTTTTAAAAAAATAGAAAATAAAACCTGTGACTTTTTTATTTTATGAGAAATTTAAACTTTAAAGAAATATATATTCAAATGCATATTTGTTTTCAAATTTATATCACTATTTGCACACTCTTTAAATCCTTACAAAACATAACTCACTTGTTTCTTAGAAGCCTAAAAACAGTTTATTGACTCATAATCTAATGCATTGTCTTAGAATTTTCTTCATGGGTATTGAATATTTCTAAAATAATACTAAAGAACATTGAAATTTCATGTCTCGGTTTTCTAATTTCCTCAGTTCCCAAAATGAAGACATTTAGTCCTGTTTGTCTCTAAGTTGTATCCAAGTGTTTTCACTACAATAGTGGATACTGATTTCTCAGAGAAGCCTATGTTTTCCCCCCAGGGGCAAAAGTATTAGTTTTTGAAGGTTTCTTTGATGCTATGATAAATGTGAAAGATTTTCCTGAGTCAAAATTTTAATTATGAAGCCAGAGCATCAAGAAGGCCTTATCTGGACTGCAATTGGGGAATATCTTAAATCTACTAATTTCATTTTAAAAATGAAGTAAGAATATGTTCACCTGGGAGCCAGTTCTCCACAGAGACTCTAGAACAATCAAGTTAGAAACCTGGTAGATAATGACCACACTGGTGATTAGGTTACTCAGATTTCTCATCTGTGAACTCGCATGTAAGATTACAAATTCACCTCTAGATTAATCACACAATTAAAGGGGAGAAATAAGATGGGTTATTAGCATGTGCAGGTTATCCCAATCCTTAACTGCAGTTACCTTCTACTTTAGAGAATTGCCCATTTCAAAAGCTAAGCCAAGGCCAATCCTGGCTAGAAATGTGAATTTCAACAAGTCCATCTTGGGTCCCCCTGCTCCGTAGCTGAGTACCTCTTTTCTTTTCTTGAAACCTCTTGAAGTTGTCTGTCTTTTCAGTTGTGGATGTCTCAACTACTTATCAACAAACTTTTCTGAAACATTTGCTAATAAAATTCAAGTCTTCCCTTTTCCAGAAATAATTTTATTTTTATAGATAAAGTTAGGAAGAAGGGATAATGAGAATGAGAGTGAGAATGGTAGTAAATGACAAATAACTTCGTCTACCAACTTGGCACTGCCAGTAGGTACCAAGATGACCGGTGTGGCTTTCGGCCACCCACAACTTCACAATTTTGGTTCTAATGGACAGAAACCCTGACATGGTAAATTCAATGGGGCTGAGGCAGGAAGAGTAGGCAGATCTTACAATGAACTCAAGCCAGAAACTGAAAAACAAAAATTAATGTCATTCTTTCCTTCTCTCTGAAGCCATGAAGTCTTTGCCAAAAACATGACCACACACAGCAAGAAATGGCTATGAGAGCCTCGGCTTTACTTCAGTCGCTCATGCACAGGGTGTTCTGATTCCAAATCCCAAGGAGGGAGAGAGAACCTGATTGGCCCAGTCACAGCTCTGTATTCAACACTGGTTTATTTAGCTGTGGTCAGTGGGACCATGACCACATAAAAGTAACACTGAAGAGAAGCTTCTTCCATCATTAGCAGTTTGAGGAGTAAATAGCTCTCAGAAATGAGGCTGTGGACCATTAATCCATTGTAATACGTGTCTCTTACACCACCCTTTTCCAGAGGTGCTAACAAGCACGCAAGTGTCTAAGGCCACCTTTGGAGAGGCAGCTTGGTATTGTGGCTGACAATGAGGACTCCACAGCCCTACAAGCTGAGAATGGAGCCTGGCTCCAGGATGCTCCATAAAACTTAACCTTAGTGCCTCACTCCTCTGGCTTATAAATAGGGGCTTGCATCCCTCATGGGCTTGTTGTAAGGATTATATGAATTGCCAAGCTCTTAGGATAGTGCCTGGTATATACTAAAAGCTATGTATATATGTATCACATTGCTTAGAAAAGAAGATTAAAATAAAGACACTGTAGAAATATAGAAAAATACTGGTTCTGAGAAATGTAAATTATATAACTATTTCTTAATCATATTTGGCAGTAGGGAGAGCTCAAGCCAGGCTAGCAGAGAAAGCAGCCAGTAGTTTGAGGACAAGACTGGTTATGCTGTAGCTTAACTTTTGGTAAAGAAGGGACAGTGAGACACAGAGAGAGAAATGGGATGGCCACACTTTTGATCCCAGGAGGAGGAGGTGACCACGTGACTTTCATGGCTTTGTCTGTCAAGACCTGGATGGCAATTTTATGTCTAGGGTGTAACTCAAGCAAGATAAAACATAATCTTTAATTCCCCTTTGGGGTAATCTTACTCAAGAGAAATGTTCCTCCCCTTGAGGTATCCATTGCATAATTAACTTCCTCTATGAAAAAAAGCCTCCAATTCAAACTACTTTTAAGCCATGTTATAGAAACACATGAGCTCTTCAAACAGAGTTTCAATTCAAGCTACAAGAAATGAACGTATTGAAAGGGTTAATAGACCTTATAGAAATGAAACTTTTCATGTTTCCTAAAAGTTGATGCTCTTGGTTATTGCCTTTTACCCTCCTGCATTGCTATTGTTTACTGAGTTGAAACAGTTTCAGGGAGGGAATGTGGAGTTCTCAGAATTATATTTTAAAATGTGAACCAGCAAAGACATTCTCAAAGAAACCACTAAGTAACAACATATTTATTGTGTTATATTGATTTCATCTTTAAATTAACAATCAACAGCAATCAAAAGAAAAAAATGAAAAAAAAAGACAATCTAAAATAACCAGAATCACTTTCTAGGCGTTTGAAAGGATTCTGGAACATTAGTCTTTAGTTATTAATTGAAAATAATTTTACTTCCCCAAATAAAAAGAATTCATAAATGTTTATCTTTTAGTTACTGATAAAGATTGAGAGTAGCTTCTTAAGAAGCTTTAATAAAATCATTTCCTCCTCTTTTATCATCAATCATGACTGTGCAAAGCTCTGTGGAAATTTAAATTTTATCGTTGACAGACTAAGATTGGGGTGTGTCATTGGCTTTCTTTGCATATTATATTTTCAGAAATAAAAAAAATCCTCCAAATGTTCTTTGTGTGTATGTCTAATTCTTCCTTTTCTCTTTATTCTCAAAGTATTCAGAGATAGAATGACTATTTGTTTTAAAAATTAGGAAACTTTTTTTTAGCATTTTATTTTACTTTATTATTAGTCTCAAGTATATAATACATTGGTTGGACATTTATATAATTTTCTATATAATAAATAATCCTCCAATTACTCTGTCTTCCCTTTGGTTTTGCAAACAGTCATTACATTAATGCTAACTGCATTTCCTATGCTGTGCCTCCAATCCCTGTGACCATCTATCAACTACTAATTTATACTTCTTTAACCCTTCACTTCTTTCTCCCAGTCCCACAACCTCCCTCTAGCTGTCACCAGATTGTCCTCTATATCTGTGAGTCTATTTTTGATGAGGTTGTTTTTTTTAGATTCCACATATAAGTGAAATCACACGATATTTATCTTTCTTTGTCTGACTTATTTTGCTCAGCATAATAACTTCTAGGCCCATCCATGTCGTTTCAAATGGTAGGATTTTTTTTTTATGGCTGAGTAATATTCCATCATTTATATGAACCATAACTTCTTTATCCAATCATCTGTTGATGGGCATGTAGGTTGCTTAGAATCAGGAAACTTTTGAAAGAGGATGATGTTACTAAGAATTATTCCAGGACAACTGATATAACTAGGATACAGTATTATTACCTTATTTACAGAGCACTTTGAGCTCATCTCTTTCTTATTTTTAACTGTAGAAAATGGTTTATAAAGTCCTTTGACAGCATTTTTGTTGAATTAAAGGTTTTTCTTGTCAATCCCCATTTGAAAAGTATATATAAAAAGAAATATCTTTAGGAGCCATGTGAGTTTTGCTATGAACACAAATGCTGCTTAAAATAATTATAACAAACACATTCTTGAACCTTGACAGAGTCACTTGTTCCCTATTCATTTATTCATTCATGAGATAATTATCAAGAACTTACTGGGTTTTTGATATATTTATTAGAAAGACACACTTCACTGCCTTGTGAGTATGTCATTTGGTGAGCAGATAATTAGAAAATGTAGATATAGAGGCTGTGTTGAGGCTAGTTCATGGTGCCATGGCAGTAGCTAGGGTAGGCCTCAAGCCCAGACATGGAGAGAGGGTGTTTGGGGGCAGCTTCCTTGAGAAGCAAGAAGTTAGTGATGACTTTATATTCAAGTCAAAGGAGGTCTACAGAGAGGGGATGCAAGATGGAGAAGGCAGGAGGGGGATGAAAAGGTTTTCAGGAAGAGAGAACAAACAGATGTATACAGGCCCTGAGGACAGGGAGATCAAGGGACTTATATGTCATTTGGTGTAGGTGGGGAATTTGCCAGAGCAGTAGTGAGAGAGAATGCAGAGGTAGCAGATCACTTGGAGGTGAAGAGGGTGACCAAGTTAGATCCCCAGGCCTACACCAGGCAAGACAAAGCAGTGTCCTGAATCAAGGAAGTAAGAATGAAGACATCAGACCTCTGGTTTGAGGGAACTGCCAAACACCATATTGTATTCTGTACATTAATCAGAATCAAATAGAATATTGGTTCCCATTGTTTAGATCTTTCAAACCAGGTTGGTCTGCCCATGATTTCTAATGTGTGTTCAACTGCAGTGGCAAGTTTCTTGAAGCCATACTGCTGATAGAGGATACTAACACACACATCCAGTGGGGGGAAGCTGGTTCTCCTCCTCCGTAACTGAGCACCTCACAGAGGGTCCCACCTTATCACAATCTCCAGTTCAGGGTTGTCGGAAGGTTTTTAGTTATTTGTTTCCTACCTCCACATTTTGTATTGCATTTTAAAAGAAAAGTTAATTTTGTTTAAAGCAGAAGTACCATCCTAGGTTATCTAAAAATCCCTGGGGATTTTTAAAGTTCAGTTAAGAACCAAAACATTTATTGACCATTTGGTGTGTACTGAGTCCTGTGTTAGACACTGGGGATCAAATGACATTACTTTTCCATTTTTACCCTTTGGAAACTCACAAACTGGTAGGGGGATTACAAAACACATCAGATAATTCATAGGGAAGGCCTTAGATGATGTTTGTAGAAGATTCAGAAAAACCCTTTCTTATGAAAGCAGATGCTTATGTTGAATTTTTTAGTATCAATTTCTCTTTCATTGGCATAGATAGGAGTATGTGTGTGTGTACATACCTGATAAAAAATATGATGGGTAGTTTCTGAAGACAGTGAAGAAATGATAGAATTTTTTGATAAATAGTACTTGGGCTCTAAAGAATTCCTAATTTTTCATGATACCCCCAAACCCATCAGCTGCTGCCTCCATCTTGACCCAGGAGGAGGCTCCCAAGCCCCTCTAATATGTAATGAAATCATCTTTTTGGACCAGTGGTTCTTTCTTTGTTTTGAATCAATAGCCCACGATAATGTGATAAAGCTGGAAATCCTCTCTTCAGGGAGAAAATAAAAATTCTCATTCAAATTTTTGCATAGAATTAGAGAAAACTCCCCCCCCCCCAATTCTATATAGAATTTATAGGCTCCCCGATGCCTACCATGGAATCCTATTCCAGAACCACTATCTCACACTGAACCTCCAGAAGGTACTAGATAGAAGGAGGTATCATCATATTTATGTTTTATTCCCACCTCTGGCAGAGAGTCTGACAAAAAAAATTAACAAATAGCAAATAGTGACAATAAAATTGATATTTATCATCTGGCATTTATTAAGTGCTTACTAGTTGCAAACTTTTTTCTAAGCAAAGTATAGCTAAATAAATTCACAACAACCTTTGAGGTTGATTTTATCATCTCTCTCTTGCAGATGAGGAAACGGGTCGGACAAGTTGTATAACTCTCATGGCATTAGCTCAGAAATGATAGAGCAAAGATTTACACCCAGATATTTTGACTCCACAATCAGCACTTTTCACAACTATGTTAGTGAAGAAATAAATAAGTGAATAAAAATCCTTTCCAGTTGTCGTAAACCTAGCAGATAAAGGTTTAAGTTGTATCTTTATTTAAATTCTTTAAAAATACTTACTCAAACTTAGTAGGGGATAGTAGCTCAGATTTCCTACCATTCAAAGTCACAAGAAAAGAACTGATGCCATTCTATAGCTAAGGAGAAAAAGGATGCCACGAAACCCCAGCCTTCCCTACGCTATAGATTATGAACACCAGTAACTCCTCTACAGGTTTTCTCATTCCGCCCCTGTAATTAAGAACAAAAGTTTGTGCTGTGATTACCAAGGCAAGAGTTCCAAACACCTAAGATAGGTGAAGTTATTTTCATGGAGTTATTTTCAAAGGTGGATCACAGATCCTTCCACACAGATTAACATTTCCCAACAGAGAAACACAAACTATTACTAGTTTTTGACTCCATCTTCCTTCTCAGTTGGTATTTTAATCCTAATTTGTTGCCATTTTATTTCCCCCATTTTAGTTCTCCATTACTTTCATTTAAGTTCTCCCTAACCTGTAAGCCTGATGAACTTTCTATAAAGAAAGCAGGAAAGATAGTAAAAATAAGAGGATTTTCCAGGTGGGTTCTCCCAAGTTCTCAGCTCTCTCATTAGAATAAAGATTTTACAGTTACATCTGCATAGTTCTTTTTTTTTTTTAAAAAAAAAGGTATATAAAGGGGAAAGATAGAAAAGAGTTTGAGATAACGTCATCACTCTTCACTCACCACCATCCAAGATGTGTAGTGGCATTAGAGAAAGGTACAAAGACCCATGGTGAGATCGACTGGGAGTGTACTGGCGCAGAACATCCAACCCCCTTTATAAAAGCATCGTAAGTACCTGTCCTTCCAAAACTGGAGATGCCCTCACCTCTAAATGTGCCCAGCTAAAAGTAGGCATCCCATGTTTATATACTATACTACATTTTGTTGAGGTTCAATTAGTTAACAAGAATTAAAGAAAGCACACAACTAATTATTGGTCTCTAAACAACCAACCTGCAAATAGTACAAGGCAACAAGAGAGAAAGTCCATTTCATTTTATATTGCTATAATTTTGCTCTAGAAGTTCTATTTTTATTAAATTCTTTTATTTTTATATTCACTAATTAAATAAATGCTGGCAATATAAAATAAGAGCATCTGTATAGAATTGATAAATAAATAAAAAAGTGATTGATTATGGCATGGACTCTGAGTGACTTCTATTTTCAGAAAAATATTTTATATTATGTATTTCTGGATTAAGAAAACTTAACCATGTAAAATCAGCCCAAGATATTTAAAAATCATCTCTCTTTTGTCCCCTTGTCTTGATCCACTTGCTATGGAACAGGAAGGAAAGGGGAAAAAAAAAGGCATAAAAATCCTTAATATTTAAATTGAAAATTTCCTCATAAATTAAAAAATTGATATTTGAGATGATAACTGTATAGGATTAGTCCAAGGTGCAGTACGAAGGTGAAAGATACGTCTGGGAGAAATCATCTTAATTCCTGAATTAGTGTCATTATTTTATTTATGGAAAGATAATAAATCAATATCTTATAAAAAAGAGGGTAGTTTTTATTTCTAAATTTTCCCATGGGAATGAATCGAGCCATTCAAATGAAATCTTGTGTTTTATAATATTAAAAGGCATGCTTACTTAATTTAAAAAATCCTTTATTAGACCTACATATTGCTAAGTGTGGAAACAAAATAACTAGCTCTCAGAACAAGAGCCTCAGTGGCAAACCCACCAGATATACAGCCATCCACAGATGGACCAGCTATGCCCCAGGCACCCCTCCTTGTGTGAGAGAGAGAAGCAAGGACAAGACAAGAACTCCCAGTGTGGCTGGGACATCCATCAGGGGAGGTGCTTGTTAACAGGTCACCAGGGAAGCAAGGTAATTTCAATAGGTGACAGGTTCTACTTGGAAAATTACACAAGGTACTGGGATAATGTCTAAGGGAGGCTCAACTGAGTTGAGACTATTAAAGAACAAACAAGTTGAACCTACAGGGTAAGGCGCCAGCCATGCAAAGGTCTGAGCTCCAGGCAGAAGGCAGAACAGGCAGAAGTGGGAGGACGCAGCAGGTTAGAGGAAAGTCACAGGGACTGAGTGACTGAGCAAAGGTGAGAACTGATGAAGTCAGAAAGGGAGGATCTAATTGACTTTATTAAGCCATTCGTGATGGCAGCATCCTTTCTTTCAACCAGAAGGGCTCTCCAAGGGGGTGTGGATGCCTGGGGTGAGGGCACTATTAACAAAAGAAAAGAAAGTATTATTTTTAGACCAGGACATCTTTTCTGGAGGAGAGGAAGGGAACTTCAAGAATTTTTACCTTGCAGGTTGCCTCTTCTTTCTGTGGGGGGAGGGGAATGTAGAGGGCCCATGTGAAAGATTACCTCATTGGTGTTGACCAGAAAATTCCAGACTGATTGCTTAAGGTATCATTTCTGAGAGAGGCTGAAACAACAATTAGGCCTTAAATACTTAGGTATTAAATCTAAGTTTGGTGTCATAGGCATTAGCACAAGTGACACTATTTTGGGCCTGTGGTTTATTTTTGGCAGGACATAGGAAAAGACCTAAGAAATGAGATTGGAGCCAGACCTACAGGGTAAGGTGCCAGCCATGCAAAGGTCTGAGCTCCAGGCAGAAGGCAGAACAGGCAGAAGCGGGAGGATGCAGCAGGTTAGGGACTGAGTGAGCAGAGGTGAGAACTGATGAAGTCAGAAAGGGAAGCAAAAAATAAAAGCAAATCTGTCTAGGCTGATGAAAATTTTGTTGATATGTAGCTAATGGGAGAGAGCATCAGCCCACCCCATACGAAAACAGCCTGACAATAAACTCACACCCAATGTCTTTCACATTTGACAGTGACACAACTCACATTTTACAACGTGCTCTTCCTCTACTTTGTGCACTTGGCTCCCCAAGCCCCGATCTCCCTCTCTGTAACTCCTGGCCAGGCTCCTTGGCACATCTAGCTTCAACCGAAAAAAGTTTTCTCAGGCTCTGTTTTGTCCTGTGTCTCTGATTCCAAACACTGTCTGCAGGAACCAATATCTCTGACCTTAGCCTAGGCCAGAAGGGACCAGGGTGTCCACTCAGCTCTCTGCTGAGGGAAGGAAACTGTATTAAAATAAAACACCCCAACCCCCACTGTAGCCCAGTAACTGCTGGATGGAATAAAGGAGCTATGGGCAGGAAGAATGGCTCCCCCACAGACAAGAATTTAGCATGCCCAGGGAGGGCAAGAGATGCAGCGAGAGGTGAAGACCATGGCTATGCCAGTATTATAATTCTGTTCTTCATCTCCATCCTGCAGCTTTGCTCAGTATGTGAAGCCCCACACTCTCTTGGGAGGCAACTGTTGGAAGTTGTGTCCACCACTAGACTATACCTGCAGGAACTACGTTGTACTCATCTTTGTATCTTAATGGGTAGCACATAGTAGTTGCTCAAGTAATACATATTGAATAATTAGAGATGTGCAATGCTCTTTGTTCAATGATGTTCATTACAACATTATAACGGAAAAACAGAAATTGCCTAAACAGCAAAAGATGAGGTCATCTTTGATACAACTATAATACAGAGAATTACATAATAGAAATTATAATTTAGAAAACATGCATTCTATAGAAAATAACTTATAATAGAAGAGAGAGAGAGAGAGAGAGAGAGAGAGAGAGAGAGAGAGAGAGAGAGAGAGAGTATAGTATGCATATGAGAGAAAATGGCATAATTCCCCTCTAGATTTACTCTTGACTATATTCCATAGGGTGATGATAGAGCTCGGTTTGCCTGGGACAGTCCCAGTTTATGTTTATCGTCCTGAGTTTATTGGCATTATGAGTGATTCACCCTCACTGCATCCATTTAGGAGGCCCAGATGTATAGGCATACTACCTGGTCTCTCGGTCTCTGGCTTCTAGCTGGGTTGGTCAGGAGCAGCACTGAGAGGTGATTGGCAGTAAGGGAGTCAGGGAGGCACAAGAGTTTACTTCCCCAGGTTCCAACCTGCAAAGCCATTATGGACTTGATGTTTCTCCACGAAAAGGCCAGGCAACCATCTTCTCACCATTTCCCCAGCTCCTGGCCCCAGGATTTCTCCTTCCTATTAGCCCTTTAGGCTTCCTGGTAAAAACAGGCAACCACCGTTTTCCCTTCTAGTTTCCCCACAAACAACCCACGTCTCTGTAAGTCTCTTTATGAAACTCTCCTCAACTTGTCCCAGTGTGAGTGAGCTGTTTTCTGATGGCAACCTGCCTGATTAATAGAGACAGCGACAGAGAGAGACACAGACACAGAGAGCAGGGATAAAAGTCACCAAAATGTTCTTAGGGTTATTTCTGTGGGGCAAAATAGAGCTGATACTCTTAAGGAGGACTTTGCCTTTGTGTTTTGAACTTTTTCTAATTATTCTCCATCTAGCATGTATTTAGTATTTAGAGAAATGATACAAAATAAGGTATAGATTTGTTGAATACACTAATAAATTATTGAAATACCCTTTCTCCACCGCTAGAATCAGAGTTCATGTTTGAAATTGATTCGTGTTCAAACTAAAATGTACTGGTTATGAGGGTATGTTCATTTTAGAGAGCATTGTTATTACACTTGCCATTTATTGAACCATCACTATGACATTCTCTCTATGTCCATTATTTTATTTAATCCTTACAACAACCAAAGGCAGGTGTTATTAATCCCATATTAGAGAAGAGAAAAATGAGAACTCAGAGAAATTATGTCACCCACCCAAGGCCATTTAGGTAGGAAGAGGCAAAGCCAAGATTTAAACCTATACACTCAGCCACCACACCACTTCCTCCCATAAATAATAGAGACGGGCACAAAGACAAGTTAATTAATGCGTGGCATAAAAAGCCTTTGAGAACAGACTATTCCTTTGTTGTAAAAATGTAAATTAACTGGCCTATGGATTATGCAAAAAAAAAAGTAAGAAAAAATTCTATTCTCCTTGTCTTTCAAGGATGGGCCTTGGATAGGAGAGCTATGCTCAAGGGGACTCCTATTAACAGTGACCCCAGAGCTTAGGGACATAGTGACACCCAAGCAGGCTACCTTAGTAGAGAATTCAGGCCTCTAAATTCCTGGAGTCCTATTTACTAGGTAGAGTGTGCATACCTTCTGCATTGTAATATCTTGTTATCCTCCAGTCTTCAGTATATCTAGTTAAGTATAGTTTGTTCTCATCTAGCTTGAAGCGAATTAACTGTAATCTGTTTCCTCATTTAGAATAAAGTGGCTTAGAAGGAACAAGAGAAGGCCAGCGGGGGTGCGGAGCAGTGGTCCAGCTAGAGACCACTGGCTGGGAGCAAGTGACCTCCAGAACCAGTCTCTGAAGCATGTACACATTTCCTGCAGATTCCTCAAGACACATGGGGTGCCAGCCCCTGTGGAACACTGGATTTCCTGCAGTCAAGCAAGTTGGGGGCTCTTGCCACATTAATTTGAACATAAAAAAGAAAATATGACTTTATTTGTGATCAGCTTTTATAAATATAGGATACAGGATATATATTTTTAATCTGAGCTAATCTCCTAAATCAAAAATTATATGTTGATTTAGTTTCTTTGATAACTCAGGATGAGTCTGGAACTTTTTCAGATGCCTATCAGCAGTCCATATTCATCTTTTAAATCTGAATGTTAATACATGTGAAATTTATTTCCAAATTTCACCTCGTGTCTAAATTCCATTCATTGAATTTATCTTTTTGTGAATGAATTGAGGTATCTCCTTTCTGGAACTTTAAAGTAATATACAAATGTGAGTTTGTTTCTCTTCCAGCTTTCCTTAAATTTGTAAGAAGACTTATCTTGCAAGAAGTATTTTTTAAAAAATCTGAAGTCAGATAAGCCTGAGAACTATAGTGTGTAATAACTTCTGAGAAATCTGAAATCTATATCAATTAAACATCTTGAGCAGTTCTAACACCTTTACAGAACTTGTAGTCGTAGGGTTCCTTGATACAAACCTATAAATACTGCTCCAGTCTGTTCTATTGATTTGTCTCACTCTTGCAATACCTATAAGAAAAGAAATAAGTATAATTATAATTGCTTCATAGTAAATGCTATTATCTTTTAGGAAAAGTGTCTCTACTGCTTCTCATTTTCAAAATTGGTATGACAATTTGAGCATGATTTTGCTTACCAAAAAGTTTAGAATAATTGTGTTACACTCTAAAATCACCCCATTAGTAAACTCATTACATTCATCTGACTTTATTATTCCTTTGGGGTAGAATTCACATATTAAAAATTGCAAATTTTGTAATTCAGAAACTTTGTATTTCACTCAATTTATTCAACCTATTTTTATCATACGTCGTAAGAAATTTCAGTTTTCCTCACATAATTAGTACACATTTTTGTTAACTTAAGCTTAAATATTTTATATTTTGATTGTTGTTAGAAATAGAAAATGTTTCCCCATTATTTTTAGGTGATTATTGCTAATATGCGGTAAATTCAATATTTTTATAATTACTTTATAATCTGTCACGTTATTGAACATCTATGTTAATTCTAATAGTTCTTACAGTTGATTCTTTTGTTTAACAAAAAAAATAATAATTAAGTTATTTACCAGCTAATTTCCAATATCTACACCCAATATATATTTTTTCTTGTCTTATTATATTGGATAGAATTTCCAAAGCAAAATTTAACAATATTATTAATAGTCAATATATTCACCTAGTTCTTAATTCATAGCAAATGACTCTGGTGATTATCTTGAGCAGGGAACAAGAGGCTAAGATAGTGATGTGAGGCTAATCCGACAAGGAGTATCATCTCTTTCCTCAGACTGCATCCTAACTGAATTTGTACAAAGCAGCAACATTACCTTTGCTAAGCAAGAGAGAACTTAATATAAGATGATTGTAAAGAACCTAAAGAAATCAAATTTTCTGATTCTCCTGGCTATAACCAGATATCCCCAATGCAATGACCAATATCCTACATATTTGAATCTGGGTATTAGACATAAACAAAACCACTGTGGTTGTTGCCAGTCTAACAAATAGTGATGCCGTAATTAAAAGTGTTTGTATGTCTTTCATGTGCGTCATGCACGTGGAAGAGGATACTGGTAGGATCCTAACTTATCACTGTCCTAATTCAGGTCTTGATTTTTTAATCACCTAAAGTCAACACACAGTCTTCATTCCACTCTCTTATTCTCAAAATCCTTAAATTTGGTCTCCATTCAAATGTCAGAGTGTTTTCTTTTAAATACAAATCTGACCGACTGGATTCTCTGATGAAATCTTTAATATTCAGCTGTCTACTGAATTAATTTAAGCTCCTAGAATTGGCATACAGAGCTCTTTGTGATTCAATACCATGTCTTGCTTTTGCTCTCAATTTCATGTTCTACCTCCCATCTATACCGATAGTTCCCTGCACACATCCCACTGCTGCACACACCATGCCTCCACTCAAGTCTCTGCTCTGCCCAGAATGCCTTCCCCATCTTTGCCTACTTCTCCTATTAGGCTCAACAGTGGCAGTACCTCCTTCAGAAAGCCACTGCCATCCCCTTGTCCTCTTATGCACTGGTCAAGTCAGGTTCACTTTATCAATAGTCTAGTAAAACTAGGGCCTATTTCTATCAATGCATTTATATTGTTTTGTAAATAGGTGCTATTATGTCTGCCAACTTGAGGTCAGAGTCTCTATCTTATTTTGTATTTGCATTCTCTGTCCCTAGCACAGTGTTTAGTATATAGGAAGAACTCAATATACTTATTTTAAACTAAAGAAAGAAATGGAAACAAAGATGTTTTAAAAATAAATTATGGAGACTTACTGTCTCTTTTTAGGAGCTCTATTGCCATTTACGTACCTGGAATCACACCTGAGCAATGCACCAGGAATCACCTCTGAAATCTTAAGATTTTATTATTTTACAACATATATTTCTGAGTTTTTTCTTCTCTAAATCAGATCTTAAAATGTTTCCCTGTTGTTTAAATTCCTTGGGGAAATATTTGTTCTAAGTTGCAGTCAAATCGCTTTTCATAAACAAAACTTTTTAAAGTCCTTGTTTTGAATTCAATATTCATAATATTTCACATCAGATAGTGATATTTAATCACTTAATTTAGTCACGAAAGTTAATATTAAAAGGGTTAGCTCTTATTTGGGCACTGATGTTTAATGGATTCTAGGAAAATAGGACCCTGTAAACAAAATTTATAAAGCATTTATTATATATCATGCTTAGTGCTTTACATAACAGACTTAATCCTCAGAAAACCTCCATTAACTGAGCGCTATTATTCTAATTTTACAAATGAGGAAATTGAGTCTCAGAGATTAAATGACTCTTTCAAAGCAGTATTATTCTGCTTCTCAGTTCGATTTGCCAAAATGCAATGAGCTTGTTCATAAATATGTTCTACTTCCTCGTTCTTACCCCTGAAGCCATACATCTTGCACTCTAAGAACTTCTGTTTTTTTCATTTCACCAGGAACCTTAGTATAAAGATAAACTTGGCTAGTTCGTGAAACCAGCTGTTAAGAAGTCAGAAAGGAGATGACATTTGTCATAAAAATGACAGGCAGACCCACTCTGATTCTTGAACTCTCTTAGCGGCAGTCAGTGAAGCAGTCATTCCCAGATAATGCACTCATCGATTCTTTTTTCGTCACACAAGTAGTTCTTTACTAGAAATATTCCATCTCTCCTATGTGGAGCTCAAACATCAGCAAGTTTTGCCCATTTGAAACACATGTAAGAAACAGAAAGCAAGCAGAATGGCCGTGAATTGTTCCAGGCCACACCAAACAGGGGGCACAACAGAGATCGTTCGCTGCTGACATGTAAACCGCCTTTTCTCACTCAGAGCGCATTTACTCCCATGTAGTATTTGTTTTTAGCACGTTTCTTTGAATTGTTTAAATGTCCACTTCACATAAATAGGAGAAAATCACCAGAGAGAAAATCACCAGATACACTAACCATCATAAGAAATGGCAGTTGAAAGGAAGAGAAGATACCAGGACCTTGCAGACAAAGTGTTACTACTGAACAGTGAGATAGCAAGGCGAAGTTCGTCTGGGATCAACACACTAGATGATTTTTCAACTTCACATGCTCAAATAAGGATGTCATGAGAACAAGAACTTCTGACCAGTGCTTACTGCTTCAGCCCATGATTCTAGACTCTGGTCCTCCATTGGTAATGACATGTCGAAATTGCAGTAAAGCTATTTAAGCCAAATATGAATAACCCTGCAGTATTACAGGTAAGGAGTCAGAGCAGATGACAAATAGGTTTTAATTAAACAGGGAGGCAAATGGTCTCAAGCTGAAGCTTGCAATGAACCAAGCCTTAGGCATTAACTTCACAGGCAAGTAAAACATGGTTTACTTTCCTCCTTTCTCAAGTCTGCTTAAGTCTAAATAGTTTTCCTCATCCATTACTGTATGCAATTAGTGTGTCGTGTTGTTTTAAAATAGCCATTTAGTATGGTGTGTGCATGTATGTTTGAGTGTGTATGTGGTTAACTAAATTTCTTTGTGGCATGGAACTATTACTGATGAATTGATTTCATTTAAACAAATCAACTCTGTTAGGTACATGAAAAATTAGGCACTATTATCTTATACTGGTATGCAGAGAGTTACGCAGAAGTACCAAATGTACATCAAGGGCCAATTACACATGAAGAACTACTGATAATTATGAGAGCTGGTTAATATTTCTGAATTATTAAGTCTGACAGCACAATCCTGCTTTCTGCATTGTTTGGTCTATTGATACCAGATGCTTAATGCATAGTAAAATGTGACAGTGCAGTAGAAGTTAATGCTATTCTGAAAAATAAAGAAAATTACTTTGTGCAATATGGAATGCAGCAGGCAGAAGCCTAAAGTTAGAATTGGCTTTAATCAAAAGGGGAGCTGTAAATCTGAAAGCATATTCAACTTCCAACATTGTTATACCTTATTTTCGCATGCAGTGGAGTTCAGAAGGCTGTGGGTGCCTTCCAGCACAACAGCTGATTAGAGATTGTCCCTTCTCCTATCACCAATATGCTTGACAAAGGCCACTAAACAGTGATATCATGATACGCCTTCCCTCAAATACTGAAACTGCTGTATATGCCTTCTGACAGCTCATGTCCCAATGTCACTGGACCTTTCCCACTTGTAAGGGCATTATTTTGGTCATGGGTCATTTGCCATCAAGCTTATGCTCAACACTGGTTCACTGAGGGTGATGCTAAGCTTTTTATTACTTGAACCAGTTTCTACAAAGCAGCATCAGAGATAAATGAGAACCATACACCTGACTAAATGTGTTTCTATAAGTGCTAGTTATAAAATTCACTCAGTGACAAGGGAGAAAAATTCAAATGGGCCAATTATCCACAATATACTATAGATGATTATAAGAGTGGATTAATCTTGAATTATTAATTCTGACAGTACAATCATGGTTTTTTTCTTGTTTTTCTGATGATACCTAATGTTTAAGGCAGAGTAAAATGTGGCTGAAACAATATGTGGTTAGAAAAACACAAAAAAGTACATGCAATCATTGTGATTATAAAGACATACATGCCATGTAAGACAAAACAGATGTCTTCTTCGGGATTTTCACTCTCATTTAAAGTAGGAGCATCCCCCATACTAGGTATGAGTAAGAGGAAATTTTCTATGACAAATGAGATTTCATTTCATCTTTTCAATAATAAACGATGTCATTTTTGTTCATTGGTGTTATTAGTTGCAGAAGCGATGGGATATGATGTATCAGGCTTTGCCCACATAAATTTATAGTTCAGTTAATAACAACCCTGGTCAATGAAATTTTTTAAGATAGTGGCTAAGTATACTACATGTATTAACTTAATCTTTATAATATCCTTGTGAGGTGGGAACTACCATTATCCTCATTTTACAGATAAGGAATAGACATAAGCAGGATAAGCAAGTTGCCTAAGATTATACAGAGATTATGTGGTAGAACTGAGGTTCGAACTCAGGAGATATGGTTTCGGAGCCACACTCTTTAAAAATATGTTAACACCATTGCTACCGCCAGCTTACTCCCAACATTTTACCAACCATTTTTGCAACATTCTCCCCTTTCCCTTACCTCCAACCTAACTGTTGTTTAAGATACACAGTCATGGCTATAGCTGATGGGAAGAGGTAGAAAGCCTCCATCTTCTTGCTAACGGAATATGGGAGTGCAATCATCACTACAGGCATGCATTTTTGTATGCTTTAATTCTTTAACAGTTGTTTATAGTTCATGGGCTAAATGATCTCTTTCAGGTAGAACAGGATCTCTTACTAACCAGACCACTCAATTCTACCATCGTTCAATAGTCATCACATTTCAATTTTAAAAGTTTCTAGGCAAAAATGGAAACAGAAAATGCTGAGATCAGCAATGTCTGTAACTGGCGCCAGGCCATAATAGCTAATCTTGCATAAGTGGCAACACTGGTTGTATCAGCATTTGTTTACCTTAAAATAAGTTATATATATATATGTGTGTGTGTGTGTGTGTGTGTGTGTGTGTGTGTGTATATACATATATACATATGTATATATGTATATATATGTGTGTGTGTGTGTGTGCGTGTATACACACACACACATTTATAATATATATGTACATATATTACATATATATTCTTTGTTATTTATATACAAGGCACAGCAAAAGAGCAAGAAGGGCAAACTAATTATTAATGTTCTATGGAAATAAAAAGACTAAGAGGGATATCTGAGATTTCCCTCTCTATGAGAACCATTTTGTTTCCCATATATTAGTGACATACTACACTGGGCAGCAACTGTTGAATTTGGGGGAGAGGTATTTTGGAATTCAATAGAGCAGCAGTTCTCAATCTTGGTTGAACATTACATTCACCTGTGGAGCTTTTTCAAGAACTGCTAATTCCTGGGACCATTCAAAAGTATTGAATCAGATTTCCTAGGACTGGGGAAGGGCATTAGAAGTCTTCGTGCTGTGTTCTAAGCAATGAATGACTCTAAAATCTAGTTAGCACTGAGAATAGTACCACATGTTTCAGTGGAGCATTTTCTTTAGTAAGAAAGAATTAAATTATTTCTCCACTTTTTATACACTATATTATCTAGTGTATATTTTTACTAGTTGACAACTTTGAGATCAGGTAAACATTCAGATGTTTAATTTGTTTTTTTTCATCTGAGGATCTTCAAGCATGTTGTGACCTGAATATGTCATTTTGAAGTTTAGAGTTGGGTAGGGTGAGGTGTATCTGGCATACCAGAAGTGAATGTAAGTTCTCTTAATACTTACAGATAAACAGTTTTCAAATGAGATAAACTAAAAAAAGCTTGGTCACTTAGAGAAATATCTTATAAATCAAAAAATATATATATTGAAGGCTTTGATTTGTGAGATATGTCCAGAATTTGACTACTTCTCACTTCAGTCTGCTAGGCAATACACTTGAGAGTCCCTACACATTCTTACCAGGTATGCCAGGAATGTAAGGCTCTGACCGCTCCTTACTCAGGATTCCTCTTAGGGTGGTGCCTGTAGTGAGCAACCTGAAGGGATGGGGTGATGCCACTCTCATGACAAAGAGCAGTTTTGCTTATTGTCTACTACTATAAAAGAGATAGATTTCCTGAGCTCAGTGTTCCTCAGCTGCAACACATGTCCACCAATTATGTATCATTCATCTGGGCCCATCCATATTGCCTCCAAGAGACTTGGCAGAACAAGGGGAACCAACACAAACATAAAGCTCATGCTGCTTGTTATGCCATGAGTAATAAAGTTCTTTGTCTCTGCCCCAAGAGTCTCATATCTTTTTCCAGAATCTATGAAACAGTTACAGTTTAATATCTTACCTTATGAATACGGTAAAATTAAATCTCAGATCCCTGACACTCGTCACATACCAATGTGACCCAAGACAATGTCATCTCTTACCTGGGTAATTGTAATAGTTCCCTCATTGGTCTCCCTGGTTTGTGTCCCTTTGCTGTCTGACCTCAACACAAAACTCAGAACAATTCTTTAAATATAAGTCTGATTATGTCACTCCTCTGTGTAAAATTCTGCAGTGGATTCTTACTCAAAATGAAATTCAAAGTTTCTACTATGAGACAAAAGGCCCAACATTATCTCTCTGGCCTACATCTCTTATTACTTTCACCCTTGTTCTCTCTGAACGTCCTCTTTTCCAGCAGGCACATTCCACTGCCCCTTAGTTTTTCACTAGGTTAGTGGTCTCATTTCCTAAAGGTATTTACTCACTTTCTCAGAAAAGCCTTTCCTGCCCATCTTATATAAAATTTCCACGATTCTGCTTAGACCTCAACATTTCATGTTCTCCTTCCTTGAGAACCCCATTCCCTCAAAGTAACCACTGTTTACAAAAATTGACCTCTTTTCAGTTATTAGGTGAAAAATTTATTTGAAGATGCTCAGAAAATTAACATCAAACTAAGACACCTCAGAGAGATCCCATTATATTTCGTTTTACCCATAATGTACAAAATGGGTTTAAACAGCAAGTGATTCTAGGAGCAGTTCAAATATGTAGTACATCAAGGCATATAAAAACAGAGCATTTGGTCAAATCTACATAGAATAACTGTGATTCAAAAATCAGGTTGGAAAGGATTTAAATCTCTTTCTTCAGAATATTCCTCTACTGGTCACCCATGTGGAATCAAAGGAAGAAATACATGAAAATCAGCTGCTGTTCTTGCACAAATTACAAAAATTCTTTTGCATGATCATCAACATGATTTAAACAGTTTTTTGTCTTCCCCCTGTCAGTCTTACTTGGCATAGATCTACACTCTAACTGATTAGGATCAGTCTAGCTAAAAAATGTTTGTTTTATTATTTCCCAATGACCATGACTGGAAGACTTCTGTGAAGATGACTTTCATCACTTTCATGATTGCTAGTCACGAAGACTGAAAGGATGATTCTTTCCACAATTTATAAAAGATATGCTATGTGATGTTATTTAAATTTGGGTAATTTTGCTCATTTTACAGAGAATATACTGTGGCTCTTGTCACTTTGGGTTTTAAGACAACCTTCTTTGCAATCACATTGACCATGTTCTTTCCATCTTAATTTCTTACCATGCTTAACTTATAAATTTGTATTTTTACAAATAGCAAGAAAAGGCATTAAATTACTAATTGTTCTTAGTAAATTTTCTTGCATTATGGTCCTTCATACATGTATCAGCAAAATTTGGGTGTGGGCAGGAGCATTTTAGTTGTTTTATTTTTTGGTAGATACAGGGGAACAACACTCGGATCCCCTTCCAGGAGGACCTTCTGCGGGGATGGGGTCAGTGACCATCTCTAGGTCTCAGTGCTTTGAAGGTCCACATCAGCTGCAGAGAGAGCCTCGCCCAAGAGCACATTCTTCCCAAGCTAGCTACACTCAGTGACTATGTGAGGTAGAGATATGAAGGCCTAAACAATTTGACTCAGTAAGGAACATTCTGACAGTTGATCTGTAACTCAGAGTTCTCAATAGGTTGACCAAGACTTTAGCAGTCTTACATAACATTTGGACTTCTTCTTCTGCCCAAATCTGCTTCCTCTTTCTTCTTTCATAGGTGTTGATCCTTGATAAACATCTTACTCCCAAAACTGTATCTCAGCATCTGCTTCTACAGAGCCCAAGCTGTGATAATTATTTTAGCTTTTTCTATATTCTTGTATTAGGATATTTGAAGGGATCTTTCTTATGATCCTGATACTGAAGATTGGGAACAAAAGCTGAGGAAAAGATGTCAACAATCTAGTATCAAAGATTTGAAGGACCCACCTACCCTTTTTCCAGTCTTACTTGGAGTGGTCTTGTTACATCTAACTCTCACCTCAGGACCCTCTCACTCATGGCCTTGTAAACTGAAGGCGAGTGAGACAGGGAAGAAGTGTCTGGCAGGACTGCTGCTCTGTTCCCATCCCCTCCATTGTGGGAAAGAGGAAGGAAGTGCGCCCCCTACCATGAAGACAATCAATCATGGAGATTTGGGATACCCGCAAGGAGAAGACTCACAGCTCACCCTCCAACTGGTCTGCCACTGAGCTTCTTTAAGAGGCCAGGAACATGGGAAGAGAGAGAACTGGAAAATAGGCAAAATGAAACAGCTTGCACTAACACACCTTGGTTTGACAAAGGTGCGTGAGTTTCTTGTTAGTCAAATTGGCACAGCTTGGGTCCATGCTGGGGCTATCTTATAAGTCTGCCATCCCATCTAAGAGGACCAGTCATTTGGAAAAAGACATACAGGAGCAAAATCTGTGGAGCAGATCACCAAAGAAGGAGGCTGAGAGGGTAGAGTTTCTCCCAGAATACAACTTTGCCCCAGGCAGCAGGGAGACTGTGTCCAGCCCCCTAGGGACACACACAAGAGCCCTGTGGGAAAATGGGCACACAGGGGATACTGATGGCCCTTCTATGTCATCCCTGATTCAATGTAAGAGTGCAATACCAGAGTCACATGATACACGTACACCTTCTAGTCAGTCCCTGTCTTACTTCAACACTAGGGAGAAGTAAAGAACTTGAGGTAGGAGTGGGGTACAGGAGCTGTAAAGATCCAGCCTTGCCCCTCCCATCATGTCCCTCAGTGGAATCATGGTGTACTCTGGGGAGAGGTGAAAAGGGGAGCATAAAATTGTATGTAAGACCAAAGGTTTAAATCATATTAAAGTGGTTTGGAATTTTTGTGCCTTAAAGTGACACACAAACTAAAGAGTTTGTGGCAGATGTCATTAAAAGATCTGAAAGAGTTTCACAACAGCACCGTTTAGGGCAGTGATTGGAGAAAAATTAAACCATTTACTGTTTGCACCTCATTGAGTTACCACTCTTCAATAAGCTGAGTACATTTGCTTCTAAATGATTGTTTCAGAATGTTTGCATGCCAGATGGAGACAAGTTTTCTTTGTATTGAGCTACTTTCAAAGGGCTGGATTTCCCATCTTATTCTTATAGCCTCTTTATCATATGAAAACAGACAATGGTGACAAAGGAAAAAGAAAATACCCTGAGATAAAATTATAGTGATCTCTAGGCACTTAGAGTCATTGAAATGATTTCTTACAACTGACTGAGAGTCGTGAGAAAGAGGCCATCACAAATTGGCTGAAATCAAATTTAATTGTCCTTCATAGTATGGGCTAACTGTTGCCGACTGATGCTGCTTCACAGTAGTCTCAGACACCAAAACTCTGGTAAACTTCATTATTCTTCCACACAACTTGCCCTCTACACTGGTCACACCTGTGATGAGAATATCGCTCAAACATTAAAATGTCCTCTCTGCTTGCTCCTTCTTTGCTCAGTACCTCCCAGATCCTTGTTTCTTTTGAGCCCACCCTTCTTCACAACGGTTCTGGTTCCCCAAGATCCTTTCCTCTGGTCCAAATGCCTCCCATCCTGTCTAGACCCAGTGGCCATTTCAGTACCTGCCCGGCTTCATGGATGGAGATGATGACAGAACAGAGACTAAAATGCATGTGTCCTGATTGACAAAAGTAATATCCTAAAGGAAATCCAGGTATTAAAGCTTGGCTCTTTAAGTATACACATTCCCCAAGAAATGCAGGTGCCAGAAGAAGAGAAGGTCCAGATGAACAAGACACACCTTTATGGAGCATCAGTGTTCCTCTTAAGGACAGATGAAGGCAGAAAATCATTTGAGTTAAGATATTTGAAACCTTATTTTATATTAATGATGTTAAATTTTTTCTCAATTTTGAAGTTAAAGCATGAAAATAACTATCACGGCTTCAGCTGGCAGATTCAAGGCTAACAGCAGACCACATGCAGAGTAAACTGTCTTCTCTGTGTTAGACGGAAGTGCTCCAGGAAGAAGGGTTATAAAGCACCATGTTGGGGGAAGATGAGGAATCTAGGTCTAAGGTAATTGAATCTAAGATAAACAGAACCTGGGATCAGAGTGGAAGAAGAAAGGAGCAAGTGACGCAAAACTCAATGGGTTTCCTGTTGCTGCTTTAACGAACTGACACAAGTGTATGGCTTAAAACAATGCAAATGTATTACTTTACCATTATCTCCCTGAGCTAAAATTAGAATGTTGGCAGAACCGAGTTCCTTCTGCAGACTCTTGCAGAGGATCCACTCTGTGCCTTTTCCAGCTTCTAGAGGCTGCCCACGCTCCTTGGCTCGGGGCCCTCTTCCATCTGCAATGACAGTGATGACATCACCCTGACCTGTGCTTCTGTCATCACATTTCCTTCTCCGAATCTTCTGTCACGCTTATCCTTATAAAGATGCTCGTGGTCACACTAGGCCCACCTAAAAATCTATGGTAATCTCCTCATCTCAAGATCCTTAATTTGATTACACCTGCAAAGTCCCGTTTGCCGTGTAAAGTAACATATTCGCACATTCCAGGAATTAGGACAGGAACATTTTGGGGAGATCATTTTTTTCTGTGTACCACATACAAGGAGTTGGAAGGTAGTCTGGAAATCCATGAATTTTGCTATTGAAAAAGTTTAAAACATTAATCTACTTTAATCAATACCTCAGTGAGGATTGGCAGGTCCAGAATGTTAAGTCAGTTCTCCAAGGACACGTGCATGATGAAAGAGCCGGGCCCTGCATTCCTTTTACCCAGACTGTATGCCTCAGGATTACTGTGTTCTAAAAAGCCGAGGAAAATGTTTGAGAATCCCCCCACCCACCCAAAAAAATATGGGCTTCGATATATAAAAAGAAACTCTAAAATAAAATTAAGATGTTTTTATTAAATATCAACAAAACATAAAATGACGTCAACCTCATTATTTGTTAAATTTAGAATTCATAGTAGCATAGTAACATTTTAATAATTTAGGTTTGATTTTGTCACTTTTCAAAAATTCCCAAAAGGGCAGGATGATGGCTGATAAATAATATCCAATAAAATTTTAAATAAAGTCCTTAAAGGAAATAACTTGTAAAACAAAATTATAAAAACCTTATATAAGCTATATGTATAGCCCCAAATGGTTTTATAGTGAGCTGTGAGTATATTTTAATATTTATTTAATATGATAGAGGGTACCCCAAAGGGAAAAATGCCTGGGGTCTAGCGTGGTCTTGCAGCACACAAACAAGACAGAACTCAGGCTCACAGCCAGGCAAATGCAGCACGGGAATTTGAACATCAGGGAGACTCTCCTCAATGAGACCTTTGATGTGATACATCTGAAGAAACTCCAAGTCCATCAACTTCCTCCAAGCCATGGTATTGTGAAAAAGGAAGTCACTCCAGCTGTCTAAATAAAGGAGGTTCTCATTTGTTTCCAAATGTTTTGACTTGAAATTTAGCATAAATAGAGAACACGAGCAGTTCCCCTTCAGTTCAATTTGTATATTTAATTTCTAATTAAATAGCACTACATGTTCACAGAGGAATTTAAAATTCATCATCTCATGCAACCTTCACAGTAACCCAGTAAGGTAAATACTGTTAGTTCCGCTGTACACATGGGAAAACAGCCTCTGAAAGGCTCCTGACTTGCTCAAGATGAAACATCTGGGAAGCATAAGAGGCAGAATTAAATACAGGGCTTTTTTTTTTTTTTTCTGCTCTCCCACTATCGGTTGATCCTATAGGTTTTTACAGCATATCAAATTAGGAAAACATTTTTAGAGATTTGCAAATAAAAATACAGAAATGTGTAAAAATGCTAGAGAAAGAAATAATTAAATTTGTGGGTAATGCTTCTATGAGAACTCTTTGTCACCATATCAAAAATCCCAACAAAACACACACATACACATGTAAAGACACACACCAAAAACAATGTATATTTTCTCATGTTCCAAATCTTCTAGTCCAAACATGTGGATAAATGTGATGTGATATAGTATATTAAGACAGACTTATACCTATTTAATTTGATGTGTGATCATGGAAGGTTTTTCAAAGAATAGTTTCGGAATCCTAATCACTATATTTTCATAATAGTTAAAGCAGAAAGGGAAAGTTTGGAGAGGAGGTACTGCCATAGACATAACAATTATACACATGCACACACATTGATATGCACTAAAAAATAACAGGTTGTCAATCTTATTTTCTGTATTTGAATGCAAAGAAAGATAGAGAAAATAGCTCTTTCGCCAAAGGAACTACAGCATAGTGGCCAAACTTGGAGAAGTCATTTTAATATTGCATATGAGGAGAAAAGTCAGAGAATGGCTCCTAAGTGGTTAATTTAGGAGCTAGTATGAGGAGATTGGCTCCAGCATTCTAAATAACTGGCTGAAAAGGGAAAAGACCTTGGGTACGTTTGTAAAGTGCCAGATTGCATATGAGTTAGACTTTCCTCCTCTTCATTACTAGAACATGATTATTAAAGGAGAGTATGACAGTTTGTATTCAGCATAACAGTGACTCTTCCCACCTCTCACTATGCACGGGCACTTCCTCCTCCTGCATCACTGGTGTTGGACTTGGCTATGTGATTTCCTTTGGCCAATGCAATGTTAGCAGAGAAGCGGCAAGCTGAGGCCTTGAATGTCTTGTGGGGTTTGGTGATGCAATGATCCTCCATGAAGAGAATGTGCCTAAGATAATGTCTGCCCTCAGCTTGAACTTCAGAATGGGACACATAAGGCAGTTCACATGACCTAGGAGCTGCTGGTTCAAGGACAGTGAGAGACACTTGTCTCCCAAAGAGTAGCCTGGGACCTGGACTCTAGAGTCCAGCTTAGCCCGGAGAGTTTACAGCCAAGCTGAAGACCTATGAACGCGGGAATAAGTTTTAAGTCATTGAGTTTTGAGATGGAGTTTTTATGTAGCAGTACTATAACAAGGCTGATTAAGACAAGGTAAATATATCCCTGTGAAGTACTAGAATCTACCTGTAAAGGAAACTCCTATTTTAATAATTACTCTATAGCATTGTGTGTGTGTTTAAATAAGCACTTGACTTGTTTATTTAAGAACACTTACACTTATTCAATAATCTATCATTATATATGTGTTGAAGCAAGTTCGATGCATTGTTATTTTTTAGAAGTCTACAGAATTGGTATGCTTTTAAAGAACTTATCTTTACCAAGATAAATATGAGGAAAAGTAAATGTGTCTTAAAAAAGTAAAATAAACACACACACACAAAAAAAACCAAAATCTTATTCAGAGACTTCACTTGCAGGAAGATGGAGTAGACATACTTTACCCTCTTCCTACTGCTACATACAAGGATGGTGAAAGAAAGTAGACTGGCTAGAGACTTTGAAACCCAAACAATGTCATGGTGGTGAATTTCCTGAGTTTTTTGTTTTGTTTTTGAGTCAATCTATAAATGACAACAGGCAGAAAACATACAAATAAATGAAAAAAAATCACCAAAAAAAGGTCCTCTCTCTTTTGCCAAAGGACCAAGAAAGGGACAGCCTATTTTATACAATAACTACTAAATTCTTGGCAGACAACACAGAAAAAGAATGAAGGCTCTACACTGTTCATGTTACCAAAATCTGCGAGAAATCTTGACTTAACTTTTCCAGGCCCTAGTGGGAGGCTTCAATGTTGTCACCAGGTTGGTTTAAAAGGAATTGAGTAGAAAGCCAAGATTTTCATTTTTTTAGATAGTAACAAGGACCCTTTTTCCCTGCAGAGTTAGGAGAAACCATTGAGTAGCCTAGATTTCTGTTATCTATTTTCATTAGGATGGTGTTGGTAGAGGCCATCAAGGCAAACAGTAACAAGGCTTTCCTGCCCCTGCTGGCCGGGAGGGTTTCAGTGGAGGCTCAGAGGAGAACCAGAACTCCCACTCCTGACCTGCAGTAACAAGCCATTACTCCTTGAGTATCGGTGCAGGCCAAGTGATAAATCGGGCTTCTACTTTCAAGAAGCTCCTACATCTTTCTTCACTAAAGCAGTGATATAGGAAGCAAGATAAAACAGAAAGTTTAAATGAAATACAGAATCATGTAACATAATACCCCAAATGACCAGGTATCAGTTGGAAATCATTCATCATAACAAGAACTAAGATGATCTCAAATTGAATGAAGAACACAAATAATGAATGCCATCAAGGTGACAGGCATGTTAGAACTATCAGTCATCATACAAATGTATCAATGAACAATTTAAAACACACTTGAAATAAATGAAAAAAGAAAATCTCAGCAAAGGAATTGGATATATAGGGAGAAACCAAATGGAAATTTTAGAACTAAAAAACACAATAGGCAAAAAAATTTTAAATTCAATGGATAGACTCAACAGCAAATTGAAGGAACAGGAGAAACAGTCAGAGAACTGGAAGATAAAACAATACAAATTATCCAATAACAACAGAGAAAAAAATAGAAAAAAAAATAAACATAACTTACTAGACCTGTAGCATATAACAAAAAATGTAGCAGTCATGTCACTAAAGTCCCAGGAGGAAAGAAGAAAGAATGTAGAACTAAAAAACTACTTAAAAAAATAATGGCTGAAAATTCTCCAAATTTGGCAAGAGACATTAAACATACAAATTTAAGAACCTGAATAAAGCTCCAACAGTGAACCTAAGAAATTCATACCAAGTACGTCATAGTTATAATTCTGAAAAGCTAAAGATAAAGAAAAAAATTTTTAGTAATATGAAACAGGAAAATATAAAACACACTGGTAAGGTAAGTACATAGTCAAATTCATAATATTCTAATCTTGTAATATGATTTACTAATCACTTAGCTCAAGTATAGAGGTTAAAGACCAAACGTATTAAAAATAACTATAGTCCAATACTTTGTGAATAAACAATATAAAAAGAGGTAAATTGGGACATCAAAAACATGAAATGTGTGTCCGGCGAAGGTGAAAGCTTTTATTCAATTGAAGTTAAAGCATTATCCACTTAAAATGTTTTATGTAAGGCTCATGGTAACCACAAACTACAGTGAATACACAAAAGATAAAGAGAATATAAATCAAAGCATACCATTATGGAAAATCATCAGTTCACAAAGTATTTCAGTGAGAGTGGAAGAACAAAGAACTCAAAACTGCCAGAAAATAATGAATAAAAATTGCATTAGTACGTCCTTACCTATTAATTATTACTTTACATATAAATGAATTAAATTCCCCAATCAAAAGCTACAGAATGACTGAAGGATTAAAAAAAATCAAGACTCAACCCCTGAGAGATTCACTTCAGCTGTAAGGATACATATAGATTGAAGTTGAAGTGATAGAAAAAGACTTTCCATTAACAGGAAAACCAAAATAAATCAGAAGAAGCTATATTTGTATCAGACAAAACTGTAAAAAGAAACAAAGAAGGTCATTGTATTATGATAAAGAGGTGAATTCATTAAGAGGATATAAAAATTATAAATAAATATGCACCTTACATTGAAGCACTTAGATATATTGAGCATATATTAACAGGTCTAAAGGAGAAATAAATAACAATACAATAATAGTAGGAGACATTAGTATCCTGCTTTCAACAATCCATATAGAAAATCAATTAGGAAACACTGGATTTGAACTATACCTTAGACTAAATAAACTATATATATATATATATATATATATATATATATATATATATATATATATATAACATTCCAGCTAACAGCAACAAATAGCACATTCTTCTCAAACACATACAGAACATTGCCCAGGACAGATCATATATGTTAGGTAACTAAACAAGTCTTAGCAAATTTAAGAAGACTGAAATCATATTTTTCTGACCACGGTGTTATAAAACTAGAAACCAATAATAGGAAGAAAACTGGAAAATTCACAGTTTGTGTGAATGCAAATGCACACATTAATGCACACATTAAGAAATAAAAAAGATCTCAAATAAACAATCTAACTTTACACTTCAAGGAACTAACAAAAGTAGAATAAATTAAACCCAAAGATGGCAGCAGGGAGAGTATAACAAAAATCAGAGCAGAAAGAGAGACCAAAAAATCAGTAGAAAAGATCAACAAAACTAAGAACTAGTTTTTTGAGAAGATAAGCAAAATTGTCAGAATATTAACTAGTTTAAGAAAAAAGGAGACTAAATAAAATTAGAGATGAAAGAGGAAGCATTACAACTGATAACACAGAAATACAGAATATTATAAGGTCTTACTATGAACAGTTATATGATATTGAATTGGATAACCTAGAAGAAATGAATAAATTCTTTGAAACATATAACCAAACAAGACTGAATCATGAAGAAAAAGAAAATTTTAACAGATTAGTAATGAGTAAGGAGATTAAATTAGTAATCAAACACCTCCCAACAAATGTAAGCCCAGGACCTGGTGGCTTTATTTGTGAATTCTACCAAATATTAAAAGAATAATTAATACCAAACCTTTTCAAACTCTTCCAAAAAAATGAAGAGAGAAAACTTCTAAACTCATTTATGAGGCCAGAATTACCCTGATACCAAAGCCAGATAAGGGTATTCCAAGAAAAGAAAATTACAGGCCAATGTCCCTGCTGAATATAGTTGCAAAAATTCTCATGAATATAGACATAAAATTATTAATAAAATAGTAGCAAATAGAATACAGCAATATACAAAAAGAATTATGAACTATGACCAAATGAGTTTTATTTCAGGAATGCATGGCTGGTTTAAGAGTTTATAATTGATTAATGTAATTCACTTAATAACAGTCTAAAGAAGGAAAGTACATGATCATATCAATCTATGCAGACAAAGCATTTATCAAAACCAATACGCTTTCATGATAAAACCCTCAGAAGAACAGCAATAGAGAGGAGCTTTCTTAACTGATAAAGGACATTTGCAAAAACCTATGTTCTAGTTTATGATGAAGAATGAAATGTTTTTCTCCTAAGATCAGAAACAAGGCAAGCATAGTCATTTAACCACCTTCACTAAACATAGAGCTGCAAGTTCTAGCCAGTGAATAAGGCTAAAAAGGAAATAAAAGATGTACAGATTGAAAAGGAATAATTAAAACTGTCTCTATTTGCAGATAATATAACTGTCTAGGTATATATTCCAAAAGAAAAAAATCCCAGCAAAAAACAAACACCCCCAAACTCTTAGAACTAATAAAAATTTATCAAGGACAGAGAGCACAAGAAAAATATTTAAAAATCTACATATTAGCAATAAACGTGAACACCGAAGTTAAAAATTTTATACCATTTGCAATCACTCAAAAAATAAAATATGTAAGTACAAATCTAACAAAACGTATATAGGATTTGTATGCTAAAATCCACAGAATGCTATGAGAGTACTCAGTGAAAATCTATAGTAATAGAAAGATAGGTATTCATATTTTGGAAGACTAAACATAATAAAAGTGTCAATTTTCCCCAAATTGATATCCAGTTTTAACACAATTTCTGTAAAAGTCCCAGGAATTGTTCTAGGTATAGACAGGGTTGTTTTAAAATTTGCACTGAAAAGAAAAGAACTAGAATGCTAAAACAATTTTGAAAAAGAAGAACAAAGTATAGGGACTCAGTCTGCCTGATTTCAAGACTATTTTTGTAGTGACAATAATCAAGCTGTTGTGGCATTGGTGGAGGGACAGACACACTGACCGAGTGTACAGAATTAGAGCCACACGAATAGACCCATAAATAGACCCACGCAAAGACGTCCAACTGATTTTTGACAAAGATGAAAACTCAATTTAATGAAGAAAAGATAGCCTTTCAACAAATAGTGCTGGAGTACATAGACATCTATAAACAACAACAACAAAAAAAGCATAAATTTTTGTAAAAGGAGGAAGAGAACCTCAACCTGTCTCAAACCTTATATAAAAATTAACTCAAAATATGAAGAATTTTAATTTATAATATTAAACTATAAAAGTTTATAAATCACAAAAGTAAATCTTTAGATTTTAGAATTAGGGAAAGACATCTTAGATTTGACACCATAGACACAATTAATTAAAAGAAAAAATTAACTTCATCACAATTTTGTAAATTTTGCTATGTGAAAGACACTGTTAAAGGGATAAAAAGACACATTGCAGACTGGGAAAAATGATTTGCAAAGTACATATTCAATGGAAGACTAATATCTAGAAAGAGAAAGTACTCTCAAAATTCAAGAGCTTAGAAAAAAACAAGTAATCCAATTTAAAAACAGAAAAAAAAGAGTAAAGGACAAGATGAAAGCAGACAGAGGGCAAATGAAATACCTCCCTGACAACCAGCAAGCCATCAATACACCGACTATGACCATACTTTGTTAACTGATGGCAAAGCTATAGTATAGACATTGTCATTCTATCTTTAATTCTTTAAAATAACAACTCTTAAATCAATCAGAGTATATGAATATGGCACTGTGAGAATCAAGGGTTCAGAGACAACAGTTACATGCAATGTTTATCTTCTTTTTTATAATTCCCAGAAGTGCAAGATTTCATAAAAATGATTTCATAAGAATGACTGCTTTCACAAAGTTTAAACAAAAAAGTCTGAGCAAAATCCAGAAAACCCTGGCAATTTCCTTGGCACATTTTATATTTCAAGGATTCTCTTGGTTGTGCTCCACCCTTGAAGCAGAACTTATTCTGTCACTATAGCCATATTAACAATTATGCTCTAAACCCAGGTTTCTCTGGGAATGCTTGGTAATAAAGAGTTAGGGAGGGAGGTCACTCTCACCAAGGTGAGGTGTCCAGCAGTAGCCTATCAGTTCTGTTGTACAGAGAATTCAGGGAGTTCATTGAGAATCTGGAAGTTTTGTCTTACATGTCATCAGTGAGGTCTTAATTTCTAAACATAAGGGAGCTGTCTGACTCTTTTAAACCATATCCTATGGAAAAAAAGAAAGATGGGTTTTTCACCAAGTTTTGAGAATATGGTTAGAATGATCTGATTTAAAATACAGATTATACACTATGCACAATCACAAAAATTACACATGGGCATTGAGGGAGCATAATTTAAAAGATTTCAATTAATCATATTGTATGCATTTGGAAAAACATGCTTTATGTTTTAAATAAAGAGGAGGTCCACATGTTCATTAATTTTCTAGTATGATTAATTTTAATATACTTTTGGCCATAGTCATGAGAAATGATATCAGACAAAAGACAAGCTCAGAAATTAGCAAATCTTAGCTCTATGTCATCAAAAGCCTAAAAACAGAAGTGAGAATCCTAAGTGAGTCCAAAGGCCGTCTGGAAAGGAGAACCTCTGAGGACACCCAGGGGGAGGCACATTCTCTCAGGGACACCTGAGGATGGTGACTGACGCACAACATAAGAAATGGCTGACCATCAAGGCACAGGCATCTTCTGGAGCAGCTGAAACTGAGGCATGACCAGATGCTCATGTGACTGCAAACCAGGACAGGCTCACTGAGAGTAGTTAAAAGTCCAGCCTGAGGGAAATTTGGCCTCCACTCAGGAGAGACATGCCATGCATATTAAGATCTCATGGGCAGAGAAAACAAGCAAGAGTTTTAAATATGAGCTTCCGACCAAGGACTGTAATATCAATTCAATGTCTGAAATCTGTCAATATTGATAAATATTGAAAATAAGAGATCAGTGCAAAGGTTCCATGTGGAGGTCAATTAATGAGCCTCTGAAACTACTAAAATGATAATTAATAGGACAAAATAGATACAATAAAAATGTTTAAATGACATCAAGGTCATTTACTTCAAAAACATTACATGACCACGAGGTGCATTAAAAGGAAAGCAGTGTTTTCTATGCTGGATCTCACTGCTTTCCTGGCACCACCCTTCTTTCATTAAACCTTCGCATAGAGTATTTTTTTTCACCCTGGACCTTAATGGGCCATAAGTGTAGATGCCACAAACTGCAGGCACTGGTTGATGGCTGAGCTGCTTGTCTATGCAATGTGCTTCACAAGGAGAATAGCATTTATACGTGCATTGTCTAGCAAATGCACATATGTATGAAAAAGACTTTTACAAAGCTAAAAATTACTATAGCTCTATTTTAATTATAATTATAGAAAAATATTTCAACATTGACTTTTTAAAAATTTTACATAAATATAATTAAGGGTCCTCTCAAGAAAGCCTGGACAATATGGCTAGACATAAAAGAAAGAGAGAAAAAGAGAGAAAGAGAAAACAGGGGAAAACAGGAAAAGAAAGGAACAGAGGAAAGGAGGGGAGGGGAGGAGAGAAACTGTATTATTGGTAGTGAATCAGAAGCTAAAATTTTAAAAATTTTTAACTAATAAAAATGACTTTCTTATAAGAAGACAAATCTCATACAGATTTTGGTTCATGGCTGAAAATTACAGCAGACAATCCCACCTCAAATGTATTTCACTCTTTCTTCCAGTAGAAATCCTTTTTTTTTTTTTTTAAATCTTTAAGGAACTTCATTCTTTGTGATTATGGTGGAATTACCAATTACAGTCACACACTATCCCCAGAGATAGAAATACAACCCATGTGTTGCATTGCTGCAGAAAGCATTTGTGGCTGGATGATCCAATGATGTCATTTCAAAGAGCAGGTTCTCAGGTTCCTGAAGCTGAAAGTCACAGAAACACTGGAACCTGTCTCTTGTTTTGGTAAGCTAACCCACATTCTGAAATTGGGTCTCATGTTCTTGCTTAACTTACTATTCCTTTTGCTTTCAGCAAAAGGGTTCTAGACTGTATCTCCATGGATACAGGGACCATGTCTAATTTCACTCATTATTACATCCCCATGCTTGGCTCTGCACTGAGCTTTTGGCAGGCATTCAGTTATTGCTGAATGATGCAACAACATGGGTGGTAAGTACACCCCAACTCCTAAATATACTTCCTGCCTTTAAGATGTAGAGTGATTTGCATCTTAAATCTAAATAATTGAGGGAATTTTTATTAAACAACTAAAATAGTGTGACAGACATGATTTGACTACGAATATGAAAAGTTGTATTTTAAAAGGCAAAAGATTTAGACAGAAATTTTTTAAAAATGACTTTTGTGGTTTCCATTATATGTGCTATCTTATACAAGTGTAATTTATGCCCAATTCTTATTCATTCTCATTGATGAATAACATTTCAACATATATCTTTTCATTCTTACCTGTGTACATTATTGGGTTATCTGTGTGAATTATTTTGTTTTTTCACAGACATAAATTCACTAAAACGTATTGCTACTTTTAGTTTTTTTTGAGTACTGTTATGGACTAAATTTTTGCATCTCCCGCACCAAAATTCATATGTTGCAATCTAACCCCAGTATGATGGTATGAGAAGGCAGGGCCTGAGGAGGTCATTAGGTCATGAGAGTACAGCCCTCATGAACGAGATCACTGTCTCTATAAGAAGAGGCCAGGGAGCCTCTCTCCACCACTTAAGGGCACAACGAGAATATGGCAGTCTGCAACCCAGGAGAGGGCTGAGGGCGCTCACCAGAATCTGACTATGCTGGTATCCTGATCTCACGCTTTCAGCTTCTATGACTGTGAGCAATAAATTTCTGTTATTAATACGTCACCTAGTCTGTGCTGCTTTGTTATAATTACCAAACTGGATATGTGTGCCTCTGAGGATCCATGAAGATTTTCCAAGAACATTATAGACAGTGAAAAATTTTAAAAAATTTATTTTAATATGCTCAACTTTGTATTTTGCTAAAATTGATATGCCTGAGAATAGGCCTGTGGTCGAGGCATTAACTTGGTTTATCTTCCCCACATTCCCTCCTGATAAAACTTATCTCACATTATAAAAGAAAGGGTTGCGTTGCACCCACCACAACTTTTATCAAAGTGCCTAAAACCTTCTTTAACCAAATCACCACAAACTTTTGATAAGGCTTTTGCCTTTTCCTTTCTCATAAATTTTTCTCTCGTGGACAAATTCAGCCATTAGAAATAGAGCACTTTGCCTATGTAGAAATATTCTGAAATCAGATATATTTGTAGAGTTGGATTAAAGGAGTACTGACAATTTTCTTTTAAAGTCCCATCTTCTTCCATCTCCCTGATTCTTGTCAAAGAAATTGTTGATGCTGAGGAACACTCTGAAGAAAGCAACAAAAGTGTGTCCGTAGTAAACACTGGATGGCATTGTCAGTTACTTCATCTAGGTGAGAAACTCATAGAAAGGCTATGTCCTATCTATCATCTGTCATCTATCTATCTATCTATCTATCTATCTATCTATCTATCTATCTCAGAATTAAAAGAGTTAAGAATTATAAAACAGCACATTCTTTTTCCCCTCCCTATCTTGTTTCCCTTCAGAATAATTTAGTCCAAAAGTCAGTAGGTGGGGCAGAGCAAACTGACACAAAGAAGGGATGTAGAAATGCAAGCACAGCACTGAGTGTCTAAGTAGGATGAAGAAGGCATCTGCACAGTGACCCCATGTCGGGTGTCAGAGCTAAGAGATGTGACAAGGTTGTGGGAATGGGGCAGAGGTGGTGGTGGTAATGGGAGGTTGTCTGCATACAGGTGGGATTGACCAAATAAGTACATATATTGGGATGATGGAATCTAAGTTTCTCGTTGTTAGAGAAGAGAGTTATATATGCATATACATTTATATGCATAATAGATGTTAAAATGTGCATTTCTAATTAAACTTTACTTTTTAGGTTTGTCTATCAATTTCTGTAATATATTTAAGTTTCTTTGGTTAAAAAATGTGCCAATAATGATTGTAATAATAATTTAATCTGGACGAAGAGAAAAATAACACATAGGCCTTCTGGTCACAGAGAATATAAAAAATTATTTTCAATTTATATACATATTTTATAGCAGAAAGATATAAATAAAATGTTATCAATAAAATACCCTCAAGTATAAAAATACATTATGTTAGGATAAAACTCTGTGGGAGAAATGAAATGGAAATATGAGTTCAAAGAGAAAATGGAACAATGTAAGATTTCCTGTTGTTAAAGAAGAGCTTATTCATGGATTTTTTAGAAATTGATGATTCTGGGCATTAGGTCACTATAGTATTTAAGTAATATTAAACAGATACATTGAAAAGAATATTATGGTTTTTGTAAATCAAATGTCAATAATTAAAATATGCCAAAAGACATTTTTGAAACTATTTTAGCTTATGATGAAAAACTTACACTGTCAATTTAAAAATGGCAAAAGGTAAAATAATTTTCAAAAACCATGTTAGGGGCATGCAAGCAACTCCTAAAAGTAAATGGTAAATAACTTATCTGAGTTTTACAAGTAGAAAAATAGAAATTCACAAAAAATTAATTAATGTTCCAAATTCACAAAATTGTTTCCAACTTCACAATAGTAAATGATAAAAAAAAAAATAGGAGAGTCTGACCCTGATCCTCCAAATTTCTCACTTTCCTTTACTTATCCAGATTTTCCTCACTCCATTTCACTTCCTCTTCTGCTCATCTTTGCAACTCTGGTCTCGGATGACCCACAGAGTCCCTAAGATCACCACAAGCTGCTTGGCTACAGACTCACAAAGGCAATAGCTACACAGGGGCCACGGCTTCCCATATACTTCTCCATGAGTTTCTCCCTCTTAATTCCCTTTCACAGATGTGCTTGGCTTCGTGATTTCTCTGCAAGCTCCAATAGGTCCACCTGCAACAGTGCTTCGGGAAGACTGATTAGCGCTTCTTTCTCTGGTCCTTCAAATTTCCCTCTGCCCCTTCATTCTCCTAACGCCTCCCACAATTGTGCAAAGTTTAACCCCTTTAATAAATCTTTTATTCTCATAATATGTGTGATGGCTCTACTTGACAGGACACAATTATTGTTACCTAAAGTAATTACAGAGTAACAGGATTGTAGGGTTAGGAATCTGACATTAGTTCTCTAACTGGCTAGATTTAAAGATTGTTAAGATCCTGTTACCAGTGGCAAGTCCAGGGTATGCAGTGGAAAACACTACTAAAGTATCACCTATAGCTGCCTTGAAAAGACCTTCCATGTCTAAGTGGTTGTTGCCATAGAATAATTTAATGACAATGGGGTGAAATTACCATTTGGTTATTTCTCTGTATGCTGGAGAACAGCAAGGGCAAAAAATGAGATTAGGGTTAGGGTTCCGAATTCCCAACTCAAAGTTTTGGTAAAAAAACAGAAAGCTTCTATAATGGCCCAGAAGGTGGCGTTTATCTTCTGTAGCCACAGAATTGAAGTTTCTAAAAACAAAATTCAAAATTTAATCCTGTGGTTGGCCAAACTGTAACACAAATTTAATTCATAACTTTCCAGGGTCTCTTAGGGAATTAATTGGAAAAGAATGAGACCCTGAAATTTGGAAGGAGGGCATATATGCAAATGCCAATAAAGCTGAGGGCTTTGAACATCCAGCTCTGCAGTTTCTTTTGACAAGCAAAGCATAATTTCTCTACTATTCTTTGAAGTTAGTCTCCTCATGTCTAAAGTGATTGTAAAAGGTGTCTCACTTTCAGGGTGCTGCTCTTTTGTCCTAGGACCTGCTCCCATCACTTCTCATTACTTCTAGTTCTATAAACCAATGCAAATTCCAAATAGCTCCAGAGGTTCAGCTATAAACTATGACCCACGAGGGTGTACCATACACTCCAAAATTAGGATTATTTTGTTATTATAAAGTACTTGCACTATCTGTGAAGTAGTACAGTGTTATTTAAAAGTGGACTTGAATTAGTTGTAAACATATGTTGTGAATTCTAGAACAACCAGTAAATACAGAAAAAAAAAAGAGAATAAACTGATATGCTAAGAGAGGAGAGAAAATGGAATTATATATAATGCTCAAAAGGCACAAAAAGAGTGGAGACCAAATAGGAATAAAAAACAAAGGCAATAGAAAATATCAACAAATATTAATCCATCTCGATAATCCTTTCAGACCATTGTAATAATGGTCTGAATGCACCAAATAAAAGACAAATTATCAGGGTGGATCAGAAAACAAGACTCAACTGTATGTCGTCTACTTTAGACAGAACTTCAGAAAGAAACCCACTTTAAATATTAAAAAAACACAAAGCAAAAGTAAATGAATAAAGAAAGAAGTACTATGCTAACCCTAATCAAAATAAAGTGGGAGTAGCTATAATAATGTCTGACAGAGTGGACTTAAGAGCACAGAAAGTTTTCAGGGATAAAGAGGGCATTACATGGTGATCAAGGGATCAACTTTCCAGGAAAATATAACAATCCTTAACATGTATGCACCTAACAACATTAAACCACATGGGGGGGGAAACTGATGGAATTGCAAGTAGAAATAGGTGAATCCACTATTAGAGTTGAAGACTTTAACATCCTTCTATTAGAAATAGACAGATATGCTAGGCAGTAAGGACATAGTTGAATTAAAAAATACTGTTAAATCAACAGGATATAACAAATATCCATAGACCGCTTCATCCGAGAACAGCAAAACATACTTTCTTTATAAGTACATATGGAACATACACCAAGATAGGCCACATTCATTAAAAACACCTAACAAGTTTTTAAAAATAAGAATCATACTACAATGGCAGCTCTCAGCTCTAGATGGAATTAAACTAAAAATCAATAACAGAAAAATCACTGGAAAATCCCCAAATACCTGGATACTAAACAACACATTTCTAAACACATGGGTCAAAGAGGAAATCTCAAGAGAAAAAATCTTTTGAAGTAAATTAAAATCAAAACACAATTATCAAGATTGTGAGATATGATGAAAACAATATTTAGAGGAAAATTTATACTATTGAAGGTGTAAATTAGAAAAGAAGGAAGATCTAAAATCAATCATCTAAGTTTCCATCTTAGGAAACTAGAAAAACAAGAGCAAATTAAACTCCAAATAAGCAGAAAAAATAATAAGAATTAGAGTCTTTTTTGATAATAGCCATGCTAACAGGTATGAGCTGATATCTCTGTGGTTTTGATTTACATTTCTCTTATGATTAGTGATGTTAAACGTCTTTTCAAGTATGTTCTTGCCATCTGTATGTATTTTTTGGAAAAATGTCTATTCAGATCTCCTGCACAATTTTTATCAGACTGTTTGCTTTTTGCTATTATGAGTTCTTTATATATTTTGGATAGAAACACTTTATCACATATATAATTTGCAAATATTTTTCTTATTCAGTCAGTAGGTAGCCTTTTCGTTGATGGTTTTCTTTTCTGTACAAAAGCTTTTTAGTTTGATATAATCCCACTTATTTATTTTTGCATTTTTGCCTTTGTTTTTGATATCAGATCCCTAAAAATCATCATCAAGACTGATGTCAATGAGTTTATTTCCTGTGTTTTCTTTTAGGAGATTTATAGTTTCAAGTCTTACATTCAAATCTTTAACACATTTTAGATTAATTTTTATTTATGGTGTAATTTAATGGTTGAGTTTCATTCCTTTGCATATGGCTGTCCAGTTTTCCCAACATTTATTGAAGAGACTCTCCTTTTCCCGTTGTATATTTTGGCTCCTTTGCCATAAATTAATTGACCATATATTTGCATAGGTTTATTTCTGGGCTCTATTCTGTCCCATTGATCTATGAGTCTGTTTTTATGCTACTACCATATTGTTTTGATGACAATAGCTTTGTAATATAGATTGATAACAGAGAGTATGATGCCACCAGCTTTGTTCTTCTTTCTCAAAATTATTTTGGCTATTTTGGGTCTTTTGTAGTTCTATACAAATTTTAGGATTGTTTGTTCTACTTCAATAAAAAGTGCCATTGGAATTTTGATAGGGATTGCATTGACTCTATAGATTGCTTTGGGTATAGACATTTTTTCTGAGTCCTTTCATTAACGTCTTATAATTTTCAAAGTTCAGGTCTCTTACCTCCTTCGTAAAATTTATTCTTACTTTACTGTTTTTGATGCAAATTATTTTCTTAATTTTTGTTTCTTATAGTTTATTGTTGGTGTATAAAAATGCAATAAGTTTTTGTGCAGTTGAACCTTTAACAACATAACTTTGAATTGCCTGGGTCCACTTATATTCAGATTTTTTTTTTCAGTTAATTTACACAGTTGGCCATAGTTCAATTGACCAGCACAGTTCAAATACACATTGTTCAAGGGTCACTTGTGTATTTATTTTTGTATTCTGCAATGTTACTAAATTTGCTTATTAGTTCTAACAATTTTTTTTTTTTGGTGGAGTCTTTAGAGTTATCTATATAGTCATTGGCAAATAGTGAAAATTTTAATTCTTCCATTCCAATCTGGATATTTTTTACTTCTTTTTCTTGTTTTATTGTTCTCACTAGAACTTCCTATACTAAACTATGTTGAATAACAGTAGCAACAGTAGGCATCCTTATTTTGTTCCTGATCTTAGAGAAAAAGCTTTCAACTTTCCACCCATGAGTATGATGTTAGCTGTGGCTTCTGACATATGGACTTTATTACATTGAATAATGTTACCTCTATATTCAATTTGTTGAGAGTTTTTTTTATCATAAATAGATGTTGAATTTTGTCAAATGCTTTTTCTGCATTTATTGACGTGACTTTTATCCTTCATTTTGTTTATGTATATTGCATTGATTGGTTTGTGGATGTTGAATGATCCTAAATCCCTCGAATAAATCCCACTTGATTAGGGTATATGAGCCTTTTAACATATTGTTGAATTAAGCTTGTGAATATTTTGTTGAGGATTTTTGCTTCTGTGTTCATCAGGGATATCAGTTTGTAAGTTTCTTTTCTTGTGGCATCCTTTTCTTGTTTTAGTATCATGATAATGCTAAACTCATAAAATAAGTTTGGAAGTGTTCCTTCCTCTTGTATTTTTGAATAGTTTGAAAGGTTTGGTATCTGTTCTAGAATGTTTGGTAGAATTCACCAGTTAAGCCATCTGGTCCTAGACTTGTTTGTTGGGAGGATTTTGATTTCTGATTCAATCATTTTACTAGTAATCAATCTGTTCAGATCTTCTATTTCTTTATAATTAAGTCTTGGTAGGTTGTATGTTTCTAAGATTTATACATTTCCTCTAGTTTGCCATATGTGTTGGTATATAACTATTAAGAAGAGTCTCTTATGATTGTTTGTATTTCTGTGTTCAGTTGTAATATCCCTCTTTCAGTTCTGATTTTATTTATTTTAGTCCTCTCTTTTTTTTCTAGCTAAAGGTTTGTCAACTTTATTTATCTTTTCAAAGAAACAGCTCTTAGTTTCAATGATTTTTCTATTGTCACTTTGGTCTTTATTCATTATTTCTGCTCTGATCTTCGCTGTTTCTTTCTACTAACTTTGGGCTTGGTTTCTTCTTTTTCTGTTTTTTTGAGGTGTGAAGCTAGATTGTTTATTTTAGATTTTTCTTGATGTAAGCATTTATCACTAAGAGCTGCTTTTGCTATATCCCATATGTTTTGCTGTGCTGTATTTCCATTTTCATTTGTCTGAAGGCATTTTTAAATTTTTATTTAGATTTTTTTCTTTGACTCAACTGGTTGCTCAGTAGTGTGTTGTTTAACCTCCACATATTTGTGAATTGTCCAGATTTCTTCTCGTAATTAATTTCCAGTTTCACACTATTGTGGTTGTAAAAGACACTTGCTATGATTTCAACCTTCCTAAAATTATTAAGACTTCCTGTGGCCTAACATATGAGCTATCCTGGAGAGTGTTCCATGTGTACTTGAGGATAATGTATACATATAGTCCCTGACTTATAATGGTTCAACTTACATTTTTGACTTTACAGTGATTTAAAAGTGATAGGCATTCAGCAGAAACTGTACTTCAAATTCTGAATTTTGAACTTTTCCAGGGCTAGTGACATGCAGCATGATACTGTTGTGACCAGAATAACCAGACTCAACCTGAGTGCTCTGATATTAGAGGCAGTTTATTAGCCGGCGGCTGTCCTTCCAAAGGAGCAGCCCCGAAACATAAAGGTTCAAGGGTTTTAAGCCCTAAACCCTATAAATCATTTTGTCTAAATCACAAAGGTCTAATATTTCTTCTGTTCACTACCTGTCAACCTAAAGGTGGGTTGTGCAAGCGGAGGTACGGAAGCAGAAAGCGTACTGTTAAAATGTTAGGTTCCCATGGGTAACTGTTAGATTCCCATGGGCAACTGTTAGGTTCCCAGGGGTAATAGTCAAACAATAACTTTTCTAGCAAGCAGGTGTCCAGAAGCGAGACATGGCGATTAGCACGTAGGCTCTTAACCTTAACCCATTACTACATCTTTGTGACCTTTTCAGTAGTACATCATCACAATACTCTCTGTGATGCTGGACAGTGAGAGTGAGCCACAGCTCTCGGTCAGCCACTCTACCATGAAGATAAATAACTGATACTCTACATTGTACTGTGTTACCAGCATTTTTGGACACTGTGTTTTGTGTTTTTGCATCCAATTATATCTACAAAATACCCATCTGTGTGCCAATGTGCTTTCAACTATGTACTATAATGCAATTATTCCATTTTAAAAAAATTTTCAGCATGGTATTCAATAAATTACATAAAATGTTCAATATTTCATTATAAGATTGCCTTTGTGTCAGATGATTTTGCCCAACTCTAGGCTAATGTAAGTGTTCTGTACATGTTTAAGTTAGGCTAGGCTAAGCTATGATGTCTGGCAGGTGAGGTATATTACATGCATTTTTGACTTAAAATATTTTCAATTTACAATAGGTTTATCAAGATGTAATCCCATCATAAATTGGGAGCATCAGTATTCTGTTGCTTTTAGATGGAACATTCTGTTTATGTCTTTTAAGTCCTTCTGATCTAATGTGTCATTTAAGGCCTGTGTTCCCTTATTATTTTTCTTTCCTGTTGACCTATCCAGTAATATAAGTAGAGTATTAAATATCTCTACTATTATTGTAATACTGTCTGTTTATCCTGTTAGGTACATTAATATTTGCTTGATACAGTTAGATGACCCTTGCTGGGTGCATAAATATTTTAAAATGTTACATCTTCTTGTTGAAATGATACCTTTATCATTATGTAATACCCTTCTTTCTCTCTTACTACAGTCTGTTTTAAAATCTATTTTATCTGGTATAAGTAAAGCTACTCCAGCTTTTTATCAGGATTGGGGAGAGGAACGGGATTCCATTTGCATGGACTATCTTTTTCCATCCTTTCACTTTCAGTCTCTGGGTGTCCTTTACATCTGAAATGAGTCTTGTAGACAGCACACAGATTGCTCTTTTTAAAATCCATTCAGTCACTTTATGACTTTTGACTGTAGAACTTAGTCCATTTAAATTTAAAGTAATTATTGATAAGTATGTACTCATTGTCATTTTTTTTTTGTAAGCTGTTCCTTTGTGATTTGATGAGTTTATTTAAGGTTAGGCTTAGATTATTTTCTTTCTCTTTAGCTTAACTTTTCAGAGTCTGTAGCAAAAAGAAAGGAGCACCTGCTATCAATTTCATTCACTGATCAAGTAGAGAAAGAACTAGCTGAGGAGATTAAGAAGCAAGTAGGAAGTAAGGGAACACTCAGAAGTGCATAGTCATAGAAATGCAGAGAAGAAAGTATTTCATGAGAGTGAGAAAGCTGCTGAGAGGGCAAGTAAGATCTGAACTGTAAAACGAAGTGACTCCAGCACCGTGGGGTTAGGTTATTGGAGATCACTAGGTCATGGCAGAATTATCTCCTCCTTCAGATTTTGGTCACCTGAGTCTAGGGCTACTAGGCTAGTGCTTCGTGAAATAGGAGAAATGCTCCTACCCCCTTTTATGTTACATGCAATGCATGGGTCACAAAATGCTACTGCTTTGTGTTATCAATTACATTATAGAAATTTTAGAAAAATTGCTCTTTTTTTAATAGCTTTCACTTTCTAAAGCTTTTTTTTTTCAAGTTCTAAAGGAAATGAGAGAGGTAGAGACATAAGAAAAAGGAATGGCTACTAATTTAAAAATTATCCCTTTTCTCTCCTATAGATTTCTTATTCTTTGGACAAGCTAGTGTATTTCATGTGGCCCAGAATTTCTTATCCTAGTAGACTGGTAGCAGGGACCGATGTTTTGGCCCTCCTTCAAGACTAATAAATCCTTACAGTAAACACAATGAAGCTATCAATATGAGGCCCCTGCTAGATACAATTGAGATTTTTTTTTTCTAAAACAGACATCTTACTGAGCCTTAGGAGAGAGTGCTGTAATTTATTCCTGTTATCTTGACATGTGACTCTTGCAACATCTGCAAACTTTCTACTCCAGATTATTTTTTTAGGAAAACAAAACAAAACAAAATTCAGTAAGATCAGTCCCAGTATCTACCCCTTAGGGTCCTTACTGTTTGTTCTTTTGATTTCTCAGAAAAAAACAACTAAGCCAACCCTTTGTTCCAAGTTAGTTCTGTATTCATGATGTCTTCTTCAAATTAAATCTTCAATGTTATATAAATAGTGACCCAAGATCTAGAAATATATTTTAGAAAGAGCTATATTGCAAGGTAGGATGACATAGAAGGAATCTAGAAATGCATTACATATAGTGAGGCAAACCCACATAGTAGGGAAAGTACCACTAATATTTGGATTAATAAATGAGAATCCATATGCTTATATTATCTGGCTATTGAATTTAGTCAAGCTTATGAAAATATTGCATAGATAAAATGTACTTGAAAATATTTAGCTTGGTGACCAGCACATAGTGGACATCAATATTCATTTCTTTTCATTTAACATTCTTTTTCTAATTTTCACTCATTCAACAAATATTGGGAATCTACTAAGTGGCACACACTTTGCCAAGCATCATGTGTGCATTGGTTAAACAGACAGACAGACACAGTTCTTATTGCTGGGGAGGTTGTCAGGTGTGTGTGTAAAGTAAATATAATAATATTCGGCTCACTAGATTGTCAAGTGGCCATGAGATATTGTTTGTAAATACCTTGTTGACTCAAAATAACTATACTACTTCATTTTCAGACATCTAATTACAAAATAATTATGTTCTGATTTTTGATGCAGAAATGCAAAGAGAAGTTGTAGATAGAATTTGAATATATGACTTAATTTTTGTATATCTGAAAGTTCCTTAAAGCATTATATTATTTTTATGTTGTCATGGGGATTGTGTAAATGCTAGTGGTTGAGAGTTTTGCTGAGACCAGCAGTGAGAATTTAGATAAAGAATAATTTCCAGATTGTTGGGAATTGATAAAGGAAAAGCAAAAATGAAGAGACGTGGGCAAAGAGAAATGGATTTCGAGGTCCTGGAACATGCAAAGGCAGGAGGCGGCAAACCTTAAAAGCCTGGATTAGCCCGTGCACCTCTCTACACTGAGAATCTAGCCTGTAAAGTGGGGAGGGGCAAGTAACAGAAAAACTTAGTTTGTTTATAAATGGGACTCTCTGAGGTGCCAGTAAATGCAGAATGGACACGTGTTGATGTTTGTCGGTCCATATACACTCTGACTGACCGATCACTGTCATTAGAGTATCTTTAAGGATAGGAGAGAGGAGACAGCATTTTCTAATTTTTCTAACATTTACTTATATTCCTGAAAGAGAAAATGATTAATTTTGCTTTAAAGTAATTTAATTGGTATTGTTGAGGATAATGATTATATTTTAAAAATATTACATGCCTATTGTTCGGAAGAAAATTTTTGATAGTTTCTTAACATAAGAGATTCCAGTGGCTTGCTCAAAAAAAAAAAATGTAATGTGAATTTCTTTTCATTACAAAGGCAGAAGGTATTTGATATTTAAAGAGGAAACTTCTGGAGGTAGAATAGAACTGGAGAGGCTAGGCTCTGTCAGGGGAAAGACAAAGAAATTTCCTACTGCAATTTGGCCCTAGAAGACTGGGAAACAAAATGTCAAGGATTTTTCACTTGGAATCTTATGTGCTGTACAATGTGATGCCTCACAAACTTGCGGCAAAGACTTCAGTGTGTGCCGTGTGGGTTTATTGCAGAAACAAGTGAAGGTACAGAGTCTTGCCTTCTGTTATCAGTTGCCATAGGGTTAAAACAGATCCTGCATGTGCTGACGTAGATGTTAGAAAACCCCTACCTGTTGCTGGGCTCTGTGAGTTTATACTCACCTTAGTTATATTTTAACCCTGGCAAGCAGACAGTTAGACTGTTTTTCAGAATCATTACAAATTAGTTTCTTCTTGCATTAGTTCAATATTTGCTCATAAATTGGAATATTCAAAATTTCTAGCATATACATAGTTGCTACTATTAATAGTTGGATGTTTTTAAGCCATTCTTTTCTTTTGTAACTAATCTTACAATGGTTAGCTAATTTTTCTATAATGTTCTTAATCAGAGTAAATGTTTAAATTCCTAGAGGCTTTCCTTGTTGCAATATTATAATACAACTTTGATTCATAGTCTAAAGTTTTTTTTCTTCAACATTAGGATGATTTAATAAACATGGTATCAGCTCAAAGCTGAGAGCCTAATGTTACTATAACTCTGGTAGTAAAAGAGAAAACATCTCCACAATTAATGAGTGCAAGAATCATCATCACTATCTGTGTGGTATCTGTCCCTGATATGTTTCTGTGGCACTGTAGTGAACACTGTGTTTAGTGGACAATGTGTTGTGTTGCTCAGATTCTCTGTTGGGATTGGAGACCTTGTGCTTCCAGCTTCTATGAGTGTACCAGATGCTTCAAGAATTGTCTGCAGCTAAAAAGAATTCCCTTGCCCAAAGTAACCTTCCCTGCCTTTCCTGAAGGCAGTCCACCATCACGGCCATGTTAATATTGGATGCTAAAGTTCTGAATCTTCACCCTATTGCCGGACAACTCTGAAGGGCATTTGTGTTCCAGAGACCCTCATGGGCTTTATTTGAGACTGCATCCCAACCTAACTTCTCCCTCTGTTTGCTTCCTTCACTTTTCCACCCCTGTTGCTGCTCCTGGGAGCCCGACTTAATATATGCTTGTGCTGGTTTCTCTCTTGGAGACTTGTTTCTCAGCACCTGCTGTGGAAACAGCAGAACCTAGAGTCAGAGATGATGTGGGTAGATTTTCTTTCAGACCAGGGCTCTTTGATTCCTTTCCAAGAACCAGCAAGTTCCAATCCGGAAAAAAAAAAAAAATGTTTTTGAGTCTAAAAACTTTCCCTTCTTTGCAGGAATTAGCTGGGGGGTGAGAGTGGGGTAAATTGTTCTTATGTAAATGAAGGCCTAGAGAATTCCTTGAGCTTTCTGTCCTCAGAAATCTGGGCTCATGGGATAATCAGGAAATGACTTAATGGAAAAGCCAGTGAGTCAGAGGCAGAGGGTAAGCCTTGAATCTTGGCATGAGAAGTAGGGTCATATCATGAGAATAAACTAAGTTTAACATGGCACTGTGAATTGACAAGCCAGAGTACTCAGAACTCAAGTGTAATGCCAAGACTATTAAACAAGATGTGACGAAACTCTTGAATCTTTTCCTATCTCCTGGAGATAATCGAGGCCATCTGTTCCACCATTTTTAAAGTTGGTTTGAAATAATTATATTCAGGTCTTACCTAAAAATTTACTTAATTTAAGAAAAATTTAAATGTAACAACAATCTATTGTTGTGTTACTCTATTCATTTAATGGCATTTTATTTAATAAGCACTTTGCCAGGAATGTCTATATGTGTAAGCTGAATGCTAGGTCAGCACTATAAAACACCTTTTTAGGAGAAAGAAAAATTAATGTAAAGAGAAAATAAGTCCTATTTCTTAACATTGCAAAGAAAGATAAAATAAGAGTAGGCATCTGTGATTTAAGATACATTTAATTGGGTTCAGGGCCGGCACCTAAGGTGCCTTAGTATTTATATTTAATAACTTTCAGGCTTATAACATTTCAGGACTCAGTATATACTGTTATTATTATCTTGACTGCAAGCAGAATAACCACCTTAAGAAAATAAGAAAATGGCACATTTTAAATTTTAATCTGGCAGAAGTAGTACATCAACAAGCTAACACTTCAGGTGGGTTGAATTTGTCTGATAAACTCATTTATACTTATCCCCTATGCCAATAGAGCAAAAGGTGCTCAATTTTGAAAAAAAAAAGAAGGAAGTCCAGGCATTTCGATTGTTATATATTTACTCCTCACCATTTAACCCTCCTAACCAAAGAAAGAGAGTCATTTTTTTTCAAATGGAGAAACTGAGCTAGATAAGGGCTGAGGTGGGCTGAGGTACAAGGCAGAGCTGTAATTTTCCCCATGGGGTTGCTCAGTTATGGACAGCTCAAGGTAAAAACAGGATCCATAAACGTGGAAGCAAGAAGAACTGAGCAGAGATAGTGAAGAGTTAGTGAAAGAAAACTCTAGGGAAGGCAAGATGGTACAGTGAGAGAAAGGGTGACTTCTCAATGGAATGCGGGAGCTGAATAATCATGGACACCTTCAAATTCTATGAGGCTTGCTTTTCTTTTATGTAAAAGGGAATAATAACACCTTCATTAGAAAATGGTTTTGAAGATGGGGTGAAACAATGTGTGTAAAACGTGAAGCACTGTGTGGCACACAGCAGGTCCCTTCAATCCATGTTCCTTTCTTCTATTTTATTCCCTTCCTCTGCTCCACAATTTTGCCCAAGGGTGGTCTTAATTCTAATAGAGGGGATAAGAAATCAAAGTTAGCTCAAACAAACCTCATGAGGAAAAGGAGGAAGATAACTACAATCATTCTTTTTAATTATAGATATGACTCTGTGTGGGAGGAACTAACTTTCCTCTCCCTTCTAGGTTCTTTTGGCTGGTCTAATAAATGGACATATAAGACAGATAGGCAAGAGAATATAGCCACACTTACATATGCACATACAGGCACCCCACACATATGAGAGAGTTAGAGACTCCACATACCTGAGAGGTTCTGAGGCTGAAAGGTGAAATGAAGTCTGTGTGACATTCTGAGCCAAGGAAAGAGTTAAGGCACCAGGGTTTCAGAGGAGAGAATGTCATTCACAGGAAAATCAGAAGAGCAAATGTTCAGTAATTACAAGTTTGCTCTGACATATAGATAGATCATAAAAAGTTATTTCTGTAATAACTCTTAGTCACAGTAAGGCCCTTAATTTCAATTATTTAAGGAAGAGGTAAAAGTTTCCCTTGAACTCACAGGGTCTTAGTTGCCTTGATCTCAAAATAATCTACATGCCAAAATGGCACATCTTGGGGAAGCCTGTTCTGAACCCCTTCAACTCAAAACCCAATCTCTATTTTATGTCAAAAGTTGATAAGATCCTTCAGGCTTGACTACTCAAATCTGATTTGTTGGAACTTCCTAATATTGGCAAAAAGAACGTGTGAAATTCTACTCTGATATTTTCCACAGTGGTGGTTTTGAGTGTTTCCCAACAACTGAAGCTTATAAGTTACTCTTTTCTCAGCACATGATTCACAAAAGGATTGAAACCATCTGGCTGCATGTTCTTAGATCCCCACATTGTCAAACCATGGTCTCCCGTTGACCAGCCTCTTTCCTTTCTCCTTTTCAATGTCAATCCTTTTAGACCTAATAGTCTCAGCTCTTTGAAAGAAAGGCCACCTTATTCATTTTTATAGCTCCAGTAGGCCAGGAATAGTGCCAGGATATTATTTGCACTTAGCAAAAGTTGACTATGTAGGTGGAGTTGAAGGTCTCAGTCTTGAAGGTCTCAGTCCAGTGTATTAGTATTTTAAAAGACAGGGTAGAATTAGGGCACAGATGCTGAAATGCAGGGGGAAATAGTCATTATTCAAGCTTTGACTTCCAAACAGGCTCTTTAGAATCAGGAGAAAGCCTCAAGAGAGAGGGGCAGGGCCAGAATTCAAGCCCCAATCATTGATCAGATAGAGAACAAAGAGGCTGACAGCTTGGATCATCTGGCAGATAAGGGTCACCTGGGCTGGTGGTGGGGGGGGGGGAGGGGGAGGCTTTAGAATATGGCCCATCATCTGGAATTTCATGATTCTTACTGTGTTGACTCCAACGTATCATCTTCTCCTTTTGCTTCCTTAGTTGTTTTTGCTTATATTTCTCTCTCTCCATGTGTCTCACAATCAACATGTTCTGAAGATGTTTAGGCAAGTTGCTATCTATAATGAACACACTTACACATCTGGGTACCTCAAAATCTAAGGGACATCCCATGATTGTTTTAGATCTGTTGACCCTGGTCTAATTAGTGTGGCCGAGGTACATAAAACATTAACACTGGTAAGTGAGGTTGAAGGAACAATTTGTGGCTGGCTTCTGAAGTGGACAGTTGGGCAGCTAGAATTTTAGTTGCCTTATCTGTATGCCTTATGAACCCTTGTGCTGGAATTAAGCTAGAGTTGCCAGATTTAGCAAATAAAAGTATAGGACCCCCAGTTAATTTTGAATTTCACGTAAACAAAAAATATTAAATATAGTATTTGGGACATATTTATATATGCTAAGATGGCCACATGAGTTCCAGGCATAGTGTCCACATTCTAACCAGCAGGAGAAGGGGAAGGCAGCAGAAATCCTGTCCATTCCTGTTACAGGCACTTTCCCGAAGTCATACCTTACGCTTAGCCTGCTGGTTTGAATTTCATCACTTGGTCACATCTAACTACAAGGAAGGCTAGAAAAGCAGTGTTTATAATGGACAGCCACATGATCAGCTAAAAATATTTAGGGCTGTTCCCGAGGAGGAAGAAGGAAGTAGACATGGAGGTTCTAGTAAGAGATTAGATAGGGTAAAATAAATGGAACTGTATTAAATATAACAATGCTGTCATTGGGTTACAAAAGCAAAAGAGGAATAAAAGATGTCTTTGTATTTTATTTCAACCAGGTCAGTTAACAGAATGGAGAACCCCTTAAACATAAATGGAAAATACAAGAGAAATATATTCAAAATATATTAAGTGTATACCATAAAGTATTCTAAGTAAGATACTATACAGATACCAGGGGAATATGAGACTGGTGCTAACCAAATCTAGGTGACACTGTAGTCATCCTCATTCCACTTACAGAAGATGGTGTGATTAACTGCAGGTGTTTGCCACCATTGATGTTATGATATAAAATGTTTAGCATGTAGTAAGTGTTCAAGAAGCTGATTAATGCTTGATATTTTTACCTATATTTTCAAACAGAAGAGTCTTTCGGGTGATCAAATGGAAAATAAAAGTATAAAGGTTGAGGCTTCTTGTGAAAATTAGCATGAGGGCCTTTCTGCAGCGGTTGCAGAAATGCACAGCATGGATACCATCCTGTAAATGGGCTCCACTACCCAAGCAGTGATGGAAACAAATTTGCTTTGTCTTGGAGGAGACAGAGTAGCTGTTGGCTCACTGTAACCTTTTAGATTTCATGGAGAATTGAATCTACAATAGGAGGAAGAGGAGGCAGTAAAAGACTCCAGAATAAAAGTCAGTGATGAAGATACTCATAAACATTAGGGTTCTAATGCGAGCCTAGGCATTCACAGCTTTAAGGCCAAGGACAGCGAAGCAGCAGTAATTCAGTTATGGAGCACTGACTAGGAAGAGCCAGGCACATGCAAAGTACTTCCAGCTGTTTTTGCAACTCCAGGGTATGGGATCAGGGGACTGTGGGGTGGAGAGTGAGTACAGACATGGTTGTCTAAGAGATGGTTCTCACCTTCTACAGCAGGGAAGACAGACAGAAATAACTCACAGTGGAAAAATGTGATGGGAAATGTGATGGAAAGTAGAGAAAGTGTTAAAAGTATGGATGAGGGAGAGATTACAGAAAAGAGGGATAGTTTCTAGAAGGAAGGAAGATTTGACCTGGGCCTTGAGAAGTGAGTAGAGTTTTAGTATTTAGGAAAGTGAGGAAAATTTCTCAGGCAGAATTGAATATCATAAACGAAGCTGTGAAAGGGCTGATTGTGAGAGACACACTGGCTCAAGTATTACTGAATACGGAGCTGTACTAGCCGTGGAAGTTGTGCCATAAAGAGAAATCGTGGAGGGCTTCTCATCACAGGTCGGAGATGTCCAGCTTTATCACAAAGGCAGCTATTAAGAATTTTGAAACGGGGGAAAGCAGGATAGGTTTTTGCTGTAAGAGGTGGCGACAGGGAGGATGTACTGGTAAGGTCAAAGGTCACAGGTACAGCCGTCAGTTCTGAAGTTATAATAGCTAAGAGAATTGTTGAAATAAAATCTTGCATAAAGGAAAAAACATAGTTGTCTTGGAATAGCCTTAGTTAGAATGGTTATTATTATTTTTTATTTATCAACTAACCAAGGTAAGTTACTTAACGGGAGTCTCACTATATGTTCTCTAAAATGCTGCTGACAATTACAAGTTTGGTGAGGAGAGTAAATAAATATGAGTGAAATCTCCAGTGGATGGTGATTACTTAGGAAAAGGTATTTTAAAAGTTTTTTTTTTCCTTATTCTTTCTAAATACTGCCTGCGGGGCCGGTACCATTTCTTTTTTGGGCCGTGGCGGTGTTCTGCGATAGCTGGTTGCATCTGTCTTCTCTTTCCCTGGGTTTCTGAAGGGTCCCAGCCGGCTCCGTAGTCCCGGCCTCTGGGACTGGCCCTGCACTCACCGGGCTCCCACGAAAGCCTCGCAGCAAGACCAGCAGGGCGAAGGAGGCGGGCGCGGAGCAGCGCACCCCGCAGGTATCTGCCACACGCCGGGTCCCTCGATAGTGCCCGGGAGCTCCCCGGTGCCAGGGCGCGGCAGGCACGGTCCCACTCTCTGCTGGGCCAAGCAGGGTCTCTCCCGAGGGGCGCGAGCTGAGGGATGCGGAACGCACGCCACACTCGCCACACTCATTTCCAGCTCAGAAGAGAAATCCCCCTCCTCCAGGCCTCGGGAAATCCCAACCCCTTCCCCCTTTGGCCCTCCTCCCGCCCCGTTTTCCAGCCTTGGCCAGGCGGGAGGCTGTCGCCGAGCGGGGCGGTGCTCAGAAGTGGGGGGCCGGCCGGGGGCGTCGGGGGGAGCGGGGGTGGGGAGTCCGGGAACCTTGAGACCCAGCCTCGGGGACCCGCGCTGACATTCCCGGCAGCGCCGCGGGCAGGCCAGCCGCTCCGGCCGGACACGCGCAGCGCAGCTCGGAGAAAGCCCGCGGGACTGCAGAGTCGCCGCGCGCCCGGCTCGGAGAGGGAGCCCGGCTGCTCACCGCGGCCGTGCGCCAACCGGACGGCGGAAGACATGTCAGCGGGCATGGGCCGCCTCCCGCTGGAGCCCTTGCTGCTGCCGCTCCTCAGCGCTCCGGGCCTGGCCCTGCTCGCGGCCTTGCTGCTCCTGGTGCTCTGCCTGCGCGCGGGGCGCACCAGGTAAGCGCCCCGGCTGCCTCCCCGCGCGGCCCTGGCCACGCATGCGCCCTGGGCCCCGCCGACCGCGCGCCACCCGGCTGGCCAGGGGCAGCCCCCTCTACGGTTTTGAGTGCGGTCAGTCCAAACTTGCTTGGGGGCACTGGCGTGTTTGGGGATCCTGGGTAATGTCAAAGGCTTTTTATGCCTCTTTCCAATACAGACGCATACAAAGCATTGGGATCCAATTCGATTTGCCGCTGCTGTGTAGGTTGTGATAAGCTCTAGTTTTGTGCTACACGTTATGCATCACGCATGGCCTCCAAACAGACAAGTTTCGGTGCCTCGTTACAGCGCGTTGATGCTTCATGGCCTGGAATTCATAGAATGTGTCTGGAGGGAAATTCGCTTACATTTCATTCAGTTAGAAGTGAGATGTTTTAGGAAAATGTGTGCTATGAACAATAAATCTGAGTGCCTCTCTGCCTCAATTTACCTCACTGTTCCTCGTTTGGAAAAACGAAATAATAGTATCTCATGGGATATTTGTGAGTAATAAATGAGTTTACAGTGTGGATTTTATGAATTTACTCTTACTTTTTATTAGAACAAACAACAAAACCCAGAAATTGGTCACTTATCCGATTTGAAATGTAGAAGTAGAAGTTCAAATAAGAGCACGGGCTTTACGGACGCTCTATTTTTCCTTTTTAACGGGTTATTTTTTTCGTGCTTCCAGGTTCTTTATAGCATTTGAAAAACAAGCAGGTAAGTTTTACTGGGTGGTAATTGCTACTTTGTGATTAGATATCACATACACTCACATTTACACACATATGTGTATGTGTATTTGTATAGATACACACATTTATATATCTCTGTATATGTACGAGTATATGTGTGTGTGTGTGTGTGTGTGTGTGTGTGCGCGCGCGCGATATAGTTTACTTTTCAATAGTTTTGGGAAGATGGCACTATTGTGCTGTTTTCAAATACCTGTGGACATTTCTAGAATGCCCATGGATGAATACTCTAGAAGGGAGCTATTGCTTTTTTTTTCCCATGAGAGTTTTCAGTGATATTTCTGAAATATGCCAAGCCCTCTCCAACAGCTGTGCTCTTGCTTTAGAGCCCAAGATGAAGATTTAGAAGGCTTTAATTTTAGCGGTATTTGATTCTGTGTGGGCTCCACCATCTTGTCTATCCGCAGTGTCTGTCAAAGCCAGTTAAGAAGTATTTCTAGGTATGCCCTTAAGGAGAGCTGGGGCTAAGAAGGTTATCTGTTCTATTCCTATTTTACATGCAGGACAAGAGCAGGCAAGCTAGCTAGGGCATTCAGGGACATGGATGGTTATCCGAGTGAGAATGTCGAACTTGGGGGGCAGTTGGAAAGACAAAAGTGTTTTCGCCCTCAGCATTCTAAGACTAGGCTTATCTTTCTCTGTACCAGTGAAAAAATATTATGCTGAGGGATTCATGCTATCAATTGTCAATTCCTTCCAAACAGGAAGACCCTATTTAATGCTGCAAATGCACAGGGCACTACATTTAATGAAGTTTGATTATACTGTATTTCATTGTATAAAAGGGACCATCATTTGTCCCTGTACAAAGAAAATCATGTTCTTTATTGTTACTATGTTTTGTGTGTGGACATTTCACTCTAGGACAATGCTCTTTATGATAACACCATTAAGAGAGGAAACTAGTTAAGAGTTTCTTACACATTACAGATTTTTTTTAATGCTTATACTATGTGTTTGAATGTATGTTAATAAAATACATTCTGTGTGGCAACTTTCTATTTTACAATGCATTTTAGACACCTCACTGTAAAACATCTTCTTAGACACCTTTCTCTGTTAGGTATTGAAATCATTATTTGTAATGACTGTATAAAGATACACTACACACATGCACGGCACACACACACACATATACACAAACATAGATGTTTGGGATTTTGCAGAAATATTTATGTGGGATTATGGAGTTGTCAAAATGTGTGTGTGCTTTACACTTTAATAGATGTTGCCAAAGTACTCTAAGTTCCAATTTATGTTACTACTAATGATCTATGTTAGTGCCAATTTCTCCATATCCTGTCAATACTGGTATAAACCATTTTAATTTCACCAGACTGATACGTAATGAAAATAAAAATGTATTTTTATCTCAATTTTTATTTATTTCCTTTTGAGAACTTTGGCCATCTTTAAAGGAGGTCATTGTCTCTTTGTTTCTGGATCATTAATAATAAATGGTCATCAACCACTTCTGGATCATTAATAGCTCTTATATATTAGGAATTGTCACACTCTTTCATACCTTCTGTAATTATTTTGCTATTGTTATTAGTATTTATTTAAGAGATTCAGGATGTACCTCTTGCTTAGAAAGCTCTTCTACTCTCCAACATGATAAAAACTATTCACCACTGTTTTCCTTCTAGTTAATTTTTAAAACATTTTGCACATATATATAATACATATATTTTTATTCTTATTCTATTTCCATCCTTTAAACAATTATGTCTGAAGTTTGTAATATAGCATATTAGAGGCATGTTGGATGTTCCAAAGTAAATATTTGAATGTTACCTACAAAATTGGTAAAATTTAAAAAAAATAGGTAGAAACTAGCTCAGAGGCCATTCGTTGTCTTTGGCCACCTACCATCCCATTCTGCCTCTTTTGACTACAGCACTTTGATTTCCTTTTGTTAAATTGTGTTTTCTCTATTAGACATGATCTGGCGAGACAGTCAACCATGGAAGCCATTGCAGTGCTCCTGAAGAGATAATTCAGCGGCTTGGGCTAGAATTATAACTGCGATTGGTGGGAAGCGGTTGGAATGGAATATATTTTTGGTGGTAGAGACAGCAGGACTCACTAATGGAGTGAATGTGGTAAATGAAGGAGAGAAGAGTCAACAGTGAAGCTTAGAAGTTTTTTCTTCCTTATTTTATATTTCTTATTTGATCATCCAGGTGGAGTGTGATTTCATTTCCCACAATAGGGAAGGTTTGGGGGATTAAGGAGATCAATAATTTTGTTTGGGGCATGTTAGGTAGGTAGTGACGTATGTGTTTCTGGTGTTCAGGAGATCTGGAGGTCCAGGCAAGATTTGTAATTATGAAAGTTACAAATATGAAAATGCATGTAAAGTCATGAGTGTATATTCGATCACCTGGTAAGGGAGTTAGATGGAGAAGCCGAGGGCCTGGGCCACTCTCCTTCCGAAGAGTCTGGCTGAGGAAGAGGAACCAGCAAAGGAGGCTGAGAAAGAGGAGCCAATGATGGGAGAAGAAACCCAAGTGAATATGGAGTCCTAGAAGCTAGATAGGGACATATTTCAACAAGTAGGGGAAATTATCTGTATCAGATGCTGCTGAGAAGTCTAATTTCTTGAGGACAAAGAAATGACCAACAGAGTTGATAAGATGCAGAATTGATAAGAGCTGCAGAGAGAGTTCTTGGACATAAAAGCCTATTTGCAGTGGATTGAAATACTGACTATATATTCAGACTAGAGTATTATTTTAGTAGTATGTTTCATATCTCTTAATCCAATAATTCCAGGAATTTTATTAAAAGAATTTTTCCTGATGAAATGATCATGAAGGTCCTTAAAAAGTTAACTCAACATTGCTCATTGGGTCTGCTATTATAGTGAAACAGAAAAAACTAGATTCTAAAAAAAAATGATATAGTTAAAGAAATTCTAGCAATCCAAATAGAAAACTATGTAGCCATAAACATATAATGCAGACTATGTGAAGATATGGAAAGCCACATTCAAGATATATTAAGTAATGAAAATTACAAAACAGAATATGTTCATATACATGGTGTCAGTACTTTCCAGCCAAAGACCACTAAGTCTTGTTCAACCTGTAGTTGAACAAGTTGCGTTATTATTGCTCATTGCAATAGGAAAGAACGTACATCATACATTGTCAGTAAAAGACCATTAGAAAGGACCTATTTTATAGGATTTGGGCTTATATTACATGATTTTGGGGAGGGTTTGAGGAAGTAAGGTTTTGCTCTGTTGAGAAGAGACTGTCAGAAAGCAGGGGCTATTCTACGGTAGGACATCTTAATAAATCTCATCTGTGAGGCAAGAGGAATGGATTGAGGCTAAATCTGTAATTGGTAAATTAGCAGCAGATACTAATATCAACAAGGTTTGGGAGGGTTTTGGTAATTTAATTGATTTGGAAAGTTCATGATGTTGTCAATATTAGACATGGCCTTGTTTTCATCCACACCCGCAGTGTTCACAGAGTGGCTTGTGTGATGTTAACAATTTGTACAATTGTTTGCGGTCAGCAGAGGAACAAAGTGTTCTAGCTGTGAGTGTGGAGCAAGCACCTCAATGTCAGGGGCTGCTTTTATCTTTCTTTAAAGTGTAAAAGGCTGCAAGAATCTACTTCGAGACATTTTGGGGGTAAAATTTATATCAATGAAAAAGTGCCAATTATAAGTTTACAATTCAATTCGTGGTCATAAATGTGTACACTAATGTAAGCATATTCCATTTCTTGACTCCAGTCAAGAAATGGAATATTTTCTTCACCCCAGAAAGTTTTCTCATGTCCCTTTCTAGTCATTCCCCACCCTGAGCTCTGGTTGATAGTTTTCCCTGTTCTTGAACTTCATATAAATGGAATTAGGCAGTACCTACCTTTGTGCATGGCTTCTTTATCTCAACATGAAGAATTTGAGATTCACCTATGTTGTTGCATGTATCAGTAGCTCATTCTATTTCTTTGCAAAGTAGTTTATATTTTATATGTAAATTGTGGTGTGTGTGTGTGTGTGTGTGTGTATGTCAAACATATATATATATATATATATATATATATATATATATATATACACACACACTACATTTATATTGTGCATATGTGTATGTGTGTACTACAATTTGATCATTTATTATTCTGTTAATGGATATTTAGTTGTTTCCAGTTTAAGACTATTATGAATAACACTTCTGTAAACATTCTTTTACAAGACCTTATTGTGTACATAAATTTAGTTTTTTCTTGGGTTAAAACCTTCAAACCTAGGAGAACATTGATGGTTCATAGAGTAAAGACTATTATATCCACAACCACTTTGGAAAGTTGCCACTTTTCCAAAATACTTATACTATTTTTCACACTTCCCCCAATACTTTATATGGGTTCCAGTTGCACCTCAACCTCACCCATACTTGAGGTGACCTGTCTATTGGTTATAAGCACCGTATTTCTAGATTCTGGATTTTGTTGCCCATTCCTGAAGAGCATTAATTGTTTTTGTATGCAGATACATTTTTGGCTGACCATCTTGAAATGGTGGAAGCTTAGTATTGTATTACCCTTTATAAAGATAAATCTGTGGATAGCTTAAGGTCAAGCTTTTTTCTTTGATAGGACTCCAGCCCTAAACTCTTTCCATCTTGCAGCTGATTCTTTCTGCAAGGCTCTTGGAAATCCCCCCCTGGAGAGGCACACTTCCCAGGTTGGCCAAGAATTTGAAGGGTGTTTATATGCATATGTTTTCTAGATTTCTCTCCTAGATTTCTTATCACTTCAGTAGCCCAAACTCTTGACACCTCAACCAGTAATGCTGTAGCTTTTTGCTTGAGTTCCAGCTGTCCTACTCTATGCTGACAGGGAGCCCTCAGGGGAGATGGTGTCTACTGTGGACCCAGTTCATTACCAGCCTGTTCTGTAATGGCTGAATCCCCTCCAGTATATGATTTCTTTTACTTCTTCCTCAGTGAATTTGAATTATTTATTGTTTACTTCATAGTTTGCTGTGAAAATACTAATACTTCAAGCTATTTCGATTCTGGAACCTAAACCCAGATTTTTAACAGTAGCTTTATCTAGGTGATACACTTTTGTGAAAAGCTTTTTTTTATGCTTCTATGTATTTTTAAATTGTTGTTAATAACTATGTATTTCTTTTATAATTCAAAAAATGATATATGTAAAACAGAACTTTGAGAAATTGTTAAATTTTTTTAATCTTTGTTTCCTTTGGAGGAACCAGCATTGTGGGTTGCTGGTAACAGTAGGATTCTAACTTTGAAGATATGATTTGGGTGGTGCTAGGAAACCTAGTTCATCTCCAGCAAGTCATTAATAATATGATATGTTTTTATCCAATAATTAGATAAATGTTTTTAGAAATCACTGTTTACTGACAATGGACTTAAAGATAGATCCGACTTTCCAAATTATTGTAGAAGACAACATATAAAAATAGTATGTACAACAAGGCAGACTTGAAAACAAATATGTCTGTTATTCTTTCCCTACCTCCCCAGCTCCTGCAAGAATGACAAAAATGAATCCTACCAAACAGTATAAAATAAATATAAAATGGGTAAATTCTTCTAAATAAATGAAATAAAAGGTGACACTAAATGTGTTTGTCAAGGGGGACACTTAAAACAGAATGACAAGATTTATAATGAATAGTGCCAAGTGTTTACAGAAAATGTGAGGGGGAAGTGACAGTGACACAGACTTTTTAATCTTTCAGTTCTGAACCTCTGAAGTCTGTAATGGGCCTTACTGACCTCCACCAGGTTTTGGTGGAGCTACATTTCTTTTGGTGGATCTAGGACAGAATTCATTTTCTTGCCTCTTCCAGCTTCTGGAGGCTACTACCAGAACTCAAACCTCTTTTTCATACTCTGATACTCATTCGTGCCTCTTTCTTATAAGGATCCATGTGATTACATTGAATCAACCCAGATAATTTAGGATAATCTCCTCAGCTCAAGGTCCTTAATTTAATCACATCTTCAGAAGTTCCCTTTAATCACATATTCACAGGTTTGGGGGATTAAGACATAGACATTGGTCTGGGACATTATTCTTCCAGTCACACTACTCCCACTGACCTCTGGAGATTTATGTCCATTTTACATTCACCCCATTGCAACATCTCCAAAAAGCTCAACTCATCACAGCATCAACTCAGAGTCTAAAAATCTTATCTAAATTTCATAAGCTCAAAAGTCCCAGATCTCGTTACGTAAATTCTCTGAATCAGGTCTGGGAATCTGGATGTGATCCATCCTGGGACAGAAATTCCCAAGAACATCACGGGATGTACTCCATTAGACAAGAGACTCCTTCACGGTGCATGTCCTCTATCATCCTCTTCATTCCCTGGATGATCTCATTTATATTCCTGGCTTCTGCATGGCTGAGGAGAAACGTGAGTCACACACCTAATCTTTTCAATGACTAATGATACTCTGTATGTAGGAATGAGTATCTGTGACTAAATACTCCAGCCTTTTGATTCTTCCCTGACAGTAGCAAAACTTACCCACCCACGTTTTTGGCCTTCTCTCCAGAGCGTTCTAGCCTGGCAGTGAATTTTTTGCAGTCTAGGTAGGCTGAGAATTCCCCTAGTCATCAATTCCTTTGTGCTTAACAGTTCTTCTCTTCTTTTATATCTTTCCTCTCATGTTGTATGATGAGTAGCAAGAAAAAACAAGGCTGCCCTTTCAACAGAAATCTCCTCAGCTAAGTATCTAAGTTTATCGTTCATAAATTTTGCCTTTTGCGTAACTGAAAGACATAACGTAGGTAAACTTTTTGCAATTATATGACAGTGACTTCTTTTTTCTCCAGTTTCAGTAGCATGTTCCTCATTTTATCTGAACATTCACCAACAGTGCCTTTAAGGTTAATATTGTTACTTACAGTCTATTTATGACCATGTATTTTTTTTTAAGATGATATATACGTTCCCTACCATACTTCTTTCTTCCTTCTGAATCCTTCATGGAGGAGCTGTTAACTTTTACATTTTTACTCACTGTTCAAGGTAATCTAGGGTTTTTCTATCATTGTACTCAAAATTCTCCCAGCATCTGCCCACTGTTCAATTCCAAAGCCACTTCTACATTTTTAGATATTCGGCACTTCCAGGTACCCAAATTTGTATGAGTTTCCTATTGCTGTTATAAAAAAAAATTACCACAAATTTAGGGGTATAAAAGAACAGACTTATTCACTCATAGTTCTGGAGGTCGGAGCCCTACTGGGCTTATATCAAGGTGTTGACAGGGTAAGACCCTTCTGGAGCCTGTAGCAAAAAACACTAGATTTTGAGAACACAGCTGAACTTTTGCTGGATGAACAAAGTCTTTAACTAGAAATTTCAGAGATTGAGTCCAGAAGAGGATGCCTCACTAGATGACATTTCCCAGGCTTCCTCAGAACGAATCCCTTTTCTCAGTAGGAGAGTCAAAAGGCTCCTGAGCTCTGTGACCACTGACCAACCAGTCTGACTAACCAGCCTGAATCATCTTCCTTAACTAGGAAATACAGGTAATAGCTACCACGCAGGTAGATGTGAGAAGCAGCGTGCATGAGAAGTGTGAACACATTTTGTAAAGTGTGAAGTCACTTAGAAGATAGTTAGCTTGCACCATTGGGTTTCCCTGGCTCTTTCCAGAGACGCTTTTCTCCTAGTTGCTGGTTTTTCTGTTTTGTTTTTGTTTGTTTGTTTGTTTTGGGTGAGGGGGAAGGGGAAGTAGGGTAGATTTCCTCTTCTCTTTCATTTTGTTCCCCCCAACACATATATCCCCATACCTTCCAAAATTCTGTAATTGGTAAAAAGAAATAAGATTTAAATGCTGTTAAAATAAATTTTAGTCAAAGTAAAAATTCAGTGATTTTTTTGAGTTGTACGATGTCACAGTTATATAGATAACAAGTTGTTTTGCAGTGTTAATTTATTGACATCACTATATCATGTAAGTCATTTATTTCTCTTTCTAATTTCTTTATTACTCCCCCAAAGTCCCCCTGGGGGATCCTTCACATAGTTACCACTGCTTAGAGAATGAGAACTAGGCTGCCTGTCATCAGTAGATGGTTTTCTTTTCTTCTCCTTTTCTCATAGCAAAATATAGGAAAAGGATGTGGGCAGCCAAAAGTCATTTACTGCTAAGAGTATGCCGAGTTTAACAGGTGGATTTTTAGTTTTTACATAAGATGTGATAGGAAGATCTCTAGGCACATTTGTGACTCTTGATCAAACAACTAATCAGTTATTAATCAGTTAATACTTTCCCTTACTAAGCTACAGAGTATGGGTTGGTCTTGTTACCATTTGAGACAGATTTCAAGTTTGCCTCGATGTTTTATTTTGTAACTTAGGAAAAAAAAAAAAAACCCTGAAGATCAAGGCTATTCCTGTTATGTAGTTCCGGGAACATGTGAGCTCTGACAAACAAACACTGTGCTGTTTATTTTGGGTGTTATTCAAAATGGCCATTTGATGGCTCATGAGATGTTCAGAACTGGTTCTGTCATCCACACTGAGGACTGCTCAATGCTGGAATCACATTTGACTGATACGTCCTGGTTACTTCTTAAATATATCATGTTTGCATATGAGAAACCGGCATAAATCTGGATCAGCATAAATCTCTTTCTTCTATCAGAACAAAACCTTGGAGAGCTTACTTTAGTAAAATGGAGCCATTTATGTATATAAAGCCATTCATGGCTCAGTGTTTCTCCAAATACCTTCACGTGGAAGGCTATGTAATGTAAGGCAAAGAGCATGGCTATGAAGCCAAAATGGACGTAAATCCAAATCCCAGCTTCCCCCGATAACAAGGCTGACTTTTGGGAGGAAGTCAAGCTTGATTCTCAAAATTCAGAGTTTAAAAATATATATTGTTAACTTTCAGGTGTAGGTACTGGATTTGTATAACTGCAATGATCCCCTCCCTGGCATAAGTAGACAGTGTGTTTTATTTAAGCTCCTTTGTGAAAGGACTGAGCCTAGTTTGGGTTAATTAGTTACATAAAATCACACATATTTTGGTCCCTACACTTAAAATCATGATTTTCTGTTTGAAAATCAAAGCTGCCTTGGTGAAACCATTGCTTTGTGTTAGAACCATGAACACCTGAACTGCTTTATCCCAGGAAGACAAGTCACTTGTTGTTCAGTCATATACATTGAGAATTTCATGTCACAGTGTCGTATTTCAGTAGTGCTGCCCTTCTGGGGTAGAATGGAAAGGGATTGACATCTTTGGAAGATGGACAGTTACCACCTTAGATTTAGCTAGTGTAACACTGTTGATTCTTTTATGTATTCTTTTGTATTGAGTATATAGCACTATAGAATCATATCTGACTTGTTATAATAATGATGGACAAGACTTTTGAGCACTTCCTATGTGCTCATTAGACATAGAGCAAATACTTTATATTCATTATTATATGGAATTTATTGAATCTTCCCTCACAACGTCTTCATTTTATAAAGGTTAAAAGATAAGTTTTATTTAAATAATGTTTTCCAAGTCATAAAACTAGAATACAGGACAGTATGTTCAAATGCAATATTTGACTTAAAGCCCAACCATTTCTTATTCTTTTTAGATTGTCTTTCAATAACGTTCTGACATTTGCACTTACTCTGTACTAAAAATGTAAGCTTTAAGATCTAATACAAATTTTAAGCATTTTAATATAAATTTAACTAAGATATGCATGTATACATTTGGACTTTAAAAGACTATGTTAAGTCTAAAGAAAGCACGCAATAATAGTCTGCTATCTACTTCTGGTGCTGGATTGTGTGAAAGTCACATTTGGTGGACAATGTGAAAAAGTATCTCTTTTTGCATGTCCTATTTCCTGGCTTCTGCACCCACTCACTGAATGGTTCAGCAGAGGATTTTAGGTTTATCGCGTGCCCAGACTGGTCTTTGTTCAGATACAGTGAAGAACTGGACAGGTGATGTGGGACACTGCTTTTTTTTTTTTGACATACTCAAAGCTGTACATAATGTATACAATTTGATGCATCTGAAGATGAATATACATCTATGAAACTGTCACCACAATCTACACCCTAAACGTATCCATCACCTGTAGTAGTTTCCTCTCTCTTTCTTTCTTTATGAGTTTGACTATTTTAGATTCCTCACGTAAGTGGTATCATGTAATATTTGTCCTCATGTGTCTGGCTTATTTTACCTAGGTTCATCCATGACATCACAAATGGTGAGACTTTCTTTTTTAAGTCTAAATAATCTTCCATGGTATGCATATTTTTTACATATACATGGTATGTATGCATTTTTTAAAAATCTGTTTTGCCATTGATGGACATTTAGGTTGCTTCTATAACTTTGCTATTGTGAATTATACTTCAGTAAACATGGGCGTGAAGATACCTCTTTGGGATCCTGATTTCTTTTTCCTTTTTGATATATGCCCAGAAGTGTGATTGCTGGATCATATGGTAGTTTTACTTTTAATTTTTTTGAGGAACTTCCATACTGTTTTCCATAGAGGCTGTACCAATTTTCATTCCCATCAATAGTACACAAAGGTTCCCTTTTCCTCACGTCCTCACCAACACTTATGTTTTTTTAGAATAGCCATTATAACAGGTGTGAGGTGATATCTCACTGTAGTTTTGATTTGCACTTCACTGATGACTAGTGATGTTGCATACCTTTTCAAATACCTGTTGGCCACTTGTATGTCTTCTTTGGAAAAATTTCTATCCACTTCTTTTGCCCCTTTGTAAGTCGGGTTATTTATTTATTTATTTTTACTCTTGAGTTGTAGTAATTGTGTATAGATTTTGGGTATTAATGCTTTATGAGATGTATGATTTGCAGATGTTTTCTCCCATTCAGTAGGTTGTCTTTTCATTTTACTGAGTGCTTCCTTTGCTGTGCAGAATCTTTTTTAGTTTGATTTAGTCCTGCTTGTTTATTTTTGCTTTCGTAGCCTGTGCAAATCTAAGAAATTATTATCAAGGAGCTTTTTTTCTTTGTCTTCTTCCAAGGGGCCCTGTCTCTTGTCACAAAGAATAGTGAGCAGGCTGAGAGTTACACCTTCATCTTTCTGAAAACTTGTAAAATTTGATTTAAAATCACAGTTTTCAGAAGGAAAACCATGTTGAAGTAATCTGGAATCAAAGGGGATGGATATTTTCTCCCTCTTGGAATCAATTAAAGAAGTTGAATGTTTTTCCCCTTTTAACAATCCTTCCTAAATATATTATACAAGCTGTTGCACCATCACTGCAGTTACTGTTGAACTTAGAGAAGCAGCATTAAATATTGTGTGAGAAAGTGTTACAGACAGTGCAAAGATTACTTGATGTAGCGAAGCACAGTGGTCTCTTGAATGCTTTCAGATCTATAGGAAACTTTCAATCTTTCTTTGGATTTTGAATGACCTTTCCCACATGGACAAAGAATCTCAATACTGTATGTAGAACTTGTAACTTTGCCCTTATTTTTTTGCAGGCATACATGCAACTCCTTCACTATCCATGCAGTGTATGTGTGTGTGAATATATAAATGTGTAAATATATGTGTGTATATATGTGTATATATTTCAAACTAGTTCTACCCTTTTTGCTTGTCAGTGTGTTGTACCATATGGTATAGAACATCATGCCAAAAGATAAAAATATTCCTAGAACATATGAAATCACCAGTCAACTAAAGAAGGGTAAAGACTTTTGACCACAGCATTTGTGACTGTCATACATCTGTGGGTAATAGTACATGGCTTAATACCCTCGTTCTAAAAATAGGGCATATTTTGAAATAAAAATGGCTCTTACTTTTTAAGACAAGGAATCCAAAAGTAATGTGTTTGAAAATTTTATTTTTCTAAAGTAAAAGAATTGATTCACATCAGTGTTTTCTTTCTATATGCAAATTCTCCATATTTTTTTATGAAAGCCCCTCCTTTTATTTTACTCCCTAGAATTCCTAGATAGAGAGGCTTTAGAGATGAAACCCACTCTACCGTAGGCAAATGGAGACTTTTGGTTGTAGGTAATATGTCCACTATACAGTTTTTCTAACTTATTCTGTGAGTAGGACATCTCAACCAAAAAAGAAAGGTTTGGAAAATCAAATCCCACAGCATTCCTAGAAACCATGGAATAAAGTTATCATGACAATGTGTGATAACTTTATTCAAGGCTGTTTATGCCCCGGAAATAAGTAATGAAGGGGCTGCAGGTGGTCTACAATATGCCTTATTGTGCTACTCAGATTTTATTCATTTCAGGCCTTAAATAGACCTGGGGTCATTTGTGCCACATTGAATATTGTTTTCAGCTACTTAATTAGCAAGAGAGGGGAGTGGTTTTTGCTTTTGTCGCCTGTGCTTTTAGTGTCAAATATAAGAAATCATTGTCAAGGAGCTTTGACAGTGAGAGGGTAGGGATTTCTAGTAGTTAATTTTCTAGCCAAGGATTGAGGATATTTTCTCCTAGATATATAAACTAATACATAAAATAGAGTAAGTACCATTGTCATGAAATCTTATGTAATATTTCTGTAAATACTACTCATGTTATCTGACACAGATGCAATCTTAATTTTTCATGTCTTCACTAATTATGATTCTTCTTTTGTATTTAATCACCTCTCCTAATTGTTTTTGTTTGTTTGTTTTCGACAGAATGACTCTACCTGGGTGGGCTTGGTTTTTATAGGATGGATCTAGAATAGAATAGTCTTATTAGACAGCATCTTAGCAATGTCACTTCTCATTTTATGATTTGAACCTTGCTATACTGCAAGTGACTTCTTAGTGGTTGCCTTACCTTGAGACAAATATAGATCTCAGAAATGTTCAAGCAAAAGTCTTATTCCAGAAGCATCTATATATTTTATTTGTTCTTGTGCTTTTCTCTTTTTTCACTAGATATCTACTACAGAGTAATTATGTTAGTCGCCAATATAAGTTAATAAAATTGAGTAGGTAAGTAAAATGTTCTTAATTACACTGCATTGGGAGATATTTGCAAAGTGCATTCTACATTATAGGGAACCATAATATTTTTAAAGGGCCAGTCTTTCTTTTTTTAGGAGCCAAAATGACTGAGTAATGTCAGTTTCCTTAATCTGTTTCAGTGGAACTAAGATTACTCAATCCTTCTTTGAAACTCTTCATTTGTACTCTTAAAATAATCATGCTTGAGAAGAAATTCTGGCCAAACAGAACAAAAAGCTCAATTAGTATCTGTTTTTGGACTTCAAAAATTGTTACTTTCTTATAAAAAGAGACATATAACCAAAGAGTCTAAAAGTCTGTGTTTATATAATAGGATAGATAAGAGGGCCTTTAAGTATTTTAAGATGACTTAAATTTATAGAATATCTCATTATGTAACAAATTTAGAATAATACTAGGTTTTATAATTACTTAAATCATTTGTCAAGCAATTTAAACAATGACAGTTTCATAACTGTATTTATGATATACATAGATTTATTTTCAAATCCACTCTCTTCTGCAGAACCCATGGTTATTTGTAAAAGTAAAAACAGAGAAGAAACACACAGGGACATTGTTTGTCTGTCACAGGATGACTTTAGAAAGTGACTAGAATTTTGGCTACATCCAGAACTTGCTTTCCCAGGGTGGCTGGAGCCTTGATAAGATCAAGCAAAGAAGAATCGTAACAATGAGTACTTTTCTTTTCCAACTGCCTTTTCCAAGTTTCCACTGGAATGCTACAGTTACAACCAGGTCAAGAAAACAACTTGGAACACTTACCCTTATTAAAGAAGACAACTAGGAACATGACATTTATGAAAAAAAAAAAAAAGCCATAATGGAACTCCCACAGAAAAAAGTAATACCATAACATTTCTCACTAACTCTCCCTGAGCTTCAGTTTTCTCATAAATAAGGAAGTCAGACTAGATGATTCCTTTGGAACTGATATGATTCTACAAGGACATTACCATTCTCAAATTAACACTCCCCTACAACTAAACCTCTCTGGAGTTTTTTTTAGCTCTTTCCCAGGCGGAGTTCACTGTCTTCTTCCCCAGCCTCCTCCAGCACCTCAGAATTCTCATCATAGTATAATATAATTATCAGTCAATGTACATCACTCCCAGCCAGTGTGTCAACAACTCAAATAAGAATCATGGTCTGCTTTTTATTCATTTCTGTGTCCTCAGCACCTAGAAAAAAAGTGTCTTGTGCAGTAGAAGTAGTCAATAAGTAATATGTGAATAGTTTTAAAAAGTACTTCTTTAAATAGAATCCATGCTCATCCTATTATAGAAAATAAAGCCTGTGGAAAATTTTCTTTGCAGTCACTATGGATTCACAAAATGCTGAGAAACTGACAAACACAGTTGACTATAAAGAATATGATTCATGACTGCATATGAGTCAGAACTAAACTATTATTGAGAAATTCTTTTAGGCCACTTATAAACTACAAGAGAGGCTTCAGGGCTCAACTCATAAGGATCACAAAATCCTGAATCCCAGAGTGAGTTCAGGGCCATGAGAAACATCTCATGCCTGAAGACTGAGAGCAACGTTTTTTCTGAGAATTAGAGAAAAGAGTTTTGAATGGGTTTGGATTAGGATATTTGGGAATCTCAGCATACCCCCAGAACTCACATCAGAGGCAAGAAGGCCGGTTCAAAACACAAATCAGATGAGATTCTTGGCACAAAAACAAAATAGAAGAGGGTGAGATATTTCACCATCCATATTTACATTTGTTCACAATACTTCAGTGGCAAATGGCAGAATGGTTAAGAGCTAGTGCTTAAGAAGCAGAGATAGGTAAGAGTTTGAGTACCAGCTGAGGTAAGACTTTCCACAGTTTATTTTACCTCTGAGGATAGAAGAAGTTTTGGAGGCAGATGGATGAATTTTGAAAAGGTTCCATTGTTCAAACCCTTGAAGGAGAGCAGGTATGCACTACCCAGTAAATAGTTACTGAACTCCTACCATATGGAAAACACTGAGAGCTGAAGAAAGCAGAATAAGATACCATTTCTGCTTGCAAGGAGTTTATAGCTGAGTTAGAAAGACGTACAAATACACCCCAATCTTCAAATGTTCACATTTCTCTGCTCTATTAATTCAAGATTGTATAACACCTATATTTTCAGTGCTTACACACTTAGTTTCTTTTACATTCCTGACAGGCAAGTAAGATGATCGCTTAAGGCTGTGCCTTGCACTGGGGGAAGTTGAGGCTACTAATGTCAACTGTCACTATTGACATAAATTACCCAACAATCACCAAGGCAAAAGAAATGGACTTTCCACCTCAATCTCCATCTCTCAGGTCCATTAGTTTTCCCTTTCATGTATTCTTTTCGGTTTAATTTAATAAATATTTGTTGGTTGCCTACTGTATTCATGTTTTGTTTTTGTTTTTGTTTTTTGCTGTTGGATGTAAGTATAGAAATGAGAGTCAGTTTCTGTCCTCAAGGAACCCAAAATCTATAGAGATACATAAATAATCCACCAATTACATTATGCAGTGTGACAGTTAAGATAGAGATACACCACAGAAAAATGAGTGTTAATGGCATGGCTAGCTTAGAGAAATTCTTATGATAGGAACTACTGAACTTGGTTTTGGGCTGCTCATGGATAGAGGAAAGGAGAAGTGGAGGAGTAATGATGATTGTTAGGCTTCTAGTGTGAGTGACTGTAACTGGGTCATTGGACAAACTAGAAGCTATACAGAAGGCATCGGTTTGGGGCTAAGAGGATGAGCCCACTTTGATGGACATGATGAACGTGCAGCATCTGGGTGATGCCCTGTTGTAGTTTTGTCTTTGGCAATTGTATGCAAGGACATTATTTTTTTCTTCAATTCTAACTTCATGATTTTTATCAGGAGAAGGGCCAGAGTGATGGGTAGTTTAGTAGAAATAAATTGAGGTAGCTTCCAGCTCAGGACAATACTCCTAGATGTCATATCTTCCCCCAACATCTCATGTTATATATAAATGTTACCTTCCATCCTTTGACAAGATGTGTCTTCTAGGCCAAAGTAGTTGGCTTAAGGGTAGGCATGTGACCTAAGAGTCATTCCCTTGAATTTTTTCAAAGTACAGTTGATATGCAAGATCCCATTCATTTATGGTCCTGGATGTGAGCCTGGAAATAACTAGCAGCCATTGGCCCCATCTTGAAAGAAGCAGGTCTACATTAGGAGAAAGTTTGACTGATAAGCAGGAAAAAAAACAGAGGATAGCTGAAGATCATCCTCATTTATTCATTCAACAAGTATTTTTGAGTGTCACATATGTGCCAGACATTGTTTTATACACTTGGAAAATACTGGTGAACAAAACAGACAAAAAATAATCAGCATTTAAGGAGCTCACATTGGAGACAGACATTAAATAACAGAACAAATAAGTAAATTATCTATCACGTTAGGAGTAAGTGTTGAAGAAAAAATAGGGCAATATAAGAAGGATCTGGAAGTGGAACTGGTTGTTATTTTATATAGGTTAACCCTCATTGAGGGGGTAATATTTGAGCAAAGAATGGAAGGAAGTGAGGATGAAAAGACTGGAATGTTTATGAAAAGAATATTCCAGTCAGAAATAACAACCAGTGTAGGGACGGGCGGGAGCGAGCCTAATGTCTCTGGCGAACAGTAAACAGGCCAGTGCTGTGGGAGTGAGGTGAGGGATGCATAACGTGGTTGAAAATCAGGCCAGGACTGATCAGTAGCCAGATCGTGAAGGGCTTTGAAGACCTTTGTAAGGCTTTGACTTTTATTCCTAGGAAATAGGGATCCACTGAAGAACTGGGATTAGCAGAGACAGGTCGTCTGATTCACATTTTAAAATGATCACTGTGGCTGCAGGGTGGTGGGTGTTGGAAGTCCAACACCAAAAGGAGGTTAAAAAGTGATAGCTACTTGGGCCAGACAGGTTGTGGTGAGAAGTAGTCAGAATCTAAATATATTTTGAAAGTAGAGCTGATAGGATTTACTGAAAGAGAAAAGTTGAGTAAGACTCACAAGATATGTGGCCAGAGTTGCTGGAGGATGGAATTGTTAGGAAATGATGTAGGACTGTAGATGGGGTGTGTTTGAGTGATAAGATCAATAGCTCAGTTTTATTATGTGTTAAATTTGAGATTTCTAAGTAGACAGCTAAGTGGACATGTTCTGTGGGTGGTCAGATATTTAAGTCTCAAGTTCAGGAGAGAGGTCTGAATTGGTGATATTTGGGTCTTAGAGAATTAAGGCAATGAGAGTAGATGAGAGTAAGGAAAGAGTGTAGTTATGAAAGAACAGAGGACCAAAAACTGAACCTTGGGCACTCTCACAGTCAGAACTTAGGTAAAAGAGACTGAAGGGGGAATCAGTGAAGTAGAGGAAATCTTTGAGAGTGTGATGTACAGGTGAAGAAAGCGTGTCAAGGAAGAGAGACTGAAGAACCATGTCAAATGCTGCTGACCAGTCAAGTCAGATGAAGAGCAGGAAGCAACTCTAAAGTTTAGCAAAGTAGAGCTCATTGTAGATCTCAACAAAAGACATTCTTGTAGAATGATAGAGCTGAATTCCTGTTTGTAGGAGGCTTAAGAAAGTGGGCTGAGTGAGATTGGAGACAGGTAAATCTTTCAGAAAGTTTTATTGGAGAGGAAATCAGAAATAAGGCAGTTTCTGGTGAGAAACGTGTTCAAGGACAGGTTTTATTTAGCTATATAAGAGAGACGATGACATGTTTGGATGCAAATGGGAAGGATCCTATAGACAAAGAAAACGATGATACAGACAAGAGTGGTAGGAATTTCCAGCGGGAATTCCTTGCATTTATGAGAGATGTTATTTCTTAGTCTAGGTTCTCCAGAGAAATAGAACCAATAGGTGTGTGTGGAGGGAGGGAGGTAAAGAATCTGCTCACGTGATTATGGAGGTTATCAAGTCCAAAATTTGCAGAGTGGGCCATTAAGCTGAAGACCCAGGAAAGAGACATTGTTGAAATTCAGGTCCAAGGGCCACATGCTGCAGGATTCTTTCCTGCTCAGAGGTCAGCCTTTGTGTTCTGTTTAGGGTTTTAACTGATTGGATAAGTCTGACCAGCATTATAGAGGGCAGTCTACCAAGTTAAATGTTAATTTCATACAAAAACCCTCATAGAAACATCCAGAATAATGTTTGATCACATATCTGAGCAATATGGCCCAGCCAAGTTGAAACATAAAATGAACCATCACAGGTGGGATCCCATGCACAAGAGGAGGGCAGGGTTAGACAGGGGCTTGGCTTGCTCCTTCATACACTGGTGGGAAGGCAGAGCATGGGTATGTGATGCTGAGTGGTCACTATTTGTGGTGCGGAGAGTCTGTGAAAGCTCTCTGCAGATTACTTCCATTCTTTAGTAGGAACTGAAGTAATCTGATGAGGAAGTAGGAAACAAGGTCATCAAATGAGAGTGAATATGAGGGGTGAGGTAAATATTAGGAGTTCGAGGAACTAGGGGAAGGGAAGAATTAGTTGTCCAGAAACGTGGGAGAGTGACTGGAATAGGGAAATGTGACATGATTACTGACAGGTTTGAGGTCATCAATTTAAAGTGAGTGCTGTTAACAGGATTGTTTTCTCCAGCCATGTTCATTTCCTGCACAGGCTAGGTGTAGAGAAGGCAGAATGTCATAATAATGGAGTTACGGTTTTGCCCATGAGGTCACTGTAGTGTGATAGGGATAAGGTAGTTGAAGGAGCAAGCCCTGGAATGATTATGATGGTTGACCATGAAGTTCAGGCTGGAAATGGGCAAGAGAAGACACTGAGTGGGAGAGGGACTCAGAAGACATCAAGTGGAGGAATTGGAAGGTGGACATTCTGAGGGTATCAAGCCCCTGGTTCCTGTCACTCCTGGGGCTAGTTTCACTCCTGAGTTTAGTTATGTGAACAGATTCTCCTTTAAGCATAAGTAGGTTGGATTTCTGTCATTTGAAATTGAGAAAATCCTACCAATTTGGGCAGAAAATATAAAGAAAAAAAGGGAAGGACCTAAGTGACAAAACTGCTCTCCCAGCAAGTGGTTCTTAACTATCACAATGTATCAGCATTTTCAGAATTAAAGCATATTAATTTTTTTTTAATGATGCTCAGGTCCCACCCCTCAGATTCTGATTCAGTTGGCGAGGACTGAGGAAGCTGTTTCCAAAACTCCCCAGTGTAACCCAGTGTTCAGTCTGGGTTGAGAATGATAATTCTAAATTCTCTCAACTAACGTCTTTAGTAATGGCTTCAAATTATTTAGATGCTGCAAATTAATCTTTGAATTAAATGATCAATTAATTTTTGGATTGTCTCTGAATGCTACTGGGAGATTTATGGGGGAAGGAAAAGTGTTCACATATAAGTGTTCTTGGATAGCTTTTACAGCTCTAGAGTCCAGTCGGGTGTGAAGATCGAGGCTAGTGATGGCTTGTGGGTGACTCTGATGTGCCGGACACTGAGCAAACAGAGGCATGGCTGGCTTTCTAGCTCACTGTGGTTTGTTCATTTGTGTTATTGTTTGTTTAATGTCTGTTGTGAGGAGTGTATGGGTTTTAGATTTATGGTTCTGTAGTTTTTATTCTTTATGGTAGTTGAATACTTTATTTCAAATTAAGATTCCTTAAATAATTTGTGTGTAAAGTATTTCCTTTCTAATAGGCATTTATAGCAGGGCAGTAGACTATACTAGAAAGAGCTTTGGTCTGGGTGTCAACAGAGCAGTACTTAAGTTTCATCCCCATGTTATACCAGCTCTGAAGTTCAGGGCGAGTTCCTTGCCCTCTTTGTGCCTTACGTTCCCTGCCTGTAAAATGGGGAGTACGTCAACTATCTCGTCCCTCTCACACTACAGGGAGCTCGCAGGTAAAACCATAACTCCATGAGTATGGTGTTCTGCCTTCTGCCCACTTAGCCTGTGCAGTGCACAGAACTCTAAGATGTTTTAGCCCCCAAACCCTATGACCTGAGCCGTCGTTAATTTTTCTCCTGAAATTAGCTTTGAGATGAAAAGGAGAGCTTTTTTGGGGGAAGGGAGATCATGATGCACTGTTGGTCTTGCCTATGGTTTGTGTGTCACCCTTTGTTGTCGGAATATTTGCATGGTGCCAGATAGAAAACATGAATGGGCTTGATGACTGCTTTCCAATATGGCATTTTGGAAAAGCAAGGATGTCTGTTTATAAAACAATGCATTGAGAATACTAAACAATAAAGATGAGGTAAAGGAGAATGGTAAGAACACTGGTTCTCACCCAATTTCAGGAAGGAAAGAGCAAGTTTCTTTGTCTCTGGGAAGACTTCAGGCAAGAGGTGATAACTGACTTAGTTTTTATAGGATGAGTGGGTTCTCAGCCTTCAGGGAAAAGAGGACTTTCTGTTGTATGCTTGGCTAGCTGCCGGAGCCAGCCAGCTAAGATCAAACAGTTCCCGAGGAGGGGAGTGAGGATTAAGAAAAGAAAGAAAAAAATACAGAGAGAGAGAGAGAGAGAGAGAGAGAGAGAGAGAGAGAGAGAGAGAGACACAAAGAGATAGAGGATAGAGTCAGGAGGGCTAACAGTGAATACCACGCCCCGAGTTTATTAAGAACAGTATATTTATACCCTACGATGTGCATGAGAAGCAACACTCACAGATATGCAAACAATTTCAGTAAGGAGCTTATCCATTAAGCCAATCTTCCTTCTTCAGTAACGAGCTTATTCATTAAGCCAATCTTCCTCCTTAAGTAATGAACTTATCTATTAAGCCAATCTTCCTTTTTCAGTAAGGAGCTTACCTGCCCTGCAAACTTCTAGCTTGCAGGCAACCTTAACCCTGTCTGTAGGACATTCAGCAAGAATGGCTCCCAACAGCTAGCTTGGTAGAATGAAGGTAGGTAGGGACATGTGCCAATGCATGGAGTGTGGGAAGACGGGACTCTATTTGGGAGATGAAGGGAGCAAACCAATTTGCCTTGAAAGAGTAGAAGAAAAGATGGGAAATACAGAAAATGTTGACGTTGAACTATGTAGAGCAGTTGACATTGTTGTGAAATGTAATGGATGGTCACATTCATGTATTGGTATTTAATTATTTTTTAAAAGGTTAAACAATTAAAGTGTAATGGGGAATGGAGACCTAGGTAGAGGTAAAAATTTTAGAAAAATAGAATACAAAGTGGGATTTTACATCTGTTGGAGGACAAAAATAGTGTGAAGGTAGTTCCTGGGCTCTCACCTTTCACATATGTTATAAACTTTAAGCCCAAGAAGATAATGATAATTTAACCCAGAACATTTTTAACAGACTGTGATGGTCATGAGCATTAAAACAATACTTTAAATTTTACTACACATAATATTTTTTGCGGAGATATATAATGGGGTGATCTATAAAAATCTGGTATGTGGCTAATACCACACATCTCATATAGTTTATAGTCTGTTTTGAAAAATCCACCAAGAATTAAAAACACTTAAAGATAGGTGATTCTTTTATTAGTGGAATTGTTTTTATTTAGTTTTTGAATGGAATTGTTTTTATTGACTTTTTGAATGGTCAAGTCAGGCATTGTGTTATGCCGAGGTCAGACAAAGCTCTGAAGGCATGCTTAGCCACCTACCAACTATATGATCATAGATAAACTACTTAACTTCCCAGGCCTCAGTTTTCTCCTAAGTAACTCAGTTTTGATGTGAGAAGCAAACGAAAGAGTGATGTTGAGTATTTAGTACAGTCTGAGGAACACAAAAGACTCTCACTATAGATAAATAACTGGAGCTGATTGTAGATCAATTATTAAGTTTAATGTGACTTTAAAAAGTAGTCTCACTTGGAAAATTATCACAGAAAAAGATGAGAAAACTAGGGGTTTTTTTTTACTAGTTTTTAAAATTTTCATTTATTTTTTAAAATAAATGAAATATTGGAAATGTTTTAGAAGAGCAAATTAGAAAATAATTGCTCCTTAAAATATAAAAAAATGCCTCTTAGTTCACCCCTCTTTTTTAGATTTTTGTTTATTTTTTATGTCTACCTAAATACCTGCTTACCTACCTACCTCTTTATTAATGTGAGAAATACCTGAAAAACATTTATTATTTACTAATAATTATGACAATGAATAATAAAATAGGAAGGGAAGCTGTTTTGTAGGAAAGAATACTACAGACTCTTCTTGTCAATTTTGGTTTATATTAATGCATACAACATTTATCGGAAAGCTGATTGGAGGAATTTGAACTTCTACATGAATAATAGTCACCAAAAATGGTTTCATCTCAAAAATTATTTGAGCTATTTAAATATATGTCTTTAATACTGTACAGATTTGTGCTATAGCAAACAGTTGGTAGCCCTGTCATTGCATAATTTAACCACGGTTTCAAATGCATGATGAAAACTCAGTGACGTAAACTATTTTCTTACCTATTTGTATTATCTTCTCAAACAAATTTCACCCAAGTGGACAATTATTGATAATTGTCTTAATTTCCTTACAAGTAAATGATAATAATGATAAATTATTATAAAAATGATAAAAATAAAAATGATAATATCAGTGTTACAGAAATTCTGGACATTTGTGGGGGTTAGTTATTTGGTTAAAATAAGTAAAATTGACCAGTAAACCTGTAACTGAAGAGGAGTCAGAAAAGAAAAATCAACATTATCACTCACGAACTATCAAATTCTAAACTTTCATATTTTATCAAAAATAATTTTAATACATTTCAGGGACCCTTTGCAGACTAATGTAGCTTTACGAGAAATTCTTTTAGATAATATAAAATTGCAACTTTAATATTCTTATCGATGCACTAAGAAATTGACTATAGTAGGTTTTTGAGCCTGTGATTACAACTACTGTACTGTGTGACTTTCTGTAAGCCGGATGTGTATGTTCAGTGCTATCATTTATAACAGTTTTTGCAAACTAAAGACATTTTCACATTCGAAAATTTGGAAAGCAGTTCAGAATCTCAACTTTGGAACATGCTCTTCTTCCTTCTTTTCTGCCTCTCTCAGATGCCCTCCATTTTTTCTCACCGTGGGGTGTGCACAGGAATGAACGGTGAGAGGAGACTACTATACACAGTTCCCACAAGGTCTCGTTAAGTAGATGGGACTCCATAGTCAACCATATGGAGTGCTGAAATTTTTGGGAACAAACCAAAATGGTAATCTAAAGTCTTATTTAGGAAATAAAACTTGTGTGACTAGAAATAGACCAAGACCTAAATATAATTTGGTTTATGTGCATTCTGGTATAAGGCACATGTCACTCGTAGGTTTTGAGGTGGTCAGCAAAGGACAGGTATATTTCCTCCTTTAAAATGTGTCCACCAGTCTGGGAGCTGCTTCTAGTCTTTTCCATTTTGATAATTTTAAAATGGAATTTTTTCTACCTTACCAACAAACCTATACTTACGTAAACATATATTTTTTTAATATTGTCAGTCCCTTTGAGGAACTGAGTGTTCGTCCAAAGACACTTTTGATTATGAATTATGACTTCAGAAATCTCACATCTACATTTCATTTTTAAAAGTATCATATGAAATAGTCTCTGAAATATCTGTCATCTCTTGGGCTTAAATGACAAAATAAAATTGTGAACTCTTACTGAGATTTTTATATTTTTTGCCAAATCATTCATGTTGCCCATGATATTGAGCTCTGATACGGTGGGTTCCGCTCTCTAGACTTCCAGGCATTGATAACTTCCTCACTAATTAGCTGCTTCATTTTAAGGCAAATGATTTAACCATTCTGAGCTTCATGTCCTTGTTCAGGAAGATTTTTGTATTTCATGAACTCAGAGACTTATATCAGAGGTCTGAATTTTCATTTTCATGCAAATTTAACATGTCATACTCATATTAGTTTGATCATTTTTCATATTTTTTCTTATAAACCCATTATCTTTTTTGTTTGCTAGTTTTTATAATTTGGCATATGGTTATTCTTTGTTGCTGGCTGTTTTTTTTTTCTGGGGAACTCACTAGAATGTATTTTTCTGGGGAACTCACTAGAATATATTTTTATAAAATAGTGTAAGAAGTATAGATTTTTAAAGCTGTAAGTGATTGAAAACAGCATCCAGCCCACGTGTTAAAAATAAGGAAAGCGATGGCAAGATTGAGGCCTTGAATTTGGTTTTAGAGGTAGGGTCTGTGAACTCAGAAGTTAGCAGATTGATGACCTTTCACATTTCACCCTGTACACACACCCCCTTTAGCTGTGTCATCAGCATTAGTGCTTCTACTCTAATGTAATCACTGGCTTGTGAAATTTCAGAATAAATCTTTGGTTCTGGTGTGATACCGCAGTTCCAGATTTCTGCAGCAAAGGCTCCAGTTCTCTGCTCTGTCATGGGGCTCAGCGCTGACCAGGCCGAGAAGACCACAGAAGAGTTACTTCTCTCCTTCTCCCTCCCAGGCCCCACAGTGCAGCAGGGCCCTACGGTGCTTGGCAGACTCCCTGGTCAGCATTTGTTTATCAACAGACTCCACCCTGGGTTTGTCTTTCTTTGGGTGGTGGTAAGGGTTGTCTGCTGCCCCAGGTGGGAGGCAGCCTAGTGTGACAGAAAGAGCAGGGACCCTGGCTCTGCCTTTAATCAGCTAGATGACTTGGATTGTGTTAGCCTCACTGTTTTAAAATGTGGGTTTTATTATTATTCAGATATGGTGATAATAGCACATGAGCGGGGGTGGTGGCAGGGAGGCAGCACACGGGGAAGCACCAGGGTTGGTCATGAGGCAGAGGGAGTGAAGGAGAAACAAGGAGAAGAGACTTGATTTTAGTTTCCACAGGATGAACACCAAGGCAGGGTGAGCAGGTTTAGAATTAGCTAGGTGGAATGATTTCAGCAGACCCTGGGGCCTAGGAGCTGGTGCTTCTTGTCTGATACCTGGACAGTTGGTGATTAGGGTACAGGATAGTCCCCCGCATTGTGACCCAAAATAAAGGAGTTGATTGGGATGTGGGCTCTGAACTGGTTGTTTTGCATATGTGGGCTCTGAACTGGTTGTTTTGCATAGGTGAGTCATTTATTAGCTCTAGGAATTAGCTAACCCTGGGAAGGGCAGCCCCTCCAGTGTCAGCAAAGCCTCAAGATGTCAAAGGACAGAATAAAAGGAATAAAAATACATGCTTAATATACTTATGAGGCCTTAGAATTTTTTATTTGAAATAACATAAGTAATTATATTATTACTAATGTAATGTTACTAATAATCCTAATATTATCACTGAAAACAGTACTGTGGTATAGTCATTATTTCATTTGATCTCAATATAATGAGAAATGAAGTATGGATTATTATATTCTTATTTCAAATGTAAAATATGAAGATAGAGGTTTACTTACTAAGTTTACAGTAACTGTCCACACTTCACTTGCTCATTGCTCTTCAGAAAAGAGAACAGAATTACATTTACTGAGTGTCTTACGCATGTCAAATATCTTCTTAGGTGCTTTGGTATATTATGTTATTAAATATTAAATAAATAAAAGGATTTAAATACTCTTAAATAGTCTTAATAACAATGTAGAAAGAGATTATTATGCCCATTATATAGATGAGAAAAATGAGGTTCATAAAAGTTAGAAAACTTGTTTCAAGGCTACGTATCCAATAAGTGGCAGAACTGAGATTTAAAATGACTGGGGTCTGTTGGACTCAAGGTAGTGAATGAATTTTATCTCGAGCATCAGCTTTGATGAGCTGATGGACACTATCTGGAGCAGTATGGAGAAGGGGTCTGAGGCTGTGTTTAGGCTCACTGAGAAAGTGTCACTCTTAGTGACCTTCGTCACAGGAGTGAGGGGAGAGAGGTGACACCCAACATTTATGTTTCATCTTGATGTAAAATTCTCTTTAAGGTCCCTTTCAGCTCCACGAGCCTATTATTTTAGGTAGCCGTGGGAATTGGGACTCTGCATCCCTCTGAAAGCAGAGCCTGAGACAGAGGTTTGTGTGCAAGTAGTTTGCTGGAGAATGTGACCCCCGGGAGCTGGAGCAAAGGAGGGAAAGCCAGACAGCGCCATGTTATGGAGGTGGCCACCACTGCACCTCAGTCTGGTCTGACCTGAGAAGCTTTGTGAAATGAATTGTAACTCGCCACATAGGGGCAAGGAGCATTTATATGTAGACTCCCAGCCACATTGGAGCAGGGCTGCCCTATGAGTGCTGCCAAGAGGCACAAGTGTGGGTGTATTTTTTGGGAGGGGTGTCACTTGAGGTATCCTGAGCCATAGTGTCGAAGAAGCCTAGGGGTAAAAAGCAAGAAGTGGGCAGAGCAGATGGGTGAAGTACCATTAAGATGCATTAGGGCGAAACCTGTAGAAGCCTGCACTGAACTTGGTCAGCTCGGGACTGGCTGGTGGAAGCAGTGGGCCGGAGGATCTTGACGTGGTGCCAAAGAGGTCGTTGGCTGGTGTTGACTTCTGTAACTCCATGACCCTTGCAAAGGATATATGTATGCCAGGAAAGTACTAGTGCCAACTAGTCTTAAATGCTTCCTGAACTTTCTCTCTCTTAATTATTTTTTTGTTTGATAGATAAATACCCTTCTGTTTATAAGTGATCCTGTTTTGAGCACTAGTGATTCTATCTATTATGCTTGAGACTCCTTAAACTCATGACCTCCATCAGCCTGAACCACACTATTGTAGAGGAGGTGTCACTGCCCTGCCTTGCACAGGAGCCAAATTGAATTGCCTGAGGTCATTCAAACTGAGCAGTGGGGCTGAGATTCAGACAAGCTTCCAGCTGATTCCAAGCGCATATTCATTCTGTGGTTGTCTGATGGGCAAAAGCAGAAAGGCCTTGGCTCTTTTTTAACCAGTGCGTGAGCTCTCACACTGGGCCTCTACAAAATGAACTTATTCTTGGGACACAGGCCCATCAGTATCCCCCACATAAGTCAACTGGAGACTGGCTGGTTTCTGTGACAGGTGCCAGAAATACCCACTGCGTCTCTGACTCAGAGATATGTCTCTGAGACATGATCTAAACCATCTGGGTAAGCACAAAGTGAAGTTGAAAGTCCCTAGAAACTGACCTTTCCCACCCCCCCACCCCCAGAAGTGCCAGAAGGCCACATTTTCTCTAGTACTCAGAAACATAAAATTAAAATATCAAGAATTACAAAGAAAATTAGTGTCAGCCTCTCCGAATATCAGTTTTGTCGTTTATGGAATAAGGATATGGGTTTCATGACCTCTAGGGTCACTTCCAAGCTGAGTTTTGTGAGTCTGAGGCTCCACTGAAGCAGACATCGAGAAGCCAGAGGGCAGGGGCGTGGTTCAACATTGCTGTTTCCCCAGTGTTCAGCACATGGTAAATCCCCCTGTGTTTACCCCATGCAGTGGCATGCAAAGCTGATGGCCCCCTTTCTGCTTTCCTTTCCTCCACTCTCTGACAGTTCTTCATCCTATCCGAGCCCCCAGAAATTCTGCTTCCGAAACACACCCTGTGCTTAAAAGATGGTTGGAAATTCAGTTATAGTTTAGTGTGAAGGATTTCAAGGCAGTGTATTATCTCTTCCAGCTATATTTGCAAAGTAAGGATTATACCTAATTGTGAAATTAAAGGAATTTTGTCCATCAGCCAGTTTCATTTCTGAAGGACAGGGACTCTAGAGGCTTTACAGTCATCCCTTGGGCATAAAACCCAAATTGTAGTCAAAAGACAAGGCAGGGGTGTGAGATGAGGTAAGGAGTGAAGAGCTGGGCATGCAATGACCTCAGGGCATTGCTGGGGAGTCAGGCAGTCCTTCCTCTGGCTACTCCTGCAAATCCAGCAGGTATAGAGCACACAGGGTGAATGATGTGAGTGTTTGGGGCAGGAGTCTGCACCGGGTCCAGCCCAACTCCTGAGCCTCTTTTCATGTGCTGTGTGAGCTAGGGATGGTTTTTACAGGTGACTATTTGCAACCGATTCGGTGATTGGGAACACTAACTCTGAACTTTAATTAAGTGAATGTTAACCCCATCCTTGACCCCCGCCAAAGAATTGCATTTATTTTGTTAGTAGGCATGTATTATTTTTTTAAGTTGTACTTGATTATTATTATATTTTAAATTTCATCAATGAGAAGTACATGGAAATTTTGTCCCCTCTCGTTATATAAATACTTATGTAATATCATTGATTTGGCCTCATGGCCCACAGAGCTAAAATATTTACTCTCCAACTCTTTACAGAAAATATTTGCTAGCCTCTAGTCAAGAGGAAAAGAAACCTGACAGTAGGAAGATTCGTAGGGCTGTGGGAGAGGATAAAAGGGAAACAGGAAAGGTGAAGAATGTCACAAATAAAATGGAAGATGTTCTCTCTAATTGTGTGAAGAAGCACTTATGTGGAATCTTTAAGGATGAGCTAGCTGCTCCCTACCCCAGGGAAAGTCTCTCTCCTGTGTTAAAACACCCATGGCACCTCCACACACAGATGCGTGTGAATACCCGCAGTTGACCTGCCATGATGACAGCGTGACCCTGAGCCCAAGTCACACTCTGCCACGAGTTCACCATGGGGTGTGGCGAGTCGCTTCCCCTCTGGCCTCACAACTATTTGCCCAAAGTTTCCAGTGAAACTTTTTTCGTGAAAGCCAGTGGGTTATCCCACTCCTTGGTCTCCTTAAAACCTCATTTCTGGTTCCCAAGGAGCTGCTCTCACAACCTTTCACTTTGGTCCTGGAAACTTCTTCCCTAATGCGGCCGTGGCCAGTGTTCTGTCCTTAGCTCTCTGCCCGTCTTTCTGTACACTTTCCCTCCAAGTTCTCATTTCTTTCCAATCTGAGCACGTCACGGCTTCCCATTGTCCTGACAGAGGTCGGACCCCATCTGCGGCATACGAGGTGTTTCTACCTGCATCTCTCTCCCAGCAGCCCTGACAGATGCACGCTTCCTACCCTCTTCTCGTCATGCTTAGCCATGCTCGGTGCTGCCCCCCAGTTCCAGGGCTTGCTTTGCTTGCCTGCTTTGCCTGCTGAACCCTGTCTGCCATCCTCCTACCTTTGCTGGACTGACTTCCAGTTCTTTATTTCCCCATCTGTCTTGACCCCTGCCCATCAAATTATGATGAGTATTTAAACATGGTTTTAAATGTAAAATGGATTAGATTATCTCTTTGAACACTTCAGATGAGTGTCGGGACAGTCACTACTCCAATGCCAAGACATTCCTAAATGCCAAGATTTTGTACAGACCTTAACAATGAAATTGATCAAGTCAGCACCAATAATCCAATACTAAAAATATTTCAGTACTAAAAAAGAAAGGCTGCACTTTTTGGACAGGCTTTTTATAACTTAGTCAAATCATACGTGTCACCCCCCTGCTTCAGACTCTGCATGGCTTCTTGTTTTCCTCAGAAGAGTGAACATGTCCTAGCTGGGGTGGCAAAACCCTCACGAAGCCTCCTCCCATCCTCTGGCCCCTGTGCATGGGGCACCAGCCAACTGGTCTCTGTTCCCCGGGCATACCATGCTGGTTCCCCTTTGCACCCATGCACTTTTGACTGGAGTTCAGTCCCCACATTTCTATGACACACTTTTTATTGTCCAAGGTGCAGCTCAGATGTCATCCTCTCAGATTGTCTTTCTTTGCCCTCCTTTCTATTCTCTCACTCTCAGATGAACTCATTTCCTTTTGTTCATAGATTTATCACAGTCTGAAACTTTCTGGTTCATGTATTTGTGTACTTGTCTGTTTACAATTACTGGATTGTAATTTTCAGGAGAGCAAAAATCTTATCTACTTTTGCTATTATTAGGCCCCCTTCGATTGTCTTGCCACATATGCATCTATTTGGGATGTCAGTTCACAGGTCTGATTTATTCTCTTCTGGGAATGGGTCGCTTTTCCCTCAAAGTGAACATTAATCTTTGATGTAACAGGGTTACATGTTTGGGTTTCAAAGAAATTCTGCATGCATACTTAATATAGAAAGAAAGGTTTGTTTGCAAAGCCATGAGAGCTGATGTAATGCTAAACATTAGCATAGTGCTTCAGATTTCAACAATGCAAAACAATTATTTTGCAGTCTTTTGATGATAAAATAGAAAACAACCTAGATAGTAGATATTTGGCATTGTATTTTTTTGTTTTGAAAAATTAGTATACTATTTTTTGAGAAATTCTTTTCAAATCTGAGTTCATCATCTTCATTTTTAAAAGATGGTTAACGATTTAAAGAAAATTTTTGAATTCTAGTATATTCTAAACCAGTCTCCTCTTTAAATCTTCAGCAAAAAATAAGAATTCAAACACTAGAAGACCATATTTGACCTTTACTTTTTGTACACTGTAAACTTTTCCAGATTATTAATCATGTGAGTTACTATCTGTAGGTTCTCTCAAATTTCATCTCATCCCTCAAACATGTAACAGAAATAGTATATGCATAGTGAATTTACCACAACTTTTATAATCCCTTACTAGAAAACCTAAATCTGAGTATTCTGTAAGAAGACATTGATAGATACCATTCAAGTGTAGAAATTTCTCAGATTTTACTTTCTTCATATATTGCAAGAAAAATTATAACAAAAGTTTTATAAAAATATGTATATGTGTGTATATATATATGTATACATATATATATATACATATATATATATATATATATATATATATATATAGTCAGGGTTTCAGACTGAAATATTTATAGACTTACATATATAGAAAAAGACATGAGATTTTGCAGTTTTCCTTCAAATACTGTAATGTATAATTTCACACAGAGAACATTAGAAAAAAGTATTCTCTCCTTGAGTTCCATTCTGTATCTCTTACCACCTACCTTAGCTCTACATAATATCCCATATGTCTTTCCTCATTACCAGCATATTTTAAAGTGATTAGAACTTTGTGGGTGGCAGAGATACATTGGAGAACAGTTCATAATTGATATAAACCCCTTGAGGGAACTTTAGAATTTATTTTAATATATACATATACATACATGCATGCACACACACATACACACATCCCACATACCTCCCCCCACACACAATTCATTTTAACAGAAATTTGGACATGACTTTTAATTATGAAAACATATTCAAAATACATAGCCCTGTCTGTAAGTAAACTTTGTTTATATTCTCTTGACATAATCTCAACTGGGTACTATTCATGATCTAACTAGAGCTAGATTCACTTACTGATTTCCTTACAGGACTGGAACCTCATACATTGATTTTTTTTTTTTTTTTTCTGGTATACATCATGGATCAGGTAGTGGCATCTGCTGGCAATGAGTGATATTGCTTTCTAATTCTATAGGTAGCCTGGCTTTTCATACCAGTACATCCCTGAAAGGCAGATCATGGTGTTGTTTTTTTAGAACAAACATATACCTGAAGAGATAAACAATAAAACAGAGTGGCGATGACAGTTTACATATTGGCCAGTATGTGACATGTTGAAGGAAGAAAATGAACGTCCATCGGGAATGTGCTGTGCCTGTGCAGTGGCGTGTTCTTTTACGCGCTATCGGAGAGGTGAAGAAACTTGCCCAAGTTCACACACTGGGAAAGGCAGGAGTCAAGGAAAATCTGATTCTGTGGTAGAGGTTAGGATGATCTAGTTTTTGAGGCAAAATAGAAAAGACGATTCAGAGAAGGACTTGGGTGGAAGTTAACACTGCCATGTACTGCCAGTTGTAGTGTGTACTGCTTCAGTTTTTCTGTAAAACAATTTTCCAGTATGCATTGAAATCCCTAAAAATGTGCCTGCCATTTGATGAATCAGTTCCAATTTTAGTAATTTATCCTTAGGAAATAATTACAGAGGTAATTGAAGGCTTATTAGGATATGTGGTTATTGCATCTTTATGTATGTGTACTATATATTACAGCATTTACTATAATTCATGAAAAATAAATTATCTAAATAACAACCCATAACAAAGAGTTATTAATATAAATTATAGTATATTCCTATAAAGGAATTATATTCATCCATTAAAATAGTTTTAAAACAACGTTTATTGACACTAAAAAATGATTTTCGATGCTGGTTATTGATACTATATGATGCCATTTTTCAAGTAAAACTCTGTATTGTGTGGGTGTATAAAGAAGATATACCAAAATACCAAAATACCAAGAGATAAGTTTTCTCTGAGAGATAAGATGACAGCACATTTATTTTCATCTTTCTCTCATCTCTATTTTATAAGTTTTCTTCAAGGAAAACATATTATTTTTAAAATTTAAAACAGTTTACATCTTAAGGAAAGAATTAAGAATACAGTAACAAGAAGCAACTATGGGGCCCAGAATACAGAAAGACCCAACAGACATAGAACTGGAGGGGGATGAGTCCCATCATTGGGCAGTTAATGGGAAGTGACGTTAAACAGCAAGAACATCTGGCATTGCCCTAAAGATGGTATTATGATGTGTTATACAGGGAGGGGCAAGAGGCACCCTGTACAGGTGCATAGGTGGCATCAGAGATGGCAGCCATAGTGCTAAAGAGAAGCCAGGCACAATGATATATAAATAACACTTGTCCCAGAGAAACTGGGAAACCAGGAGGAGAACAGAAGATAGGAACTAGAGTCAGCTCAGGGAGTGAGTATAAATGCAGGACAGAGAGAGAAGCAAGTCTAACCCAGTATGAAGTAATCGAACAGCTGCCCCTCCCAGGAACAGTGCTTCACCTTTCCCCTGGATAACACTCCAGACAAGCTTTGTTCCCCCTCCTGCCACCACACTGAAGATGTAGAGACTCATCTGTCTGCAGATGAAGCATAATATCTAATGGACTAAAGGTTGCCTAAGGCTACTATGTGCTTAGACCAAATTGGGGAACATACAAATAAAATAAAACCAACAGATGGAACCAATATATATTTTTTTCTCAGTTATTTTTTCCCTAGGAAGCAAAGGAGATTAAATACATTTCTTAGACTTCAAACATACCCCTAAATTGGGATTGTTTGCAACATCTAGATGTCTTCAACCTTGCAAGAGCTTTTGATTATAAAGTTTTGAAGACAAAAAAGAACACTGGACTCTGGTCAGGAGACCGAGATCCTGTTTGGCTGCCATGTCTGAGTGAGGATGTCACTTCAACTTTTTCAATCTCAGTTCCTTCATCTGTTAAGTGAGATTAAATGAGATAAAGGTGGAGGATCCTTTCAGCCCTGAAGCTCCAGGATTCTCTGGACCTGAAACTTCACTCTTATTTCATAACCATATTATCTCTCGTGACCCCCACTCCCAAATACAAGAGCCACAAGAGGGAAAATTGATCACAAAAGGTCAGACTGAGGGAAGAGCTGGCTCTTTTTTCTGGATTCTTCTTACAAACTGACAGACTGCCTAAAAAGAGCATTTTAGCATTCTTTTATTCATCTACTCATTCATTCAAGAAACCAATTGAATGACCACTTTTGTCCCTGATATTGTGGTGAGTCTTAGGTAAACAAAACTCAAAAAGATACCTCTCCTGATGTCAGGAAACTTTCTGTATTGGGGAGGATTTTTCAATTCTTTTACTGTATATTCTGAACTTTTCCTCTTCTCTGACCCCTTCCACCCACACTACTTCTAAGAAATACTATGATGGAAGTTGATTGAATATATGGATAGTATGGAGGTAGAGAAATACTGAAAACCACTGGTCTGGTACAGGAGACAGACTCATATACAGGCAATTACAAACTGCCATCATATGATCTATGACAGAGCGATATTCTTTCGGCCATAGGAACACAGCCACATGAGCATACTTGAACCCATGTTTCTTATCCTGTTTCCAGGAGTTTCTCACATATCTAGCTTTAAGGCTCAATCAACAAGTATTATACATCTATTTAAAAAATTACGCTAAAGTTCATCTAATTTCTTTCTGTTCCCACTGCCTCTTCCTTAATCCAGTTTTCCATCATCATTTACCTGGTTTATTATAGCACCTCCCAACTCATCTCCCTGTCCCCCTGGAGTCCATTTTTCACACTATAACAAGAGTGATCTTTGTAAAACACAACTTTGATGGTGTCTCTCTCCTGCTGTTATACATTTAAAGTCTCAACCCTCAGTGCAGGTTGGGTTTTCTTCTCTGTGCATTTGTCTCTGTGTATCATTCAGTGTTGTGATTGCCTGCATAGTCAGCTTTCTCCTGGACGACACAGAAAGCTCTCTGTAGACTGCCTAATTCATCAGTGGATAAATGAGCTTAGCATTGTGCCTGGCACAGAGTAAGTGCTTAACAGTGTTTTTTTAGATGAATGTAAGACATCAGGGTGGAGGCCATCTTTAACTGAAGTCATGGGCATAGGTAAAATCTGGATAGCAGGTGCTCAGTAAGGGTTTTGTTGAGTGAGCAGAGAGAAAACAAAGGTTAGTGTGCTAAGAACAGACATAGTAGGCTAAGAACTCTGAGGAACACTGACATGTCACTGGGCAGTGGAGAAAGGTAAATCTGTGAGAGTGATTGCAAAGGCAGGAGGAAAGAGACTGTGAGAAGGGCGCTGAGAAGCAGAGAATCTTAACACATGCTTCTTTGTGTCCCCAGAGCCCAGCACAGGGCCAGATGAATGAATGGTAGTCTGCAGATTCAGATTCTGCGGCAAAGTTGCATACCACAAGGACTCAGAAGTGGTCATCGAGTTTAGCAATTAGGAGATCTTTGATAATCAGCTGGGTGATTATTAGTAGTGGAACATTTGGTGCAAAAGCCCGGGGAAGGAATGGAGGTGAGGAAGGAGAGGTGGCAAGTGTAGGACACTCTTAGAAGGAAAGAGAAGGGGACATGTTGGGCAATCATTGAGGTATGACTGGAGGAGAGAGGAGTTTCTGTTTGCTTGCATTTAAAGGTGGAAGATATGTGAGGACATATGTACACGGAGGAGGAAACCTCTACCCCCATCCCTCTGCTTGCCTGCAGGCAGAGCCCCATGAAGATGTGTTGGTCCTGGCAAGGGCTGCCGACTGGGAGAATGCATTGTGAGTTCAGGGAACACCATGTTTTCTAGGCAACAGCAAGGAGTCAAGGAGGCAGAGGTGAGAACTGCCTCATCACAGAAACATTTCATAGTCCCCAGAAGAGGAGTCTTTTTGAAAAGAGGCAAGCACAGGTCCTGAAGTGGCGGGGCTGCAGAGGGTTATGGGCCAGCTATGACCTTAGTTTTTCCCTTTTCAAAAATTGAACTTTGCCTATTAGGTGACTTAATACTTTCTCCTGTTCTGTATGTTCTTTATATTTCTCTAGTAATGACAATAATGATAATGGTAATAATAATAATAATGATAAGCCAAGTACTGTATCAAGTGCTTTCATAAGCAGTGTCTAATTTAATCCAGCTAATAACTTGAAGATATTGATAAAATCGTTATCCCCCTTTTGTAGATCAGTAAAACTAGTTGAATAGATATTTTCTAATAATGTATAATAAAGTCAATGACAGAATTATGTTTATAAACATTTTTTGTACTCAAATTTTAGAAATAAAGTCTTTTATAAAGTGAGGGTATACAATGTTGAAGATTTGTAAAAGTAATTTGGTGTTAAATACATTCCACAAAAGACAGTTGATAACAAGAGTATGTCAAAGTGTCCTTTTAATCTCTTTTGTGTCCTTAGAGAGTTATGTTATAAACAAATTGTATTTAGAAAAAATACACCACATTATTGTGTTGGATTTACCAAAATTTTATATCTTGAGTCGCGAAAAAATTAATTTTTAAACTGTTTACAATCCCGTTTCTAATAATTTCTTTTTGAAATTAAAATATTTCTCCTGGCCAACAGATAAAAATATTCTCGCTCTTAATGCTTACTATAAAAATGCAGAAGTAAATGATAGTGGGATCATAGCTCACGTATAAAACATAGTTACTATTTCTTTCAAAGCACCAAAATATAAATGCATTTAGGATCAATACTTGAGTCTTCAAGCCATTGCAACCAGCTGAATTCAAAATATATTTAAATATATGCTATAAATGAGTGATGATAATACACAAGAATGACAGTATCTCTTGCATTCCCTGTGCAGTTCTCAGAACTAATTTTTCTTGTGATAAAACAAAACCAGAGGCAAAAAAAATGCATGTTCTTAAAGTAACTTAAAGGCCTGCCTTTAAATAGACAACAGACGCTAGGGACATCAACGCCGGGGGATCCTAGCTGCATTATTAATCATTTTTATGTTGCAGAATTACGACACATAACATACATGAGAGTCTACACTGCAGTTTTAACAAAAGACCTTGATTTAAAAGGATTTTATTCTCACCTCCTAAATACCTACTCCTTTCTTTTTAATTCAGCTTAGATTCATCAAGAGGATTTAAATATATTTAAAATTTTGGAGGGCGAGAAATACTCCTTAATATCAAATAGATTAAAAACTATGCGTTGAATGGTTGACTCTGGGGCTTTCACAAAACTGGCCATGAATGCTGAAACCATCTGTTTTTCTGGACGTTGTCAGGGTGAGTGTGGCGGAGGCAGCTGTTTGAAAAGCGACGCTTTGGATGATGAACCAGCCCATTGTTTCTAAGCAATTCGCTTGCATTCAGAGGCTCTACCCAAGCGTACTATAGAGTAATCAAAATCAAACTATTGTTTGTACCAATCATATTGATCTGAAAAGAACGTGGTGGGATGACCCCATTGTAGATGCAAATAGTTGTTCTGAGCAGCTGTATGCTGGCCAATATGTACCTCAGTAGGAAACAGGCTTGGAAGCTAGAGGGCTCTCTGCACCCTACTGGGGGAGGAAAAAAGATTATACCAGATTGAGCTGCAGTTTAAAGGGACTGGGGGAATGAAGACACAGGACTGTTAGTATCAGTGGTAATTGTCTCTCACGAAAAAACTGTCGACATTAACTCTATAGTGATGAAGTTCTCTTTATATTAAAGCTTTCTGTAAACTAGAAATTGAAGATCTTCATAAATTAGGTAATGACTTAAGACTAGCACAAAAAGTGATTTGCTTTGGTTGCAAATGTCAAGTCTTGACTAGTTTTGCAAATCAGAAAATGCACAATCCTGCCTTTTCTGGAATTATTCATATACTGTTTAAAGTTTTATAATTTATTTACAACTCAGAAAAACGTAGCAACAATATTGATACTGCAATATTTGCATGAATATTAAAAAGGACATTTTTGTCTATGCAGAGAGCAAATGGAAGCACACAAAATGCAAATAATACTGTTCAGTTTTTTTAATATAACCTGAATGCTATCCTTTATCCATTAACATTTAAGCTTTTTGGTTGTCCTTGTCACTTCATTGCATGCATGCTAATATCTTCTCATATAAAATTTAATCTATTGAACTAAATGAAGGAATTAGTATCTGAAAGACATCTTTCATTAAGCAATTAACGAATCTCTCCAACAAATCTATGAAAGCATATGTGTTTATATTTAATAATTATTTGTATGATCAGCCAGTTATAACACATGCATACATTGCATTTTAGTCGTAGTATTACTATACCTAAACTTACTGTCATTGTCTTGTAGAGTCCTAATAAAATGTGTTTAAAACTGGTTATTTGCTAAAGAAAATATACATCTATAGTTGATCAACTTTCAAAATTTCTCTGTGGTTCAGTATAGAGCAGTGATAGGTCCCTCAAACAGGGCTCTTTGGTTGTGAATGCAGCTTTGTGGTATATTGCAGTGAAAACCAGAAATATCAGGGTAAAATTAAGAGAATTCATAGATTTGTAAATGATGTTTAACAGAAGGCTCACCATCATATGTGCCAACCAACATTTATTGTCAGATATAGGGGCCATGATAAGACTTGAATTTGAGTCTTTCTTAAGAAAAAAAATATATATCATATCTGAGTTATCTTCAATTTTCATAGCTTAAATAGTTATTTCTGCACAACACTTTAATTAGCAGTCTACTCTAAATATATTTCGTTATCTTGATGTCACTGTGTGTTTGGCATGGGGTAGAGCCTATGAAATATACTATCATGGCAAATTTAGTCCATCACTAGGTTGGTAGGCCTATGTAATGAGAAAGAAAAATGCTAAAATTTATTTTTCAATTAAATCTTTAATTTTTACTTGAATTATATGTCTGGATGGAATGACTATGAAATATCTGAAAATAATCTTCATGGGCTTAAACTTCTTAAATGTTTTATGTATACCATTAATTGACATAGACAATATTTCATTATTCTAACAAAGTTGATTTCCCCTTTACTTTTAAAAGAATGAGACTAATTGCAGCTTTTTCAAAAAAAAAAAAAAACTATAAAGGATTTATTCCAAAAAGCAATTTTCACATTATATTTCCAGTATAAGTAAACATTTGGTCAAATTCACATGCCTATCTGTATAAATAACTATAGCTATGGTAAGTGATATTCTGAATGATGACACTGAGGTGCCATAATGACATGTCAGCTACCAAAGAATAATTGATGTTCATAATAACTGTGCTTAAAAAAAGCTTCTTATTATTGGATTTTTTAATGTGCCTATGGGAAAGTTCAGTTTCTTTATATGGAAAGAAACAATTTACTGATCTAAACTAATAAAATGAAGAGGATATTAGGATATGTTATGCAATTGAATTATTTTCCCCGAAGTTCATATGTTGAAGCCCTAACACCTAGCACCTGAGAATGTGATAATTTTTGGAGATAGAGCCATTAAAGAGGAAATTAGGGTCATGTGGGTGGACACAGATCCAATCTGAGTGGTGTCCTCATAGGAAAAATAATTTGGACACACAAAGGGATGCATATGTACAGAGCAAGGACCATTTGAGGACACAGTGAAAACGTGACCATCTGCAAGCCAAGGAGAGAGGCCTTAGAATAAACCACGCCTTGTGACACCTTTGCGGTAGGGTGTTTGTATTTTAGTACAGATGAGGAAGCAAAGGCTGAAAGAGGTTACGATTTGCCCAGGGACCCACAAGCTAATTACTGGGAGGCTAGGTTTTGCACACATGTCTGAGCGTCTCCACAGCCTTTTGCTTAACCACCATGCTGCCCTCTGTCTCAAGCATATAAAGAAATATATCAATACTGTTTAGGCAGCATAAATGTAGAACTATAAAAACTAGATTTTTGATCTTCATTAATAGAAAAGCTACTCAACAAAAATGGTCTATTACCCAGGAACTTTGTTAAGAGAGGTTAATATTATATATTAAATATTTCACTTTTGCTAATTTATTTCTGTTAGTGAATTGATTAGAAAAACTTCACTTGTATTCTATAGTATGTAAATCTTCATTATAAATTACATTAGCAGAGATGCTAACAGAAGGAGTTTAAGTTTGTTAGAAAAAGGTATTACAAATAGATTATTATAAAATAAATAGTATAGGAAATTAATAACATTACTTTTTAATGTACTGAATATGTTCATAGAAAGTTCAACTTCTTTATATGGAAAGAAACAATTTACTGCTCCAAGCTGGAAAAAAAAAGAAGGAAAATATGTTATTTTTGACAGGCCGTGTCATTTACTGCTTTTCTTTTTTATTGAACTGAACTGTATGACTCAGGTTGTGGTTAGAAGTTGAAGCTGAGAAAACAAGTAGAACAACCTATTGATATTTGCTCATATGGGTGAGGGGCACTATTTATGGAAAAAAAAAAACAGGGACATAATGATGCATCTTCTTTTTTGTTTTCTTCCACCCTGTCATCACTTGGTATCTTCATACTTGACAAAAAAGAAAACCATTTAGAAAACTTATAGACCTGCTCTTAATTTTTTAAACATGTAAAGAATACTTACTTTATGTTGTGCAAAAGTGTCTATTCAATTGAAGTTTTGAAACAAATCAAGGAAATGAGAAAGATACACTATGCACTCATCAGCAAACAGAACTTTAAAATACCAACAGCATTTCAAAACAAGTAGCCAAAGCTGGATCCACCTCATCCATTCTTGTGGCCCTTTTATCTCCTTGGTAATGAAGTTGGCTTTTCCTAAATGATCTGCTTCTGAGATTAAAAAAAAAAAGTTCCAGACATTCCACAGTGTATTATGACAGTTATCCAGGTGATGTCAACTTGGAAGCTTGAACCCATAGTCTAATAATTGAAATGCCAATAGTTAAGAGTATCTGATACTTTCCTTCACAGTTCCGAGTCTGTCCTTTGTTGAGGACACAGTTTCTAGACTGTGGCTTACAGCAGAGCCTTCAGGCACACATGAGAAGAAAGCAGAAACCATCTGCTGCTGATAGTATCATATGGCTGTGGTTAATGGTTATGGTACCCAATATAACATTAGAAAGTAGGAGAGTGAAATTTTCTCTTAGAGCATAAAACATCACTTTTATAAGGATGTGGTTGTTTTCTCCTGAGGGAAAGAATGGTAATGGTATTGACAAATACTATCCTTGAGATGTATTTTTATTAATAACATTTTACTATAAAAAGCTAACCTACAAGGGCTGTTTGTCTCTTTTGATTTGACAACTCTTTCTTTGCAGCTCTTACAAGTCATTAATGTTGAACCAAATAAGAAATACAGAGCCTACTAAACAAACCTAATTACTTCTAGCATTCTTCTTTTAACAAGGTAAAAAAAACAAATCTTTGTGATTGCCCAGGAGCCTTCTGGGAAACCAGAGATAGCTTTAGTTGAACACATAATTTTCTAGTTTTCCTCATCATAGATCTTCTATGGGAATAATGGTAACCTATCTGATAAATAAATCAGTATTAGAAGTTTAGAAAGTTTATATTAATTATCCTCTTTGTTGGTTATCTACAAAATAGATTGCTGGAATTTTAATTGTGATTGTGTTGGATCAAGTTGGAAAGAATAGATGCTTAACAATATTGAATCTTCTAATCCATAGAATCAATGAACATAGAATATCTCTCCACTTATTTAAATCTGTTATTTCTTTTATGAGAGTTTTATAGTTTTCTGTATATAGATTCTGTACATATTTTATTTTTATACCTAATACTTCATTTTTTGGTATTCTTGTAAATAGTGTTGTATTTTTCATTTCAAACTCCCATTTTCATTGGATATAGGAAAGCAATTGACTTTTGCATATTAATTTTGCATCATTGTAACCTTGCTATAATTTATTATTAGTTCAAGAGTTTTTGCTTGATTTTATGGAATTTGTACATAGAAATTTGTATCATCTACAAATAAAGATGGTTTCATTTCTCCTTCTTCTCTGACTCTCGCAATCTGTATACCTCTTATTTTCTTTTATTGTCTTTGCAGGCTGGTTAGGATTTGCCCTTATGCTGTTATATAAGAGTAGAGAGAGGGAACATCCTTTCCTTGTTCTATCATAAAGGAAAGCATTTATTCCTTCACCGTTAAGCATTATGTTTTTTTGAAGATGTTCTTAATCAAGTTGAGGAATTTCCCCTCTATTTCTAATTTCCTGAGAGTTTTTATCATCATGGATATTGTATTTCATCAAATTCTTTTCTCCATCCATTAATATTATCATATGACTTTTCTTCTTTAGCTTGTTGATATGGTGGATTACATGAATTGATTTCCAAATGTTAAACTACACTTGCAAACCTGGAAGAATTTTTGCGTGTATGTTCAATAAGACATATTGGTCTATAATTTTCCTTTCTCGCAATGTATTTCTCTGGTTTTGGTATTAGAATGAGACTGACATGATAGGATGAATAGAAAGGGTTCTGGAAGATTTGTGGAGAATCAGGGTCATTTCCTCCTTAAATGTTTGGAAGAATTCACCAATGATATCATCTGGGTCTGGTGCTTTTTTGGGAGGAGGTTATTAATTATTGATTGCATTTCCTTAATAGATACAGGCTTATTCAAATTATCACTTTTTTTATGAGATGCAGTAGTTTCTTTCAAGGAATTGGTCCATTTCATCTAAGTTGTCAAACTTGTGAGCATACAGTTGTTCATATAGTCTTCTATTATCCTTTTAATGTTCATGGGATCCATACTGATAAACCATCTTTCAATTCTGATATTGGTAAATTGTGACTTTTCTCTATTTTTTTTTTTAGTTAGCCTGGCTAGAGTTTTATCAATATTATTGATATTTTCAATGTGCCAGTGTTTGGTATTGTTGATTTTCTGTGATTTTCCCCCTATTTTTAATTAATTTATGCTACAAATTGAATTTTTTTTCTGCCTGCTTGATTCTTAAATTTCTCTTCTTTAATTTCTTGAGGTAGAATTCTAAATTATTTATCTGTTTTTCTTTATAATGTGTGTTGAATGCTATAAACTTCCCTCTAACCACTACTTTTATTGTATCCCAACAGTCTCAATAAATCGTATTTTCATTTTAACTCAGTTCAAAATATTTGTAATTTATCTCAGGATTTCTTTTATCCACATGTTATATATGACTCATGTAGTATAGAAATATGGTGTTTAAGTCACAAATATGTTGGGACTTTCCGGCCATCTTTCTGTTAACTTTTTTCTAACCTAATTCCATTGTGATCTGAGAACATACTTTGTATAATTTCTTAACTTTTGCTAAAGGTGTGTTTTATGGCCCAGAATGTAGTCTGTCTTGTTAAATGTTCCATGTAAGCTGGAGAAGAATACTTAATTTCTCCAGTGTTTTCCAGGTAGATCCAACTTTTGATCTATGTCATTTTCCTTCTCTCTGAAACACTTTTTTTAAAAAAAACCAATTTTTGTAGGGCAAGTTGGCTGGTGATGAATTCCCTTGATTTTTGTTTGTCTGAGAAAATCTTTGTATCTCCTTTACTTTTGAAGGATAATTTTGAAGAATAATATACCATTCATTCTAAGTTGTTTATTTCAACAGGAAATATTTCCATCTATTCTTTTTTTTTTTTTTTTTTTTTTGCTTGCATGAGGAGAAGTCTGCTATAACTCTTATCCTTGTTTCTCTTTAGGTAAAAGTTTTTTCCCCCCTCTGATTTCTTTCAGGATTTTCTTTTTATTCCTCTTTCTCTTTGGTTTTCTGCAGTTAGAATATAATTCTACGTGGTGTGGATTTTCAGGATAACTGCTAGATGCTCTTTGAGCTTCCTGAATCTGTAGTTTGATGTTTGTCATTAATTTTGAAAATTCTTAGTCATTACTACATCAAATATTTTTCTGCTTCATTCTTTTTACTTGTATTCCAATTATACATATGTTACATGTTTTAAAACTGTTTCACAGTTTTGGGATGCTCTATTCTGTTTTTTTTTTTTTCTCATTCTTTTCTTTTGCATTTCAGTTGGTAAGTTCCATTAAACTACCTTTAAGCTCACTGATTCCTTCCTTGGCTTTGTCCAATTTACAGATGATCCCATCAAAAGCATTCTTTATTTCTGTTGCATTGTTACTTGATTTCTAGCATTTCCTTTTGATTCTTTCTTAGAGTTTTCATCTCTGTCTACATTGTGCATTGGTTCTTACATTATGGGTACTTTTTCTATTGGAGCCATTGATATATTCATCAAAGTTCTTTTAAATTCCCTGTCTTATAATTCTGCAGTCAGAGTTGTATTGGAGTCTGTTCTGATGCTTGCTTTGTCTGTTCAGATTGTTTTCCCCACTGATTATTAAGATCAGTTGCAGCTTTTATAGTTATTTTACGGTTCTGCACTACTGTGAAAAGTGTGGACTACTTCTGTGTGTGTGTGTGTGTGTGTGTGTACGTGTTCTGGTCAAGTGATGAAAGACTTAGCATAGGAAACCTGTGTTAATGTTTTCACTTTGCTTTGATGTACCAAATAACATAAACCCATCTGAACATGTATCTTCAAATTGGCTGTTATCTTTCAGCTTCTCTTTGATTTGGTTGTGGAGTTCTTTCCTCATTCTCAGACTGTTATTGAGCGAGAATTCGTTTTGTGAAATTTTCTCTCTTAACAAACCTTTTCTATAATTGCATTATGAAGAATTTAGAAAACAGCAGAAATACCTTAAACATTTTGAAATCAGTTGTTTTCCTGATTTTGTTTTTTGAAATATGTGATAATTTCCTGGATATTTTCTTAATGATAGTAATAATTATAATAATAGCACATAACATTTTTTGAATCTTTAGTATATGTCAGCTTCTTTGCAGATTACTTCATATATATTATAAGAGAATATGATGCTTTTCTTCTACTCGACAAATATAATAACTTAAAATTTGAATGTATTCAAAAGAAAAAAAGTTTTTTGTACATCAGTATTGTTGAGGTAAATGGTATCTTAGATTTTTTCTCAGCTGATGCAAGAGGCTAGAGGAGTATAGGAAAGGACCTTTATAGAGTCCAGCCACTTCCTGCTTGCTGCATGAAACCAAGTGGCTCCCATGGCCTGAGTCTTGTCCTCTGGAGAAGAGTTGCAGATGCTGACCACTGAGAGCACTAAGGGAATCTAAAAGTTGCTTTTACACTATACATAGTAATTATATACTTGATTACTCGGTCATATGAAATAAAAGCTTAAGCCTGGCCCTGGTTTAGAAAAGGAGCTGACCTACTGCCTGGAGATACTAGCAGTGCAGGATAATTATTCTCTCCAAGTCCTCCCATAGAAAACTCAATGACCTGTGTTTACTTCTTTCTGGCATTATAAAAGTTATGTATCCTTTTATGTGCAGAGACAGTTCCTCGGGGATAAAGAGTTATGCATGCTCATTAACAGAAGAATATGCACCACAGCAGGTACTGTGTGCTAAACCCAAGACTTATAGCCCCATTGTCCACATGAGTGGCAAGCATAACCTCTCCATTGTGGTGGCAAATGCGAGGATGAAGAGATGATAAGGAAAGAGGATAATTTAAATGTTCTTGCTCTGTACCTTGATTAAATATTCAGATATATTTCACATTAACCATGCTTCTTCAAAAGTTGAACTCCAAGTATGATTAAAGCATCACTATTTTGCTTAATTTCCTGTTTTGAAATGGAAGATCCTTTTGAAATTCTGTCTTGGAATTGACAAAGCACTCTGCCTTGGCTGTGAACTTTAAGTATTGGTTTTAAGTCGTTCAGTCTAAAAAAACTTTAGATTGTTATCATTGGACTTTCTAGACTGACTTTTCCTGACTCTGTTGACAGGTATATTAACATAATCTTTGCCTAAAGAATTCTGCTTTGTCAGCTGATCCCTACTTTTCAGGTTAGAAGAATGAAGTATTGGAACAGATGCAGCCTTTTGATGTTGGAATCTTCCTGACAATTACTCTATTCAATCATTCAGGTCCTTAGTGCCATTTACTATTACGATCAATGTATACATTATGTGAAGGGCTGATTCATGAGAATTATCATGAAAATTGGTTCATTGGTTATATATACATTAAAAGATCTCAAGTGAACAGAAAATAATTTTTGCAGAAAAAATAATTTCAGGAAAGCAATGAATGCTTGGAATTATGCCCTTAGGAAACTAGTCTGCGAAGGGAAATGGTGTGTTATTACACAGAGTTTAAAAGAAATCAGAGGTATGAAAATTTAGGCTCAAATTAAGTGAAATAAATTACAATAAGTTATAATAACATGTTATCTTAGATCAGGCTCCCTCAAAATGGAACATCAGTGCAGGAGCTCCTGGGGAAATCTAAGGAAACCAGGAAAGCAAGACAGGGAAGGGAGGAAGTTGAGGAAGTGGGAGTGGGGGCAGTGAGCCCAGGCCAAATCTCCCAGAGGGTGGAGCGTGGGCCTCAGCCTTATCCTGCAGAATTCCATATCTGAATTACATTAATGTTTGTTGGAGGTTCATCTTCTCTCACCCTGTAATCACTGATTGACAGTCACAGGGTATGTGGGAAGGTCATAGATCCTCAGGCCCTTCTCACTCTCTGCACCTGCAGCAAAGTGGCCCCAGCAGCCTGAGCATTGTCCTCTGAAGAGCTGCAGGCTTCCCCATCGGATGCACCAGATTATAAATTCAGGGAGCGGGGTGAATGCAGAAATGGTAAAAAGGAGTGGGAGAGGGTTCACCATTGTCTGCTATGCAGATGATCCTAAGTTACTTAAGAAAAATATGAAAAAAAAAGTATAGAAACTCAATAAGGATATTTCAAATCTATATAATTTCTCAGATTAAAGGGAAAAAATCAAGCAGCTATATCAGGAATTCTTGATTGTTGCTTTATTCTTAAACAACAAAACCTGCTGTTTATTGAGCACCTGCTGTAGGTCAGAAACTGTACTGGACACTGTAAGTGTGTTAACTTTTGATCCTCATGGCAGTGAATATGGGTATTATTCCCCCACTTAAGAGCAGGCAAGGACCGTGCCTGGCACAGTGGTGTGCCCCAAATGATTGTTTAATGAGCAAATGAATGAATATGACATATTGAATCAAACATAGGCTGGCTGTATACTTGTATTTCATTTATCACATTAAAATATGTCTAGTAATTAAGTGGCTCACTCAAGACACAAGTATACATCTGTCTGACTCTAAAGCCCCAAGTGTTTTAATCTATGCCTGTATACTGCCTTTTGAAAAGAAAATTGTTTTTAAATACCTTCAATCTCTATTTCTCCAAAATAATAACTACCTGCATTTGTACAACACCACATAGCTCACACAGCCTTTCAAATTCATCATCCCATTTAATCTTCACCACCACCCAGGGAAGTATAACACCCTTTTTGCAAACTAGGTGCTGATATTCAGAGAAGTAAGGCTGCTCACTCAAGGTCACAAAGCCAGAAAGCAGTAGGGCTAACCAAAGCCAGCTCTCCTGATTCCAACTCCAGTGCTTTTTCCAAAATAAGAAGTTGTTTTGATTATTTTCTTTTTTTTTTTTTAACTGCAAATTTCCCCATGGAATTCATTTGGTGGAATTTATGTCATTACAAAGTAATCAGTCAATACATAATTTCTAAGTTGATTTCTGTGAAATTGCATTAAAATAAAGGATTTTTCTGACTCCCTGAGGTACATATGCAGTGTCTATAGTTTCTCAGATACATATGGCTTTATGGAGATGGCCTATGGTTCATTTTAAATCACTTCTGCAACAATTTTGCTATTTAAAAAATGAAAAGATTGAATATGAGAAACAATGGAGGGTTTTTTGCTATTGTTTTGTGTTCTTCTTTTAAAGCTTATAGGGCTGAAAGAAGATTTTTATCTACATACTGGTTCCATAAAAGGGATATATTTTTCTTTTAGTTTCACCTCAAGAAGATAACACCTTAATTAAACTCCAGTGGGCCAGTTTAATTAAAAAATGTCAGTCAGATCCTTACAAGGGGGCCAGATATCCATGAAACATACCGTCTGCTTCCTTTGTGATTAGTCAGAAATCTCTGACCTGGCCCCTGTTAGGACTGCACATGGAGGCAGTAGGCAGACCTCATGAGTTTCTGCTGCTGCTGGAGGGAGAGCGGGCCTTTGGTGGGCTAGTGAGCCAGGCTGGGACACAATGAGGAAAAGACACCAGAAAGATTATAAGGTGCCAGATTCAAACATTTAGAGACTCTCTTCTCTATCACTGTATTGAACCTAAGGGATTTGTCTTCGTATTTTCTATTCTCATCATCAAGAAGATGCCTAAGGAGTAGGTCACCTGCTTCCATACCTCTCTTCCTTTGTCCTTGCTTCCTTCCTCCAGTCTGGCGGGCCCAGCCCCCAGCATCGTGTCTGTCTGAGAGTGTTTTAGTAGCTCCTTCAGCCAGATCCCAGATACCTCTTTTAGCAAGGAAGCCAGCTTTCTAAAACTTAGGGCAAGTGCGATGTGAAGGATTTCTGAATCCCAGTGCGTTGATGGCCTACTGTCATCATTTCCCCTTCTAGGTGCTTTAAATACAAGATTTCAGTTAATCCCACTTTGTACAGATGTGGAAAAGGGAGGCTTTGAGAAATTCAGTGATTTTTCCCCAAATTATAAAGCAAGCATCTGGAGAAGCTAGGAATTGACTGGCAGGGCTATCCATGATCTGAAAAGCTTCCAACTAGACTTGCATCTCAGCCATCTCTTCTTCTTTATTTATGAAAGTGGTTTCATTGTTTTAATCTGATTACCACCCCATCTCCTATTTGCCTCCCCGCTTTTCCAGCACCCTTCCATCTCATATCAACAACCTGTTCCATAGCCTTTCAAACCTTTTTCCAGGAGCATACAATCAGACCATACCTGCATGGGTACACATTTTTGTGAATAAGGATTTTAATATTATTAGTTTTTTTAAAAAAATCATATTCTCGGCATCTTATTTTTCATTCAAGAATACATCATGGAAAAATTTTCTGGTGAACTGATTTAGTTCTAACATTCTTTTAAAGGTGTGTAATATTCTATAATATGAATGGTCCATAGTTTTTCTACTTTGTTTTAATTTTGTGGTAGTTGTTGTTTACTTTTCCTCTGTTTTGCCCCCAAGAAATAGTTTTGCACTATATTTAATTACATGTGATTTAATATTGTTGCTTTTATTTTGGTGGGATAGATTTCCTAGAAGTAGGTTTTTGGTTTGATGAGTATGTGTCTTTTTTATTTTAATAGATATCTTCAAATTACCCAAGCCATTTCTGGGACCTGTGATTATGCCTTTTATCCAAAACCCATCAGTCGTACATAAAAATGGATACGAAGGTGTTCCCCACTAAAATTTGACTTTCACAGACCCTGACTACCCCATGTCAAATGTGTGATAAACATTTCAGCCCAAGATCAAATTGCAAAAAAATTTCCCAGAGATGATATGTATACTTATGTATGTCTCAACTAGATTTCTGGGTTACTTAAAACTCACAAATTTTACAGATTTTACTTACTGGGCATTTGGACAGCAGATTGTTGTATAGCAAACCAATGTGGACATTTATTTACAGAAACACCCCCTGGAATGTCTCATTACAGAATTATAGGATGTTAAAGCTGGAACTGTGGCTTTGATGGTTCCTCCTTGTACTGCACAGAATCTCTGTTAATCATGGCTTGATGGGAGGATGTGCTATGCTGTTATCTTATTTAGTGCTTCGCTGAAAACCTATTTCCAAAATGTTTTCAAAACGTTCCAATTTTTAAAAAGAATGAGACATTTATTTAAATTTACTTTAAAGACCACTGATTCAGGTCTAATGGTTGTATAGTTTATTAATTAAACGTATTTAGCAGGAAAAAAAGCCAGTTACAATTCACTTACAATTGAGATTTTACTCTATTTTAACGTTATTTTAATGAGCTACAGATTTGAATGTGGGCTTTGTTCATCTGTTGCTTCCGCTCAATTGCAGTTTCACCCTAAGAAGACACAAGACAGATTGATCAGGCTTCCAGTCATTGTGAGGCTTAAATGAAGTGAACAGGGCCTTATGTTTCTAAACCAAATGAGAGGATTAAGGAAAAACAAAAAAGGAGGCAAAAAAATTTTAAGTTCCCCTTCCCCTCCCCCAAAACACTCTTTACATTCTTTAAATCATCTGTTTGCTGTTCTTAAATTTGCTACTACAGTATCCCAGTATTTTTTAGGATAGCATCAGAAGGTGACATCATAAAAATGAAAATTACGAACATCTCAGACAACTATTAGCATATGTAAATGTCAGGGGAAGCTACTGTCTTATCTAATTTTTGACATACGACAATTTCAATGTAAAAGTAAAACATTTTAATTACATTAGATTTTCTTTAGTAGATGTCATGTCAAAATTTAAAAAGCTATTTATCTGATACTTTGTTAAAAATTATTCCTCATTTATATGATTTAAGTGAAAACAAAATTTGTTTGAATTAAAATGATTTTGTGGCTAATATCTGTAGCCATATTTTCAACACTGGCTATTTTGGGGGAACTTCTGTGATGAGCCATGTAAGGTCCGGCAAACACATACTGAACTTGTTTTCCATTTTCTAAAGCAGCCTAGAGAAGCCATAGCTTGCAAATGTAGTTTTCCGCTGTATTTATATACCAGCTGTGATGCTCAAGGTGAAAAGGGAACTTCACACCCAGAAAACAGAGCTTACAGTGTGGTCTTAAAGCTGTGTGAAGCTTTGCCAAACTTCATTAACAAGAATCATTATTTCTAAACTTCCATAACTCAACCTTCTGATAACAACAAATCATGTATGTCCCCATTATATTATTTTTAAAAATTACAAATGGTTTATATTTAATGCAAGTTTCATAAGTTATCTTTTTTGGTAAGAACAGCTTCTAATTAATAATAATATCTTCTTATAAAAAAACATTCTGAGAGTAATCCAGATTCTGAATAATACAATAAATAAAACCATTTGCAGTAGATAATAGAATGCAAATATGAAGTATTATTTATATATTAGGTATACTCCAGGACAGTGGGAAGGTATATTTTTAAAACAGAATTTCCATAGGAGAGCACACTACTAAATAATTCCAGTTTCTAATGCTGTGCATTATAAAAATGAATCTTTTAATCATCCTTCACTTACATTTATATGCTGCTTATGCTTAACGTGAGACAGACCGATTTTAGTTTCTCCCACATTTGTTGCTTATTTTAATTATTGATGATAGGATAGTTGTGAAAACAATACAAGGTAAAATATAGAAACTAAGGTGTTAAAAAAAAAAGGAGTGGAAAAATACTATATGTGATTCTGGCTGAGCAGAGCCACGGAATTTAGTTAGAGCTTTCTAGAAGCCAGGGAAGATGTTTCTCTTATACTTAGTCACGTGGGTTGTATAACTTGGTGAATGACAGTGTTGTTTGTAATTTCAGTGAAAGGTGGGTTTTGTTTCATGATTTGTTATTTAAAATTAATGTTGAAGTTTTAATATATTTCCTATTAAAAACTAAAACAACCACAAAGCAAAAGTATGCAAGAAAGTTGAGGTTGACTTTATACGTAAAAAACTAAGCATTAAAAAACAAAATTAAAACAAGTAAATTGTAAAGATCTTATTAGCTTTACTCAAGGATTCATGAATCAAGCAGCATCCCATCTAGCAAACAGAAAGTCCCTCCGAGGAGGGGAACAAAATGAAAGACTTATAGGCAGAGGGAGGAGGGACAAGAAAGTTTTATTGACCAAGAGCTGATTGTTGGTGACAAGGTCTCCTTTCTTCAGGGCATGCAGGGGTCCATCAGGCAAATGACCTCAGTAGTGCTGACCAGGTAATTTCAGGCTGACTGGCTTAAGATTCCATTTACGACTGAAACTATGATTAAATTAGGTAAGTCTTGGTTTGGTGACGTGAGGCTTAGCAAAGTGACTCCAATTAGGGGCCTGTTGCCTTGTTTTTAACACAGGTAAGAATCAAATGTTTTTCTATAGTTTGTCATTTGTAATTATGTGTGACTTTTTAGTATTTTAGCTCTTGATCTTCTGTTTTGTTTTAAATAGTAGATTCTTATTTAAAGAAAAATGTTTGTTTATATGTTTAATTTTTGATAAATTTTTGCATAAAGAATAAAACCTCTTTGGAAGTAATTTGCAAATAGATTAAATCCAAACTATAATTGAGAGGCTTTTTGCAAATTCTGCTGAAAAAAATCTGCTGAAAATTATATAATACTTCCATTACACAGAGACCATTATGCTAGTTATTAATTATGATAAAAATTTAAATTGCATTCACATATAGTTTTATAATTACATTATTTAAAGGCATATTTTTATCATAAGAGACCTGTCTTTATTTAGTATGTCTTTTCAAATATACACATGACATACATTTGGTCTCAGAAAAAGATGTATGAATTAAAAGTATTTAATGACATGCAACCAGTCCTAAAGAGCTTAATTTCCTTTGATAGCATGTGTATACAAGCACTGTGTGCATGTTTTTGCATTGCTTAGAACATCTGAAATTTCTGTGTATCTAAGTAACCATGATTGTGGTTCATTTCACTTAATGGTCATTCGTATAATATTAAAGCTTTGAGAATATCATTATTTGCTTCATCTAATACCAGTTATGTTACCCTTTTATAAGACAGCTGATATTTTTATATAACAGAATTTCCTAATCTCTTGACTTTTTCACTTTACTGTGTTGTTCCTTTCAGTGAACATACACTCATAATGAGTTCAAGGTAAAGTTTTCAGGCTCAACGCTGTAAGTCAATTTTCATATAAACAATTGACAACAACCATCTTTGACATCATCCTTTTATTCATTCATCTTTATGTAAATGACATACCTGTGTGGTTTTTTTAAATCACTATTTCTAATGGACACATTAAAAAATCCTTAGGTATTCAGTGCTTTTCTGTAAATAAATGTAAAGTGGTAGTATTGTGCCTTAGATTAAAAGCAGACAAAAGGGACACCATTGCAAATTAAGCCATAAAAGTCTGAAGTGTTATTAAGAGGTTCACAGATACTATGTTCCAATCAGGCTCAATAAGGGTTGAATTCCTATTATGTTTCTTAACTCTCCAGAAAGACATGAGAAGAGATCCAAAGTTAAAGTCATCACATAGAAAGCCCTTAGTCCAGGGGCACATGAATGTATGACTGGGTAATGGGTCTTTCATCGCTGAAATGAAAACCTTTCGGTTCATTTGGAACCGAAGTTCCCCTTTGAGAAAGTTTATTTTAATGAGTTTCCATTTTATGCGTGGACTGCTCTTTAATCCAGGCTGTTCCATTGAGGTCTCACCCAATGAAGATGCAAGACAGATTGTCCAAGCTTGAGGCTATTGTTAGGGGTTGATGAAGTGTATGGGCCCTTATGGTTGATAACTGAAGTAGATGGTCAAAGCCAATAAATAAAACTTTAACTCTGATTGTTGGGTGCTTTATGCTGAAAAGGTTTCCATTAGCATGGATCTTTGGTTTTGAAGGACTTGTGAACCCAAAGGCAGCTCAGTAGCTCTGTCACACAAACTAAGTCACTTAGATAAGCAGCAATCTGTCCTAGCTAATCAACTCAGTTTGGCTTTTTAAAATTCCAGACTTCTTTTTGGAAATCAGCACTGTTAATATCTTGACAGACAATTAACATATGCAGATCTATCTGCCATACTATTGATTTATCATAAAAGTGGTTTAAGGCGAGGTAGTTTGTGCTTTGCTTTGTGAGTTCTCAGTAACATAAATTTCATAGTTAACAATTTAGTATATTTTAAGTGGTTGATATTTGAGTATATGGTAAGAGGAGGACATTTTACAAACAAAGTTAGTCACAGAACCATCTCAAGCGTCATAAATGTTGGTTGCCATCCAAGTAACATTCACACGCTTTCCTCAAATTTGTATTCTTCTGAATCCCGTTTAATCCAATATTTTGGTGATGGGTATCATCAGTTGTATACTCATAGTTGTCCTAAACCTATCAAAACCATTTGTCACATGTTGAAGTTCCATACAGATCTTACCCAGGGACCTCAAAATTATGCAACACTAATTTGGCATTTTAGAAGCCACTGTATCCCATGACTATTTCAGTCATGACTGTTGTAACAAAATAAATGGAAATTTGGTGACCTTGAAGGAGTAACCCTGCCTGCCATTGCCTTCAGATTGGAACATGAGAGTCTGGAGGGAGTCTACCTCATATTCACCTCTCCAGTTACCCTGAGGAAAACCCACCTCTAATATTTTTGAGGCAGGGATACAAATGTCTGCTGTTAGCCCACATCCTGTATCTGCCATTCTGCAAGGGACCTTGCATGCCTGGAATGGACCACTGCCCCTAAGAAGTTCCATCAAACTATACCCTCTAAACATACCTCAAACACTGGCTAACTAGTATAAACATAATGGCAGCTTTATAAAAATGTAGAAGCAGGATTCTGGAATTGTGGCAATATAGGATATTCTTACTTTTTCTCTATTTTGTAGTAAAACCTTTCAGAGTGAATCTTTATTCAAAGTGATTAGCAAGGATAACAACTACAGAAGTCAGAGGCAATGAGGAAATGAAAGAAGGTGGGTTAGGAAGCCTAATGAGGAAAGGGCAGCATAAGCGTTGTTTGCTAATTTATGTAAATTATCCAATGGGTATCCTTTTATGTCCCCTTTCTCCTTTGAAGAATACAGTATATAGTTTATATCCATGTTCACAGTTAGTGATTTCTTCCTTAATAAGCTTATTTACATTAGCTTACACTCTCAGTATATTTCAATGGTGTTGGACTTTTTAAAAAAATCTCATAAAAATTTTTTTACAGATTTTATCTTTTAGTAAGGACAATTTAAGTGTTAAGCTGACCTTTTCTATTTTATTTTATTTTTTGAAGAGTAACAAATCTTACCAAAATTCAAGGTGGACATGTTAGAAAGAAACAAAAATGCTTCTAGAATTTTAGTCTATAATTCATTGGTTGGAGGCCTTGGGAGCTATCGCAGGTCTTCTACTGAAGTCCCTTACTCCCCTGTTCCTAGATTTGGCCTTTTAATGTTTTGAATTCCCAAGTAAGGGGCATGGGCAGCTTTATACATAAGGAGAAAGGATTCTACGTCCTTCTACAAGACGTCCCTTCTCTCTGCATCTTTAGATTAAATATTTGTTTAAAATAGAATTAAATGTTGAGTTTACCATGTTTATTTTGTCTTTAAACTTTAAAAAAATCTCATCATCACTGTATACAATTTTTTTTTTGTCTGAGCATAGAGTGATAGGGACATCAGTTTTCATACGGTATGTGATACAGAACCGGAAATGAGACACTGTCGTGTCCATATCTGTCTGTCATTGAGAAGTGACCTTAGACTTCCTGATCAGTTCTGACAAGACACTGACAGTTTGCAGGGGAAGCACATATGTGACAAAGGACAAGCAGAGGTTACATGTGTCAGTAAGAACCCTCTGATTTTTTTCTAGAAGGGGTCAAATTTCTGACAACTCTGTTATTTGGATGCTCTTGGTTTTCTTTTTAAATATGACTTCAGAACATCACAGGTGCTCATTCATCCAAATGCACATACTTTTTCTGATGATTTAGTCAGTGGCTAAATGGCAGGTCATACTGATTTGGATGCTAACATGTTGTTGGTCTTTTTGCCAGTTTGTTTATGAATTTGCACACATTTTATTGACATAATTCTGGATCCTGAGTGATAAAGTGTAAGTGTATATTGTGTAAAAAAAACTCCTCACGATTGAACAGAATTGTTTTAAAATCATGTGTAGTGTAAAAATGGGCACCTCTGACTCAAGTTTTGGCTGTTAAAGTGTTAACATCTTCTCTGCACACCTGATAGCTTTTATGTGTGGCTGCTCTTTAATCCAGACTGTTTTACTCTTTTAATAGTGTTGGACTTTGTTGTGACATTAAGTTACTTGGTATCAGTGTGATGAATTTGAAATTTGCTTTTAAACTTTGTAAGGTTAGGTTCTGAAACATATCATTTGACAAGTCTCCTGTAGTACAGTGGCAATTTTTGTTTGATGGTACTACTTATTATTAATTCACTAGTTATCTCTCTATCCATTCACCCAACTAATATTTTATTGAATGTCTCAGTTATGGTAAAGATGAATATGAATCCTCAAGAAGCTTCTAGTTAAGAGAGACGATCAAACAGACATAAAATGTTTTCAGATAGTGATTTGCACTGATAGAACTGTATGCAAAGTGCCATAGAATCTGCCAGTCTTACTTTTCGCATATCTGTATACTGTGGTTAACCAAAGTGTATTGTCATATACCAAACTCTCTTTCCTTTTTGATCATTCTCTTGTACCTATAATGCTTAAGAAAATGTTCATATTGTAAAACTATGCATATATATGTGTGTATATGCATATATATGTATACATATGTGTATACGTGTACATATATATATATATATATATATATGTATGTCCTGAGGAGGAAAAATGTATCTATTTTTATAAAAATTCAAATATTTATTCAACAAATGTATCTTGATTGGCTGTAATGTTTTGCTTCACAGCCGGAGCTACAATGATGAAGAAAACAAAGCCCTTTCAAAATGCACATTGAAAATGCACAATCAAGTGGTGATAATATATACCATATTACAAAATTATGACTCTGTATTTATCTTCCTGCTTTTAAAGTGACATGATGATTCTAGCATTGAGTTAATGGTAGAAAAATCGCTTTTGGGCAAGACAGCTTGGTCCCTCTTCTGAGCTCCAGATTATAAGTGTTGCTGAAAAAGGCTAGTTCCAGAGAAGTGTTTTTAAAAAGGATTGCTGATGTATCTATATTTTTGTCTGCGAGAGTGCTATTTTTGTAGATACAAATTGGATTTCTCTTTTTAGAGTTTTAGGATATGAGTTTCAAGAAGATTCTTAATTGGAAAAGAAAAGCAGGCTAGGAGCAGCTACTACAAATGTTACTACTACTGATACTGCTACTGCTGCTGCTGCTACTAGTTACAATTTTTCTGAATTGTCAACATCTGCTTGTGCTCTGTGAAGTTCTTTACTTAATTTCTTTTCATCCTCAAAGGAATCCTATAAGGTGTAGGATAATAATAATACAGAAGAGAAAAGTGAGGATGGTCATAAAAATAATTTTTAAGTATTTATAAAAATGAGACATAGTCACCAAGACAGAAATAATTTTAAATCTGTATTATTGAAAGGACTATAATAAGACTATTAGCACATGGTGCATTGCACATTGTAAATTGCAATTAGCGTTGTTGATTCGATGGCTGAGTAGATGGCTCTCAGAGCAAGACTTATTTGGAAGATTCGAATCAAATTCTACATTATTTTCTAGAAGGAAGCCATATTATAAGACTAGCTGGAATTTGAAGTAACCTTCAAAAGAGTGCCTTCTAGTATCTCTGCCTTACTGAGTAGCAAATGCCCCAGTTAGCTAGCTTGCCAAAGGACTAACTAAAAGTTGTGTAAACAACAAGATTAGAATGGTCAGCGGGGATGCATTTGGGGATCCTTTTCTGCAGACCATGGCTTCCTTTTCTGAGGCGGGCACTCCTTTCTGAGTGACAGATGACAAGTTCAGCACTGGATAGACAGCCTTTGCTGACATGTCACCCTCTTTGCAGAGCCCGAGTGGCGATGATGGGCTGCTCTGCATTCACTGGTCCTGGAGTGGTGGGGCCACCAGTCCAGAGAGATGCCATAGGTTTACCGTGAAGCTGCAAAGTCATTTCCACTCAGCTGTGAAACATGTAAAAATAGACCTGGTTCGCTGTGATTCTGCTGTTCAAGAAGTTGTAGCAGATCTGTCTACATCCTATATATTATACAAACTTATATAAGTATATAATCAGTTAATAGAAATAAAACATATTTTACAAAGTGGTTTATGTTTACATATTCATCTGTAACTCAACCACTGAATGATCCATTTATGAATTTATTGAGTTCCTGCAGTGTGCCAGGTACTGTGGCCCTGCAGTGACATATGAAGCAGGTTTCTGTGTCTAAATGTGGTGTCTAACTGAGGTACAAGGTGCTAGCAGAATTTGGGGAAAAGCAAGATTGCCTCTAACTAAGATTAGAGGAATTGGGGATGTAAGAATGGCTTAAGAGAGAAGGTGTCTGACACAGTGCCTGGTATACAGGAATTACTTAAACAGAATTTATTCTATGAATGAACAAATGAAAAAGAAATGACATTTGACCTTGTAAAATGAGTAGGTTGAACTTGAAACAATACCAGAGAAAAGGCAACTGTGAGACAAAAAAGAAAAGAGAGAGAAGAGATATTCAAGGCAAGTTTAGGGAGTGATAAACAGTTTGGTCTAACTGTATTTCAGGAATGAGTGATTGTGTTTTAAAAGTAGGCTGGAGCCAGACTATAGATGCCTCAGACCCTGATTTAAAGAAGGTGCGTTTTGTCTGTACTGTGGAGAAGCCATTGAGAGTTTCGGAGGGAAGTGGTGACCTGATCAGATCTGTGCTTTACAAAGGTTTAGCTGGTGACACTGGCAGGCCAGAAGGGGATGGAGAGATTTCAGAACCACAGGGGCTGGTCCTGAGACTAATGCAGTCAGTGAGGTTGAATCTGCTGGGATTGTCTATGGCTTGAACAATAACCTCAAAAAAAAAAAAAATGAACCGAACCTTGTTGTTACCTGATAGAACTGTGCTTGATATGGTCTACAGAAAAATGTCAACCAAATACTGTGGCGTGACACGGTCAGTCATGAAATCAGACTAAAATAAATTGTTCCCAAGTGGCGAAATGTGAGGTGAAATATCTCATCAGAAATTAAAATCAACATAGCAAAACTAACTCAAAAATGGAATCCTTTGTGATCTATTGTGGTTTATTTTCAATAGTCTTAACTGCTTTTGAGAAGAATACTTTTTATCAGTTGACATTTTCTTTTCTTAAAAAGGCCACACGTGATTATATTATTTATCCTTTTTCTTCTGCTGGTAACACAAGTTATGGTTGCATGCAAACTAGCCCAAATATCTTACTTTTAGTATCGTTAAGAATTGCTTCATTCTTTGTAAAATATGCAAGCAAAATAACGAACATAGAACATGCCAGTTTTCTATGAATAGCCTTATAAGTTCCAGAATTCTCACTTCTTTATAATTTTTACCATGTAATTAATATTTACATATTCTCTAAGTAGTAATGAACACATTATTTGAATTTGTGTGTGTGTCTGTTCTATACACACATACACAAACACATGCATTCACAAATATCTTCAGGCTTTATTTGAAGAAAAAGTTTATGTATTTTTTACTATGATTTTACTATGTGTCTGGTGATTTGTAATAACTGATAGTTTTAGTGTTGAATCTTTAATAGATCAGAATGTATATATTATATACACTTATGTACACTAAAGAATGCAGAATATTTTAACCCATATCTGAACAAATAATGAATTTTGAATAAAGCATTAATTCAGAAAAATAGTGAGCTAAATTTTAAAAGTCATTAAAATACGGAATATAAAAAATTATGGTCTTGTTTTAGGACTGGTCAGAATATAGAGAATTTTATTTGGGATTTTAAGTCATTAGCAAAACAATTTAGAGTCCAAAAAATGAGGGAAAATACAAAACTAAGTTAATAAAATGTTAATGTTTTGTGAAATGGTTTACTATTTTAATAGTAAACTATGCAATAGAGTCCCTCCATGTTGGTGACTGGGGAGACTTCATTTAAAATGACAGTTGAATTCCATTTCTGGTGATAACTTCTGATTGCAAGTCACCTTTGCTGTAGAGTTTTTAAACAGCACCAGCTGTGATCTGATTGAGTTTGTGAAGTCCCTGTTCACTCAGAAGAGAAGAAGTGCTTACACTCTGGTATCCAATAAGCACAACTTGTTTACACTTTTGCCTGCGAGAGAACTTTCAACTGGAGATGACATGAGAAGGCTGATGGACTGACTAGCCTGTTATCAGGGAGACGTGACCGTGAATCAGACGAACATATGGAAATAGACAACAGACTCTGGAATTTGGGAAATAATATTGGCTTAGATATTCATTTTTTTGGCCTCTAGCAACCCTAAAAACTAAATGAAAATGAACTCCATTAAGGATGAAAGTATGATCTTAGTAAAACTCTCAGACTTTGATTTTCTCTCTTGAAGGCTTGTTTGGTACACACACATGTTGCATAGCATTTACATTTTGAGTTACTCAAGTGTAGATTCTAAATGCATACTAATGTATTATTGTTTAAAGCTAAATCACTCAGGGTTTCTAATACAAATTCTGATTCTGTGTGTTACTAAATGGCATTAAGAGTTGGATTGCTCAACGTTTTTGACAGCAGTCTAAATACCTTCTTTAAGAAAATATTTTTCTGACGACAATTTTGCTCTCATTTCTAGAGGGCTTACATAGGTGCCAATGAGGTGTGACTGTTACTGTGGTTCAGAGGGGTAAGACACATGTGTAATAGGAATAGCTGTGACAGGTGCAGGGCGGACCTTCCTCGTATAAACCTGTTCATGGTGGCGATGCTGGACAGCCTCTGAGTCAAGCAACATCTTGATTTATGGAGTTATTTTAATATTGTTAATAGAGGATGAAATGTACCTATTTAACCCTATCAGTAAGAACACTAGAGCTGTTAAGACAAGAATTTATTTGTATTGTTCTGAGGCAACCAAGATTTCTTGCTGTAACTTGCCTATCAGGAACCAAGTCAGTGAAGGAAACTTTCATAATTGCTAAACTTTTGACATCTGCTGCTGTTCGTTAGAATTAAGATCCTGATTACCTAAGTGAAAAAGATGAGAAGTTTAATGCCGATATTACTAACAAGTTCTACAAGAAGAATGATTGTTCCGAGAACAACTGTCTTTTTAGCTTAAGAGTATAAAAGACTCCTTAAATTAAGACCTTTTCCCCCCTGTACTCATTATTAGCACGTTTTACTCAGAGTCTCATAGTCAGTTTTACCATGAACTCTAACTTCAGCTTCACCTTTGCACTCTAAAATTTCCTTGAGTTAGGATTAAGTTTACAGCTAGTAGGAAGGATATATACGTTTTTTCAAAAATAATCCTATGGAATATATTTTCAAAGAGAAAAGTTATTACAAGCTTATAATCTACTAGAATTAATTAGAGAAGTTCTTAGTACTGTTTTCTTTTTTTCTAGCAAAGTATTTTCAAGTAGATATTTAATAAAAGTAGTTTTATATAAATAACAAAAATTTAAGGCCGAGTTTAGACCTCTGGGGTTATAATAACTGTTTGGAATTCAGAAAGCTTATATATATATAAGCTACAGTGTTAAATGCTCCAAAGATCAAAATGCTACGTTTCTGAATTTTATTGTTCTTGCTGAATCACTGTATTATCTTGATACTTTTCAGCACTTTCAGTACAATTATTAAAACAGTTATAGTGGCTCTAAAGGAACATAATTGGAAAAGAAAGATGACCTGTACTGGATGAAATTCTTAATTAATCTTTCACTGTTAAATTGTTCAAAATTAATCAAAATTAATAAGAAGGCAACTACACCTTACATATCTCAGTATTATCATCACCAAGTCATATATTAAAAGTTAATTTCTGATTTAAAAGTGTACATTAACTGCAAATCCATAAATCCTAAATAACTTCATTGCTTAAGGAAAAAAAAAAACTTATAACACCAAAGAACATGATAGAGTACTTTGTGTTTAATGTTTTGAGATTTTTTATTTTGCTATGAGCTTTGCAACATCAAATTGGATATATATTTTTACAAAATAACTAACCCGATGAGGAGAATATCATTCATTCATTCTTCGATCCATTCATTTATTCAACACATATTCACTGAACAAAGTTAGATTTTAGGCATTGAGAATAATGTCTGTGAAATACAATAGCAATTTTCTGGTGTATACAGAGACAATAAACAACTTCAATCCTAATCACATTTGTGGATAAACATCTTTGGGGCTATTTGAGAAAATTATGGAAAGGTGGTGTTCTCCCCAAATTGTTATGAATTGTGCAGACTATACTCTCCACTCGTACCCAGTATTTTCACCACCCTATCACACCAGAGTGAGAAGACACAGCCCACCAGCCAGACTTGATCCCTAGGGCAGTGTTTCTCAGGTGTAGGGAGGAAGTCACTTGCTCCTTTTCTGGTGTTGGAGAGTCCCTTGGCTCCCTGCCCCATTCTGAGGTTGAGAATCACCAGTAAATGTGATGATGCTTAATTATTGAGCAGGCTGCAGAGACAAATGCCTGAACACATCCAATGCAAAATCCACATGGTCCTTATATAGTCAGTGGAACCAGGTAAGTTTAGTTGAATTTTTTTTTCTCTATTAGATCAGCTAGTTGTTTGATTTAGTCAGTTAACTAGATATTTGTGTCACACAGACATATTCTGTATCAACATAAATATATTATTTGGTTTGATATTTGGTTAAGGTGTGATCCTGTAATCAGGATCATTTTAAGATAAATGTGAACAGATGTTCCTCAGAGTCAGAATAGCACAAAATATTGTATTTTATTGAATGCCAGAGTCAAGAGTCAAGTATAAGATGTTTTGATGCTGGGGTACCCTTGACCTTACCAGAGGTATCAGTAGTTGCTACCTGGCTGGCAGAGACTATAAAAAGCTATTGCGAAGAGGTAACATCTATAAAATATGCTATTGTTCTCAGAATCAATGAAAGAGAGTAATACTTTTTTTCTGAAAATGTTCTATGTTCCGATACATACTATCTTCTTAAGCCTGCATGTAAAACACACCAATGATACTTATATAGAAAGACAAGTTACTCAGGTAAAGAGTATCATAGTAATCAAATGGGCAACCTGCTGTGATGATGAAGATCTCTCCGTGGAACTTACAGACCTTCATCTACCAGATAGGCCTTTTGATAAGAGTATTCTGAAATGCCAGGTTTGTTTGAATGACTTGAAATTGGGTAAAATCTTTTCTGTATTGGGCTAGCCATATAATCCAGTGGGATACATGAGTAAATGGATAGGCTACTTAACATTATGATCTGAGCAACTAAAAAAATATTTAAAAAAAATTTTTATGTTTAGGATTATTTCAGCCTCACCTCTTCTTTAAAATGGAAGTGCTTCTCTGAGAGTTAACATTTCATATTTCTAACAACTTAATTATCAGTTAACTTTTTTTGATTGCTTTCTCTGCTGACCAGGAATATAGAAAGAAAAATGCAGAGAACAAAAAGATAACAGTGAAGAAAACTTGAGCTATTTCTCTGGTTTGCCTAATTTCCTATCAGAACTTCATTTACCACCTATGATTTCTAAATTTTCTAAATTTTAGAAAACCACTTTGAGAAGCCAGAAAACAAACAGTTAAAGAATGAAGACGAGGTCCTTCCATAGTTAAAAGTCACTCTTGTGATTCGAAATGTGACATTGTGCAATCAATTAAAATGTTTCTTTAAAAAAAAATGCGGAATGTAGGGTAGTTTAATCTACCCTAGCTTTTCCAAAATACACACTTTTGCTGTAAAGATAAAAGGACTAGATTAAAACAATCACATGTGCCAATGTGTTTTCTCCATATTCATATGCTCTCTTTCTGAAGGACAAGGTCAGTTGACCAGCAGCTGTTTCTATTATGTGGTTTGGGACATGCTGCTTTCTCTTGTTCACCCGGTAACTGTCAGGGTTTCTCATGCTTCATTCTTGAAATGGGGCTTTCCCCTGATGGCCTAGTTGTTACATAGATTTTCCCGGTGTCTTTTGTATGGTCTTAAATATGATTTAGAAGTGTCATCAAATTACAATTGCATTAAAGGAAAAAATAAACAAGCATGCAAGAGTTAGACAGTTTTATAAGAATATTGGAGTATCATGATGCGGGAGATTATTCTGTGCTTCTATTATATAGTTAAGCAATTAATGCAAATCAAGACAATTTGTCTTAGAAACTAGATGATTGTTTTTCTTCTATTGAATAGGGGCTCTGTTTTATTTTGTTCAAAAATGCATTCTTGCTTTATATTTTGGAACAGAAGAGAAATATTTAAAAAGATGGAATTTTGTATTGTTGAAAGCAGTGGAGACAAAGCTCCCAACCCTTTCATAAGCCCCTTTCAGCCCATCTCCAACATGGTGACATTGGTACAGACAGCGTTTGTCACCCATAAATTTACTTATTTCTATCTCTTCATATATAGACTAAATTTTTTGAAAGAAAAAAATACATATATAGGCGTATAAAATACCCAGTTACAGGTTGTGTTCTATTTAGCCCTTGATTGAAACGTATTGCTCCTCAGTATCTTTTAGCTATGAAAATTATAATATGGAACAGAGATTAGAATGAAATTATCATGGCTAGAAGGCATTTACTCAGTGGTGGCAGCCACATAAACCTGAGTCCTGAGAATGATGATAATACATTAGGTTCTGCATGCCCGATATTATTGCCGTACATTATGTATGTTTCATTTATACTATTTCGCACACACCAGCAATGCTGACAGATAGGTAATTACTCTCTGCGCCAATGAACAGTTATCAGCACCACCGCTGTTTATTGCTGGAATGAAGTGCGTTTGTCAGTCAAGGTCACTTGTTTGTGTGTCCTCTTTAATAGTTCCTTCACAGTTGTTGAACTTTGCACACTGTTCTTATTGCAGGGTTCCTGGAGGTTGCTTTACTACATAATGCATTTCTTGTGCTATCAAATTCAGTTGTATTTATTACTTTAATTGATAAACAACTAAGTTGCAGGAAGCAGAACTGAAGATGCGAAAGAACATATTTTGCTAGTCAGCTGATTCCACTAGCTACTCAGTAATGAATGACCTCAAGAAGATGCATCCACACACCCTCTTAGGCAGAGATACCCTGCTGGCCTGAGCTAGTGAAATTCCATTTAATAATATTAACCTTAACTTCAGCTACTGATGGATACAGGCACAATTTCATAACTACTATAGACTTAACATTTATACCCTCTAGAACTATTTTCCTTTGTTCATTTCTTATGCAATGCAGAGGTTATTTTCATGCTTAGTATACTTTTATAATGGGCTAAATCCATTTGGGTTGACTTTCAACCAGTCATGTTTATTTTTTTAGATATGTGCCATTAAGCCTCCCCTTTCCATAAAAAAAATGTTATCAGTCTAATGCTGGTTATCATCGTTGTGGTAAAGCACCAGTCTTGTTCCAAAATGAACATTGCACGGTGTATTTTTGAGAGTAAAAATAAATTCAATGCCAATGGGGCTGCCTATAATTTCTTCTGTTATAAAATAAAGAAAACGGTTGATCTTTTTATTTTTGTTTGTTAGCCACAATGCTTTATTAGAAACTGGAATAACCTCGAGGATATAATAATTTATCTGGCCAAGTTAACTGGAGCTATTTCCTTAAGCCTGTGATCAGCCTGAGTTTGTGTGTGGGGAGATTTATACTACCGTTGCTTATTACCAAAGAAACAGTTAAAAAGGATTTATGGTAGTGCACATTCTGTGTGTGTCTGGAATTTTTGTGTACTTAACTTCTCTCCTTGCCTATCTCTGTTTTTCTTTCCTTAATATTATGGTCAGGCATTTAAGCAGAATCACATTCATTCATTAGACTAGTGATTCTTGTATTTGAAAAAAATCTATTAGCACAAGATAATATCACACCCTGTGTACAAGGGACTCTAGTTCTTCATTGGTGCAAAAGTTTACTATTTCATCATTAAAGGATTAAATTCTGGCGAAAGGTGTCCAGTGACCGTGAATGTTTTAGGTAATTTGATTACACCCATTAAAAAAAAAGAGAATTTAATTTCATAGCAGCCACTGGGTCATGTGCTTTACGCTGTGTTTCCAGTGCATTACTGGCCTGAGCTTGTCTTGGGAGGGACGGAAATTGCCATCAGTCAAGGCATGGAGGAAGAGATGAGCAGTTCGGCTCCTGTCGTGCACCCAGGTTAACACCATGCCTTGACGTTTTCAAAATGCTTCCTTTTCTTAGTTCTTAGTTACCAGAGTGTTACAAAGAAAGGGTTTTGATCTCATGTAGATAGCATAGCATTAATTACCCTGACACTAATTAAACTGCATCAAACAAATACCACCGTGTTCCTCAGGGGGACAACAGAAGGCAGTTTAAAATAATTACTGGAGCTTCATGCATGTGTGAAGTTTTCATTACTCTTAGGACACAAGCAGAAGAGATTTGATATCATTAAAAATAGCCACCCTTTAAGTGATTGCAACAACAGCAACAGCAAAAAATGACTAAAATTTTCTTGGTTCATATTGATGTCTAAATAGTAGTGGCTTCGATCCTTGAGAATGGTTAACTTTTCCTTAAGAATTGCGAGTCTGTGAAGCGGGAACAGGTGTGCCAGTTCACATTCTAGTATGATTATGTATTAGCTTATGTTTGTCAGACCATTTCATTAACCACCCACTGCTATCACATACACATATACTTTGTTCTTTCTGAACCATGAAATGAAATGCATATATCTTCACTAATGCTTGCTATCAATGTAAATGAGAAAAAGGAGCTCATTGCCAATCAGGGCCGCTGTGAAGCCCACACCTCTGTACACTTACAGGTAATAAACATCTTTTCATAAGTAGGACACAAGATATATAGAGTTCTTCCTATAATGAGAAATGGCGATCTTGTCCCACTTGTGCGTTAATGGATGGTACTTCCCATATGTGTCCAGACACAATGCAATGAGATCATTTTGAAGCAAGTTTCTTCTCTCAGAACTGGAGGTGGTCATGATGTTTGAGATCTTTTGTCATTATGGAGGTAAGCAAACCTTTCTGGTCATAGATATCAGACATTTTTCACAACTGGACGAGTACACCCAGTCAGTAACCAATATTATGCAGATGATAGGGGGTCTCTGTAAGGGCTGCCGTTTGAAGGCTGGTGTAAAAATTGCTAAACCCTAGCTAAATGAAGTAGGGCAAGTCATTGACAGAATCGTGGACAGTCGTGGTGGCTGTGGAATGGCACGTTTGCTTCCTCTTTCAGGTGCCTTTGTGTCTGAGTGTATGTGCGCATGTGTGTGCGTGGTGGGCTGGATGTGTTTTCCCCTCCTGTCTGCTCAGTGTGTACACACATTGCTCACTCCGTGGTCTTTACTTCACAAGGTCACTTATCCTGTTTATTCCAGTGACATACGAGCAGTGGGATCAAGTTGCCTGGGTTCTAGCACCAGGTGCCAGCTGCCCTTTCTGGAAGGTGCTGGGAATTAAAAGGGGAGCGTGGTCATTCCCAGATTGATGCAACTCATGTATCATTCTGAGAACGACTGTTTGGATGTGATTATGGAGTGGTTCTGCGTATGGAGCGCTGCACATTATAAGCCGATTTTTTTTCACTTTCCTCAAAGCAATAATTTAAGGGAATTATTCATTATGAGGGTTTTATAGTGATTTTTTTTTAATTAAAGTAAGACTAAATATTTTAGGAAACCTGTTTAGGAAAATAACACTGAATTAAGTGTTTTATAATTGTCACACTAAGTAAAAAAAAAAAAAAATGGACCGCAATTTACCGTAGAAGAATATAGTTTAATCCAGTTGTAGAAATTTGTTGGGTCCAGAAAATATGCAAAAAATATACTTTTGTTCCTTTATAGACAGATGGTTTGTCCTATTTTAAGCTGATAGTATCTTCATACATCTTTCTTGAATGTCATTGGTTTTAACTGGCAGACAGTGTCTACTATTAGAATTTTCCTTATTCCTGGATGATCTAAAATATATTTTTGGAACATTTGGATGATCATACTGTACACCAAGAAAAATTTTTCATTACATTTAGCTCGTACTTAAAAAAGTGTTTATATAATGGGAAAAAAAAAACCCTTAAAATGAACAGTTCTTTTGACATGATGTTGACAGGAGTCACTTTGATGTAGTTTAGAGTCATGAATTTTCTATCTGTTCTATTTTTCCTGGGGCTCCATCAACTCAGACATCCTGATCTGTCATTTTGCAACTCTTCGTGAAGGCCTTGACAGATAGAGGTTTTGACAAGTGCTGGACATCAGCAGCAATGCAGAATAAGCAGTGTATATTTCTCCAGGTAAAGTGACAAAATGTCTGACAGCATCAGAAGAACTGTATAGTCTTCAATCATATCTAATATGATAAAGCAAGCCTCTCTTTACGTTCTGTATTTCAGCACTGTGGGTGGCAAAGATTTAAAACCCTCCCAGAATTGAAGATGTTGAGATCTTTGCCTTATTTACGAGTGTTTACAATAATTAGAACATTTGGGTCACTAAAAAAAACCTTTAAATTCCTATTGAGTGAGTGATGTAAATAATCACATAATGTAAGAGGAGTCTTTAAAACCGTAGCATGTCATTACGTGTTTGTGCAGGTGTGCATCTGCAGTACTGATTTGCGTAATTCTGCTTGATCGAAAAATACTTTCTCATCCTTCAGATCTGACAGTTCAGAGTTCGATTTAAGAGAACTTTCTTTCACCGGCCACTAATTAGACCTGTTGACAGGGCATTAACTTCTCAGACATGTCAGTCTTTCTTAGTTATATCCTCTATTAATGACTGTGCAATAACTGTAAACATTGTCCCACATATTGAATATGTTGTCCTTTTTATATAATTATTTTGTGTCTGTATTCGCTCAAGAAACAGCTGTTGAAAGTTGAGCAGGATGTAAAATGGCACAGCCTGAAGATGTTCGTGCTCATGCAGCTAACTCCTTTTTGATGTGATACCTACTGGCAGGGTTGTGCGGTGAATTCAACTTCTTTGACAGCCATCAGCGCTACTGACCAGTGGTCTCAGGTTTTCCAGTGATGGGAAAGTGTAAGAAAGGATCCCATAGTTTAGTGTTTTCCCCCTGCTGCCAGATCTAAGGCTTCTGCCAACAACCATCTAAATCAACACGATGCCAACGTGCTCTGCAGACCAGAGGTCACCCCAACATCTGGCCCCACTGTCTACTTTTTTTTGGGTTTGTCACTGGGCAGCATCTGTTTACAGATTTTTTCTCAACCTCTCTTTGATCTCTTTGACAGTAAAAAGAAGCTTCCATCACCCATCATGTGCTGAATTAAAAAAAAAAAAACTTTCAAAAGTGTAGGACATTGGAAAACTGCTACGATTTTATATATTTTGCTCTTTTTATTTTTTTTAAATTGGGCACTCCGTTTGACACAGACATGGAGTGAGATGATTCTACCCTTGATTTCCAAAAATATTGTCATAATCAGTAAGTCTAATATGTGAAGACATCTAACCTAAGCAAGCCCTGTCTTGTCCCTCTTGGTTAGCCTTTAAAGAATAAAAAGTGAATAGTGGAAACTGTTTTTGGTTTTGCCTGTTTGTTTTGTATGAACTCTGAAGAATCAATGTTTATATCTGTTGTCTGTTGTTTTGACATTTCTATCAGTGATTAAGATCTCATGCATCTTTCGTCAACCATCTTGGAATGTAGGGGTCAGTTTGAGGTTGCTGCACAATCTTTGGACGAATATTGGTGAATGTAATCAATGTTAGCTCATCAGAAACATGAAGTCCAGCCGAGTGTGCTCCGGCAGCAGGATGCTGTTGGGTAGTGTGCTCTTTACAGGGGCTGCATGTCTCTAGACAAGGCGCTCACTAAGCATCCCCACCCTCCTTTAGCTCAGCTCCTTTTTTAGTCCTTCATCCCTTCACCTTCCAGATGGACTGACCATCTCTGGTCTGGAATTCACCGTCAGCAAACAAGTAAGAATGCCTACTCTGCGCCTGGCGCCATCCTAAGTGCTGGATGTAAAGAAGTGGACAAGACAGACACACTCCCTATTCCTGAGTTTGCAATATGAGTTGATAAGGGGAGGCTTAGAAATCTTTATTTCATGAAACTTGACCTAAATGTGTTTAGCCTTTCCCAAGAATTGGCAACCCATAACTATATTCACATGTGAATATAATTGTAATAGTTCACAGCTAGGACTGTAGCAAGATTTTAATTCTAGTCCATACCAAATGCCACAGCTCTCAGGAGGAAGTTGTAATGTATTCTCCAGCACCCAGTACAGCTACTCAATACACATTTGTGGAGAGCATTTATGACTTTCTTCTGTTTTCATTCATTCTCCAAAAATATTGGCGATTTCCTTCTATTTTCCTTCATTTTTTCAGAAAACTAAAGCTATAGATAAAATCTTTTTCTTTTTCAGCGTGATTTGACTTTGGCTAACACAAGAATTTGTTTTCAGAGTGTTTACCACAGTTTTCAATACATTTTTACTAAGGTGGCATCATTTGTTCTTCACAAAATCCCAGAAATTGAGAAGAAACTCAATTTAAGTTTATAGTAAGTAGCAGAGCATTAGGGCCAGGAATCTGCACATATTATTGTTCTTATTATTTATTAATTTCTCCTTTTTTATTCCACAAAAGGAATTCCCTGGGAGCTTGTTCTGTTAATTAACAACTGCCCCCGAAAGTGCTCAAATGATCAATAAAATGTAAAAAGCTGTGCTATCTCTAAAGGAATGAGACTTTTCCATGGGAGAATCAGTCGAAATGTTTCATAGACGAGAGAATGTGCTAAAATGCAACTTAAGGGAAGAACGCTTACAACACTAGGACTTCTCCTCTGTCACGTGGTCCACGAAAGGCGGAGTCAGGGCAGCGGATTCGCTCCCTCCTCTGCTAACTGGTTCATCGACTGTGAACAAGTTGTTCGAGCTCTCGTTCCCAGTTTTTTTTTTTTTTTTTTATCTGTCAAAGAAGATCTCAGGATTCGATAGCAAAAATAATAATCTATGCCTGATATTTTGCTCTTTTTACAGTTTACGAAATTAGAACTTTTAGCTCTAATATTTTAGGGAATGGAAATTTCACTTTAAAGGGTACACGTTTGTTATGTAAAATTAAGCCTTTGTCACAGGAATCAGATTATGTTTAATGATTTTTTTTTCAATGACCTGATACCTGCTTTGGAAATAATGTCTGTGGAAATTCAGTCACCTAACTGTTAAATGCTGGTATTGGTAAAGAATAATCCAGACCCTATTAATAAATTTGCTAATAATTGTCTTCTTTGTTCTGAACATTTAATATTACACATTCAGAAAAATAAATTCGTGTCTAATCAATGATAAGTATTATAAGTAATATAACATTTACCATATACACTGAGATAATTCTGCCTTTTAAAAAATTTATATATAATTACCTCACTTGAAGTACTCCAAAAAGAAATTGTATGTCAAAAAAAGTTATTTTTTGTTTTGGAAAGTGCCATATCACAAAAGATAACCAACCCTTTTTGGTTAATGAATCTGAATTCACATATATGACTTTTTCCACTAGAGGGAGCCCACATTGTCACGAATGCCCAAGAAACCTATGAGAGCAGGAAACAGGCTGTGTTGGTGTTGATAACATCCATTGTCTGCCCATGAAATTCCAGGCGTATAAAATACCATGGTTCTCAAACTCAATTTCACTGGGTCCATTTCCCCCTCACTCCCCAAAAAGGAATTTCCCGTCATATTTTATTTTGTTCTTTAAAAAAAAGTACACCTTTCAAAAAGTGATAACTTAAAATGCCTTCTCACAATGATAGAGATTTAGCAATCTGAAAGAACATGAGGCATTAAAGAATATATATGTTAGTGATAACCTAATGCCTAATTTTTTTTCTGTTTAGTGCTAGTGAAAGAAGTAGTCTGGAAATGAAAATCTCTTTCTCCCTCAGCTCTTCCCCACACAGGCAGCAGCTGTGCTGGCTGTTTCATCCTGACCTACTGATACACGTCACCCCTAACCTGCAGGGACTTCCTTCTAGGGTGAGAGGGTAATTGTGTCTCTTGTCCGGTTAGTCCTTAGCCCCTCTTCTGAGACCACCGAACAAGTGGCTTTGCGTGTGTATTTTCGTGGAGCCAGTTTATAAATGAGGCACTGAGCTGAAACCACCTGCTCATTTCACCTCAGCTACTGAAAAGCAGAGAGGGGGCGGCGAGGGCCATGCCTCTCCGCAGGGCTGGGCTTAGTCCGTAGGATATCTGACTAAAGTTCAGGTTTTTAAAGTTCTAGTTTCAAATAGGGTCCCCTGGATTTTGCTTAAATAGCTTACCTTACACATTGTTGACATTTGTTTTGACTCATTTCTGGATTGTTCGCTTGTCATTACCCATGTTTGCAGAAGTTAGTCATAGGACCACACCACAATGGATAGTTAAAAATGTAGGTGGTTATTACAGATATATATTTTTATTTAATTTTTGTTCTCTCATTGAGACATAGGTATCTTTGATATTCTAGGAAATTATTAGATTCCTCCCAAATAAAACCTGACTCAAAGTTTGGCAGAGTTGCCTAGCACAGTGCTTCTAAAGCTCTGTAGCAAGAGATCAATTCTTTTACTTTCCAATTTGTTGTGGATCAATACTTACTTCTACAAAATGCCATAAAAATAAGTGGCTAGAAAAGTGAAATAAGCATGTGAAATACTACCTAATTTTTTATTATTGTATTCAACAGACATAAAACCACCCTGTGAAATTAATTGCTGTAAGTTTCTGAACACTTCCTCTCATTTTCTGAGTCTCATTGTGGATTGGTGCATATATGGTCTGCAGGCTGGATTTGAATTGCCTCAGCCTGATGATTTTCAGGTGGCTCTACCCACCCAGAGAATAGATGGTGTTGCCTGTCAGACCACAAAATGCAAAACAGCAACTGTCACGGAACTCCCTTACTCTTTTTTTTTTCCCCCTGGGCCAAGGGAGGAGTTAGAAGGTTTTGCTTCCTAGCTAAATCAAAGGTAGGGATAAGAAGAAAAAGAACTGTATCAAAAATTAAAAAACAGAGTTAATGGCAGTGCCAATTTCATGAAAATAAGGTTTCAAGTGTTTGACCCTGAGAATATAATTAAAAGTTTGTTGAACATATATTCTAATCACACTATAAAAGGTTCAAAATTAAATTATTTTTGTGTTATGAATTTGGGGCAAAAGGGAAGCAATTAAAGGAGATCTTCCTGTTTATGAAACATTCAACAGGTAAATATTCAATAGGTAAATAGGGGAGCTCAGTAAAATAATAGACTGAACAGTTGCCTTATTTTTCTCTTTCTTTTTAGTTGCCCTTTCGAAATACAGCTGATGGTAATTTTGTCTCTAAAGCTCATTGAGGACAGATTAACTACACAAACATGCTGCTCTGGGAATCCAGGGACCCAGTTATCATTTTGCCACTACTTACTAGTCTGGCCGACAGCAAATCACTTTAGACCTCAATTTTCTCTTCTTAAAATGGGAAGACTCTCACCTCTCTGTCTTCCTCACAGGGTTACTGGGAGGACCAGGTTGATTAGTGAGTGGGCTTTGAAAACCATCAGGCATGTCATAGCCTCCTGCATGTGTATGCGTGTGTGTGTGTGTGCACACACACGCACGCATGAGGGCATTCTTCATTTTTCTCAAACATTTATTTTCCTGAACTCTCTTGAAGTATACATCCTACATTCATTGTTAACCTATTCCATGTACATTTTATGGTCTTTTCTCACCTCACCTCCAGTCCACGCATAATTTTAAGTGTATAATGACTTTTATTCTTTTTTTGAATAGTGGAGGAAAGAATCTAAATTTTATCTCTAAAGTTTAGCTTTACTCGCCCAGTGATGCTAAGCATTGCTGTGGTGGTGAGCTTGCAGGTCTGGATACAAGGAAGTCCTGCCTCTGAAGGCTCAGTGCCAACACACATGCATGCACACATGCTTGCACACACACACGTACCCATGTGCATGCACCCAAGCCCGTGACACTCAGCGGTAGCCATGATTAGGCCTGATCATGTGTCGAGCACAGAGGACACGAGGTTAATGCTTACTGATTCTGTCCTTTGAGCCAGAATCTAGATATCTGCACTCAGCCTTCCAGGGTAAATATGTTTCAGATATGTCAGAAACTACAGCCCTTTGGGTGTCCCCATAATTCCGTTGTGAGTGTGGTCAGTGTTGAGAAGTCATGGGTGGGGAAGGCACCTTGTCCTATGCATTACGAGGCAGGAGGCTTGCTCTGGTTCTGCCCTTAGTGCAGCGGTCACTTGCCTCCTCTGCAGTTGGGGGAGGTCTGATTGGGGGCGCAACAGGGCTTGTCGGGTCTTAATGGCTTTGACGATCCCAAGACTGCTGGAGCCAGAGGCAGATCTGTCGGTTTCTTGGGCTGCCTTGAAGTGGACGGCAGTTTTTGTGCCATTACCATTTGGTTGAATGTATTCCTTCCTACACCTGCTATGTCTCACACTTGTGGGAGTCACTGGTGAGCAGAAACAAGCCTACTGCGTGTAGACTTGAAAAGGACTTAGGAGGCCACCCACATTCTATCATCTCTCCACCCAGTTACCCGTCACCACCGTATGTTTATATTAGTGCCTCTTCACTCATATGTTGGATGCTTGTGCCAGTGGGGCCCCTGCTTTTCTGGGGGCCTGTATCCTTTGACGGTGAGCAGGAGTTAAAATAAGATGAGGTGGATATCTGTTTGATTTCTGTTTTTATTTTGGAGCTTTTGGAAGGGCTGAGAAGTCATTTTCTGCTGTGGTCACTGTGCCAACTTAACTTCCCTAAACTCTTACGTGTTTAATAGTTGAGGTTATATTGATAAATGAGGAAATTTATACTTTCAGGTAAAGATTAAAACTTTCATAAACGTTTCTAATTTAGGCAGCTGTGGATGTGGATGTCGGATGTTTAACTAACACTTAAGCTGTTTGTGTGACTCTTCTCACTGTCATTGTTGAACCGCCTCCACCCCCAGCCCTGAATAGCATCAACTCCAGGAGCTGCTCCCTCCCAAAGCTCTGAATTGTTCATAAAAACAGGAGGGGGGATGAGGTGGTGAATTTTGTGCACAGTGACGCATGTGTTATCCCTTCATAGCATGAGTGTTTGGTTCCATTTCTTACTGGAAGGCATAAAACTAATTGCTTATGTGCATGTTTAAACCACAAGAATGTCCTGGCAGAAAGTGGATGCCTGGGGATATTTGTATCCACATCCCACAGTGAACTGGAGAAGTAGTTCCAGCTAAAGGAGAAACACAGCCCTGCCTTGAAAAATATCTTCAGTTTCCAACTTGTATTTTATATATTTGTTTTTGAATATAACAAGTCTCAAATATTTCTTCAACCACAGCTCGATGTATATGTTACTAAAAATGCATGCTATTTGTTCAGATATAGGAACAAATAGTACATAAGATTTTGTGTGAGTGTGTGTGTGTGTGTGTGTTTAACCAGAATTTTCTAAGCAGAAAAAAAGGGGGATTACAAATTACCAAAACTTCATATCTCTTGACTTGAAAGAAGGCTGCAAACAGGAATAGCTCTGAAACCCCCCCAAATACTCAACATCTGGGTTTGTTCATACATTTTAAATAGAACATTCCATCGTAAACATGGGAAATGTGATGGCACTGAGTAGTTTTATTTTAAAAAATATTTAGTTGGGACATTCTTTTAGAATTAGAAAACAAGACCATTATATCCTAGTACATTTCTCCCTATTTATAAGTGGAATATATTTAAATGTAGTAAGTGCACAGCTGCAAGTTATTCGAGATATTTTCCAAGAATGGAGATGCTAGTTGAATCTCAGAATCAAATAATTCTTTTGGTAGACTATTAGCCAGTTAGGGTGTATAGAGACAATGACAATTTCGACATGGACTGATTTAATTAATAAATAATAGTGCAGAGGAGGGGATGTATTATGCCTTTTATGATCTGGAGGATAATATCTTTGGGTATGTCTCAGTGAGTGTTAGCATATAAAATCGGCACTCATGGTTCCTGTCGGTAAGTGTGTGGTGTGTGGCGAGGGAATTCAGTTATTAATATGCCCTCTCTTCTCTTTAAAAAAATCTTAGAAGATTGACTTTACCATTTAGTTATAAGTATTTTGAATTTATATAAGTATTTACTTTTTTGTCTTTAAATAATGAGCTCCAGTAGCACATTTTAAATGTAGCTTATATTTTAAAGTTTGATGTTCCTATATATGTTAGAGAATTTATCTCAAAAAGTATGCATTATATTTGTAAACAAATACGAATATTTTAAAGGTAAAATATACACAGATATTTTATAAAAACAATTTAACACTAAAAAAGTAACGAGAAGCTATTTAAACTTAATGACAAGTATCTCAGAATTTACCAGTTTTTTAGCATCCAGTGCCCAGAAAGTCAGAACCCCATAAAATTGCACTTCAACAAAAACTCAGACTCATGAAAGCTTTCTAGGAGTGGTGCATTTTAAAACAAAGTGTAAACTCCTTATAGGTGTGTCATTTTTTATTCAGTGTATCTAGCATGTCTGGTTATTGTCTATTTAAAATAAGTACTTAAATAAGTGAATTCTTAAAAAAAAAAAAAAGAAAGGAAGGGAAGAAAGAAAGAATGGGAAAGCTTCATGGAAAGCTAAGTTTAAGTGCTTTTTACATATTAACTATAATCAATTCAGGCTCCCAAGTCTCTAAAGCTTTGCTAGTAGATACACTTTTGCAGGAATAGCTGCAGAACTGTCACAGGTACAAATACAGTGTAAATTTGGGGTTTTACGTGCAGACATATATGTTATCACCATGGCTCTCACTGACTCAGGAAATGAGAGCTGCCTACGAGAGCTGAGAGCAGGAAACAATGGCTCAGTGTAGTTATTTGGAACTAAAAGTATTCGTCTGTATTGTGATACAGGATGAGAGAATGCCACCCCAGGAGGTGGCTGGGAAGGGGAATGTGACCTGCAGGGTGTCATGCTCACTGAATTAGCATGTCCTGCCTCCATTCCCAGTCCACCAGCTTTGGTTAGCCAGATGCCTCATCCTGAAGAGAATCTTTCAGACCGCCTTAGGAAAAACCACTGAAGTGCAAGATATGTTTTCTCTAGGGAAAAAAACCTACCGTGGATGAGTGAGGCTTTTATTATTTATTATTCCTTTCACAATGTTGAAAGCAGGTGGAGCTGTTTTCCCAGCTATCCAGAGTAACATACACTTAAAAAATACTTGAAGAAACTTTGAATTATCCAGGGCGTCATTTTTTAAAAGAAAAATTACATTTCTTGAGCATCTGTTATATGCCACATATTTTTAGATGCTATTGAATTGGTAGGGGGTTGCATTTATTTATTTTTTAATCGAGATATAATTCATACATCATAAAAATCACCTTTTAAAAATGTGTAATTCATCAGTTTTTATTATATTTGCAAGGCTGTGCAGCCATCTCCAGTAACTCTGGAACATTTTTGTTATTCCCCAAAATACTCTGTTAGCAGTCATCCCCAATTCTTCTCCTCTAATTCCTAGATAATCACTAATCTACTTTCTGTCTCTATACTTGCCTATTCTGGATATTCCGTATAATCTGGATATTCGTTGAATCATATAACATGTGACCTTTTGTGTCTGGCATCTTTCACTTAGTATAATGTTTTCAAGGTTCATTCAGTTGTAGCCTGTATCAGTACTTCAGTCCTGTTTATGGCTGAATAATATTCCACTGTGTAGATATACCACATCTATTTAGCCATTCATCAGCCGATGGACATTTGGGTTGCTTCTACCTTTTGGCTATTATGAATCATGCTGCTATGAACATTTGTATAGACATTTTTGCATAGATGTATGTTTTTATTTTTCTTGGGTATACACCTAGGAGTGGAATTTCTGGGTCATATGAAATTTTGTTTAACTTTTTGAGAACGGGCCAGACTGTTTTTCACAGTAGCTTCACCATTTTACGGCCATTCTGGCCAGTGTGAAGTGGTATCTCATTGTGGTTTTGATTTATATTTTTCTAATGACCAATGATGTTGAGCATCTTTTCATGTTCTTATTGGTCATTTGTGTATCTTCTTTGGAGAAATGTCTAGGAATAATTTTGTATGGTGTTATTTTGCATTTCTGAATTAGAAGACAAAAATTAAGGCAGACTTTAATTCAATCCATCACCAAACATTTATTGAGCATCCGTTATGTACCTGCTGGCAATTGCTTGGAAAGCTGGTGTTCACAGGTATTTTTGAGTGAGATCATCTCTGAACCCACAAGAAATTAAAAATTTTTTTAAAGTTACATATTAACTACAGTTGACATACAATATTGTTAGTTTCAAGTGTATAACATAATGATTAACATTTATATACTTATGAAATGATCACCTCAATAAGTCTAGCATCCATCTGACACCATAAGAATTTTTGAATGCTGATTATGACCTTATATCTTTTAAAGATAAATCTCTTTATTTTGTCTGAATTCTGTAATTCTAATTTAGCATTATTTTTGCTGCTTAGAGAATCTATTAATTATTTAATTATTTAACAAAAACTTAGATAGTGTTTATTTATACAATAAGTTGTTGTAAGTCAACTTACAGTAAATGTTAATCACATCCATAAGTACCTTTACACCAACATCTGGACTGGTATTTGACCCAACATCTAGGCACCCTAGCCTAGCCAAGTTGACACATAAAATTAAGCATCACAATAAATTAATAACTTGCTCATGCTGTGCATCTATTCTGGCCCAAACTCAGTACACCACACTTATATAGATACACCATCTATTCTAAATGTGGTTTCTGAGGATTGGGATCTGTGAGTGGCTTAGCTAGCTGGTTTTGGCCCAGGGTCTCTCATGAGATGCAGTCACAATATAGGCTGCAGACCTCTCAAGAATTAGCAGAGGCAGAAAAATCTGCTCACGTGATTGTTAGCAGGCCTCACTGGTTGTCGGCTAGAGGCTTCAGCTGCTCACAGTAGCTCGCTTCCCCAGAAAAAGTGGTCCCAGAAAGATAGAGAACCCAAAACAGAAATTACTAATCTTGGAAATGACATACCTTTACTTCTACCATATATTAGTCACACAAACCTATCCTAGGCCAGTGTGGGAGGAGACTACAAAAGGGTGTGGTTACCAAGAGGTGAAGGTCATTGGGGCCATCTTGGAGCCTGGCCATTACGAAAGGAGCACCCCTACCTTTTCAGCGTCTTGTGGAGTGAATAACTGATCATATGAGGAAACAGGCTCAGAGAACATGACATAGTGTTGAAGTTCTGATAATTATTTCTCATTAAAAATAATGTGCAAAAGGGAGGAGTAAGATTTTGTTTTCCTAGATTAGAAATGTTTTCATTGATTTTTTAGTATCTAATCACTTGTGTTCAGAAACATGTTAAAAACAATTTTAAAAAGTGACCCAATCACTTTGTTTTTCTCCAAACAAAATAATTTCTACTAAAATATGGGGGAGGGGATTTTTTTTGGTGAGGTTGGTGTTGGATGACATCTGGGGCCACAAGACGCGCAGTTTGGTCATGGATGGACCTGGACAGTGTTGACTGCAGTCATGCAGAGTGTAAATGGCATGAGTGCACTATGGAAAATGGGAGTGGAGGGGTGTGTAAAAAAATCTTACTTTCTCATAAATATAACAAGCATTATTAAATGTTGCTTCAGTTTTTAGTTTCAATTTCACATGCTAGGGAAAAGTGAAAGCATGTAACGGTCAAGGTCATCTGCATCTTTTTATTGCCATATAATGTGCTTTATTGAAACCATATTTCTGGCTAAAATATTGGAAATTTGTGTCACTGGCAACTGTCAACACCTTTATTTTCTGTGTTTTTAATTTCCAAAGGGCCCATGCATTTATTGTGAATTCTTATAAATCGTAGAAACTTCTACTTTTGAAATAAAAGAACGCCCCACTGTTGTAGGACATATAAGGTTTGATTTCATGTTTTTAATTTAAATAAGATAGAAAATTTGGTACTTTCCTCCTCCTGGGTTGAGCAGAGACTGTCACTTTTTTCTTTGGTAAGTAGATAAAGGACTAGTCCAGCTTATCAGTGGGAACAGCAAAAAGGAACATATAAGGAAAACAAGAGTATATTTGATAGGAAGGTTCAGCTGGTGAGACATTAAAATAAGCATGTACAACATTTGGAGAGAAAAATGAAGGTGATGAAAGAAAAAATTTAAAAGAGAAAGCCGCGGAATGGCTGGGAAAAGTAGAGTTGTTTTTTTTAATGGAGGGTAAAAATCTATATGTAGGGGATGGGGGGAAGAAGTCAAAGGGAAAAGGTTTTCTGTTTACTTTAAAATAAAAATATTTTTAAATAGAACTAGAAATTAGAAAGCAAAAAAAAAGTTGACAATTTCTTTTTTGACAGTTTCTACTAAAAAGAACTGAGTCATCTCTGCTAGCATTCACCGAGTTGAGCCTTTTGCCCAAAATGGTTTTTATATCATATTTAACTGATAGCAATAAAAAAAATGTTTTCAAAAGCAGGAAAATATTTTTAAAGGTTGATTTCATCTACTTACATAGTACAGGTCCCCGGGGAAGATGCTCACTCAGTTGGGGAGGCTCAAGGAGCCACATAAGGTGGTCAAGGCTAACAGATGTTTACTCGAGGTCGACTCGCAACCTCTTCCTTTTACAAAAGGCTTCCTCATTGTTTCCTGTTTATCAGTCCTAGTCACTGGCCGTGAAGTAGTGATGATAGAGATTCCTGTTTATCAAATTCTATAAGTCAGTAAGCTCTGTCCAAAGTAGGACTATTCTGAGATCAGCCCTTTATCCTTCAAACTGACTGCTGAACAAATGAATGAATGAAGGAAAACAGGCTTTCTAGTTTGACTGTCTTAATGAAGTTTAATTTCAATAAGAAGGTTAGGAATGTTTCACAGGTCTATGAATCATCAACAGATGGATAAGTATAGAGATACAGGGATATAGAGATAAACACACACATATATGACATTGCTGTTTAACAAAAGCAGTTTCCTCAAGTTCTGTAGGAGTTTTGATTTCTTGGGACATGAAAGGCCTTTACAGGACTCATCACATGTGGGTAGGATCTCTCCTGAAACATCAGCTGTCTTTGCACACACACCTGGTTATCACTGTATATTCTCTACCTCAAAGTAGTATTTTCCTTTATTTCTCTCCGGATAGAACGGCCATCCCCAGCAGCAGCTGTGTGATCACACACTGACTGCACATATTGTTTTGCTCTGCCCTGAGTATTATTTGTGCCCCCATCTCTTGGCTTGTCCAAGTATTCCAGAAAAAAACTCAGCTTGGCTCCACATGGCTGAGATGCCCACCCTGGATCCATCAGCTGAAACCAGGACTGGCCTATATTGCACACGGCATCTTCTATGAAGATCTTGGAAGGAGTTGTTACTCCATCCCATGGGTGTTCATCGCATCCTAACAAATGAGCCAGCATCTTATTCCTAACTAAGAAGTTGATTGTGTTGTTTCAGAAGGAATTTTTTTGATCAGGATAAGGTACCCTCTTTTGTTTTAATGATTTCTCTAGGGATAAAGTTTTGCTTCTGAATAAATGCTGCTAGACTACTGACCACAAAATCCTGTACACTCCACTAAGCAAAGGATCAAGGTCTGACTCTTTTAGGGGCATAGGTAGGGCGATTGGTGGATATCAACCTTGGTGACACATCGGGCTATGAAATTAATTCACTCATAACATACCTGAACTCTGCTTCTCAGCAAGCAAATACCCATGTGGGAGATTTCGTCCGTAGTCCCCAACACTAAGAGGGATATGAAAGACAAACTTGAGGTGAACTGAGCAATGAAAGCAAGACAGGCAGGTCAGAGCCTCAGTCCTAAGCATTTAGGCCGAGAGGAAGAATTTAGGTAAAAGACAGGAAGTTGGAACTAGAGTGCCAAACCAGAGCAAAAATGTCTAAAAAGGAGAGTAGAAACAGAATTAGCTGGAATTATGGCCTAGCCACAAGAAATCCTTCTAGAGTTCCTTTAAACCTTGGGAGAGAACCATGAAAGGCAATGAGCTGATTCTGACACCACAATAATACTACCAACAAGAGCAGCTAACATTATCAAACACTTCATGTGTGCCCAAATGTATGCTAACTGCTTTTAACAATGATCTCATTTGGCAGACTGGATTTTAGAGTTAGTTGATTTTAAAATTAGAGCCTACAATACATTTCTATGTAAAGAAATCAGAGAGTGTGGTGTCTTCTTATGCATTCCTTTCAGCATATAACCTTTGGGAATATTTTTGATGAATCCTTAATTTTCTGACATACCATGATTTTAGATGAGATTTTTAATGTAGTGGTGATAGAGCTTTTATAGCTTGTCCTCCTCAGTTGCTTGAGGATGTTCTGTGAGCTGTTAGTCCTGTACTTGTATATAATTGTCATTTTCATGGCAATTGGCTAATATAATTATCAGGGAATTATTCCTTTTTTTAGCCCTTAAAACTGTGCTGTTTACTTCACTTCTATGGTTTTTCTATAAGAACTTTAGTTCTTGTTTAGCTGTTACTTAAATATTACTATTACCTCAATGACAGCATATTCCCACAAATTATTTTGGTCAGCTTTAAAGGGTTTAGTTTTATTCTTCAGGATTTTTGATTGTCCAGTGAGCACATGAGACTGCTTTCTCCTGAATTTTAATGATGGGTTAGATAGGAAGCACCACTTTTTGTTTTGAATAAATTTTTGCCACGAGTATATTACCACCATTCCCCCTCCCTGCCGCCGCTCAAAATATTGTATGTGTATTAGGCTTATAACAAAGCTTAATTCAAATTGTACATGTAAATATATTTTGTCTAGTGGGCTTTTCTGTTAACATTCCTGAGTTTTTGTTTTAGCATCATAATGTGCTGCCTTTTACATTAGAACAAAAGCCCCCAAATGTCGGTTCATCAGCTGACAATACCAGTTTTGTCTCTTAATTAGAAAAGAGAATAAAGCTGTTTAGGGGTGTCAATAAAATGACAGATGCATCATTAGCAGCCGGCTATGGTGGATCAGTTCTGTGCAAATACTTGGAATGGAATTAATAGGAATTTCTGCTAGCATATTTAAATTGCAGGCTTGGGAGAAGAAAGCAGTGTGTTAATGCAGTGAACTAGTAAAAAAAAAAATGGGGGTGCGGTGGGAGTGGTGGATGACCATTTAAGACTGAATTAAGAGTGTAAGAGAAATCACATTGCAATAGAGAATACATTACTGAAATTTTTATATATTATTAATATAACCACAAATGAGCCATTATGGATATTATATGATTAATTCATTTAATAAATATTTATTGAGGGTCTACTACATGCCAGGTGGTAAATTTAATAAGAGAGTACAAGCTCTGAGTCAAAACCCAATGTGACTGTCCCTTATAATCAGTAGGACAAAATTTCAAATCGACCATAAATCTCTGAAGAGTTTCTTTGAAGGTTTTGCACTGGCTGATTTCACACTGTGTAAAACCCAGGTCACTCGGTGCGATGCAAAGGAGAATTCCATTTAGTCCATGTTTCCTGAGTGGTTGGCAAGGTTGCTTTAGCAAATGTAGGCAGGTGCACATGGGTGTGGCACACACTAGATGTTATGTCATGTTATTCAGTGATCAGGAATCACTTTCCTCACAGGACTAAACATTGCGCTTTTTCAGTTATTATATTCTCGATGCTTAAAATAGTGCCACCATAGAGCAGGTACCAGTAAATATCTATTAATGAGTCACTGAGGAAAGAACGTATATAAAACTGAAGATGAACAATGGACTAATCCAATAAATTTTAAGAAAGATGAACTATCCTGCTGGAAGTCCTTCATTTCGTTTAGAACCTATTCATTTGCTTACTTGTTCTATTGACACTTAAATGCCTGAGCTGTCCCATGAACTGTGATAGGAGCGGGTGGTGAGAAGTGAAACCTACAGTCTGGCTCTCAAAGAGTTCCCCGTGACGTAGTAGAATACAGAATGTCACAGACCTCTAAGCCTTGGCCTTGGAGCTCTGTAAAAAATGTCGTTTTTTGTTTTTGTTTTTGTTTTAAATCTCTTCAGGAAAAATGTACCTGCCCTTAGTCAGGACCCAGATATGGAATGCTGTGGGTGACCCTGAGGTTATGCCTGGAAATTTCAAGCGTGTCTCTCAGGAACTGCCATGTTCTAACTTCTTGCCCTTGAAGTCCCCATTCCAACCACCTTCGTCCAGTGTTGAATCTGATGTATTAACACGCAGAGGGGAATTTGAATATTCCTTTCTCTACATGACAATATCATTTAATGATAAATTATGTAACAATCAATAATAAGTATTTTCTTAATATTTTAGTTTTTTAATTAACAAAGAAGAAATTTCAATTTAGTAGATATTATTCAAAATCAGAAAATACTGTATATATGAACAAAATTTTTCATTTACCAAACAAAAATGTTGTACCTTACAGTGTGCTTTGTTTCATTTTTTAAATTTAAAGGATAAATAAAAATCCCAGGTTACATCAAATGACAGAATGATAACACAGGTTCTATTTCTTCACCATCACAATCTCTGTGCTATCGTATTTATTTAGAATCTACTGTTTAAACAGAGGACTATGTAGCACCATCAGGTTTCAAAACGTGAATTACATTCAAGGTGAGTTTATGTCTTTTCAAACAGTTCAGAACTTATGAAATAAATGCATTTAGCTGAGTCTGGGTGTGTCAGAGAGACAGCTGTATAACTACTGGTTTTCCTAATTTAACTTTTATGTGTAACACCATGCTCATGAAGGAAAATGTAAGAAAAATTAATTAATTTGCATAAGCTCGAAAACTGTTTAGGATTTAGATCAACAAAAGGTTTGGAGGATGAAAGGTATTTTATCACAAACATTATTTAGAATTGTTGTCACACGGTGTTAATAAAAAGCAGACCTATTTTCAGTGGCTTCGTCATTATTTTTTTAGTATCTGCATGGAGTGCCACCTTCTTGCCTGTGCCTGGAGTGGACCTCTTCCACCATTCCAGCCCTGAGCTGCCACTGCACTTGACCACCTGCCTACACAGGTGGCTGTAGGCTTCTCTGTACATAAAAAACAAAACAAAACAAAACAAAAAAACCACAGGCTTTGCCACAGGAGACCTTAGGGGTGTTCAGTGCCCCTTACTTAGACCCTGTCCTCTGTCTGTAGGATGATTGACAGGTCTGACCTGTATGTTCTTAGAGTACTAGTTTCTGTTATTTCTCCTGCCTGGTGCAGCTCTGACTTAATGGACATTCTGGGTTTTGTGCCTTGTCTGCCTGGATCTGCCATGCTTACCTGCCTTTGCCTTCACTGACGTTGAACTTCCTACCTTATGTTACTAGTCAGCTCACTGCGCCTTAGCCTTTGTCCACATTCTGACCCTGGTCCCCTTGCCTCCCTGGTTTGTTTGATGGCCAAGCTTCATCGTGACACTACCTGCTTCCTTGGTTTTGGTGGTCAGAAATAAAGAGTAGCAAATCGATAAGTCAAGGTATGTTGGTGTAGATTTCTTCCAGTAGGTCTGCAAGTAGAGGTGGGACACAGCCAAGGATGCTGGGAAGTGCAAGCTGACTGAGGCGAAGGATGGTGAAAGCACCTGCCTGCCACAGCCTCCTGCTCCCCACGTGCTGCTTCTGGGGCTTTCCCAGGGATTTCCCAATCTTTCCTCATTCTTGCTTATTTTTCACACTGGTGCCACAGAGATTTTTAAAATACTCCATCCTACCTTAAAAAAAAAAAAAAGAAAAGAAAAAGAAACAGAAACCTAAGCAAATTCTCCTTCTGATCTCGTCTAGATCTTTCCAGACATCAGGCTGTCCCCGCTACCCTACCCTCTGTGCTCCATCCATCCTCAACTAGCTTCAGTTCCTGTGCTTGGTTTGTGCTGACTCCTTCTCTTTATTCTTCTGCTCCATCTGCTAATCTTTCTGCTTTACCATCCTTGGCACCATTGCCCTGTGACACCTTCTCCCCGCCTTTGCCTCGCAAGTGGGTCCTTGCCGTCTCCTCTCTGGTCATCAGTGGACTCCTCTGCATAACAACTACTCCATTATACAACAGTGTGACATTTTTGTTACCTTCCCATATCAGCTACAGATCCCCCAGAGGAGGGACTGTGTTTTGTTCATTATGTATATGTCCAGAGTCTGGCACTGTTGCTGGTGATATACTGTATATACTTTTTTTTTTTTTTAAGTAGTTGACAAAGAGTAAAAGTCAGTACAAGAATGAAACCGCTCTGTTGACCTCACTCTGGTGCATTACTGTTCTTGTTTACTTACTTCAGGATATGATTCGTCCCAGAGTTTGGAGTGAATATAAAGTACCCCAAACTGCCAAGTTTAAAACCAGCCTATGAAACTCAGTGGACTGAGGCTGTCATTGTGTGTTGCTATACACCATTAAGACTTCCAGTCATAAACAAACAAAAAAACGAAAGTTTAAGCTGTGATCATTGCACAATAATATTGAGTCAAAGAAATTTGTGATAAAATTTACAAATATTGTTATCTTGTACATATTGTAATAGCTGCATAGTTGTATATAGCTGTATATATAGTTGAATAGTTATATGTAGCTATATATCAAGTTGTATGACTGACTCTCATCAAAAATATTTTAGTTCTCTATGATCCAAAACAAAGATATTGCTTTACATTTCATTAATAGTTCATGTACCTCAGGTGTACATGAATTTTAATTAATAGTGGATCTGTTAGGTCGCTCTGAAAGGTTCTTCTGCACACTCTGTGATTTTGTAAACATCAGTGTGCTTCGTTTCTGCAGGGAACAAAACGCCCATTTCACTTCATCTTTGCCTCTTTCCACGTAATAAGAACACGGTGAAGAAAGTCAGCTGGAACATCAGTGCCATCACTTATTACCACCAATTATTTAAAGTTATAATTACTTACTCATTCACACATTTATTCTTTCAGCAGACATGTATCAAACACTTGTCATACACCAGACACCTTTCCAGGCTCTAGGCAAACTGGGTCCGACAGGGTTGAAGGTGAGTGGTGCTGACGGACAAGGAAACCTCTGGGCTGTACAGCGTGGCCGGTGACAGAGGTGGGCATGCTTAGCTTTGGAGACATCAGAGCGTGCCGGAGAAAAGTGGAAATGAGTTTCAAATATCTGTCTCCGTGCACATTATTATAGTTAGAGTCAGAACTCAGCTGTTAAATCCAGCAAAAATTCCATGGCTTTAATTAATTTCTTTGTGCCGATTCTTCCTAGTAAGCCTTAATTTTAACAAAGTTAATTAGATTGAAGATTAAAAATCCCATAAGTGTCGATCATTCACTTCTTGGCTCTGTCAACAAGGTGCTAAAACCTCGCTGAGTTCTGCAGGGGCCAAAGAGGGGAAGGGGCAGAAAGCAGCCCTCAGCTCCTGGCTGGGACCCTTCAGACCAGATAGCTTCTGTCCTTTTAAGGCTTCAGATGACATCAGATACCATCTCATTTTAAAGCATGTTTTTGTACCTTTCCAAACATCTCTTATCTCAAATCCTTTAGGCCTGGGGCTATTTATTTTCCAGGAGTTCTGTGGCAGTGTGATGTTTGCTGGGAGACTCTATTTCATCTACCCTGATTATCTAATTTGTAGGTTTTCAGGGCATGGATTTTTAATCAAGGACCTGTTTCCACTGTCACCTTGTCTGCCCGTTTATTATGGTTAAAGACTCAATGGTGGCTAATATCTCACCCAGAGCAGAAAAGAATAAACAATTAATAGAGTCGTGAATTACCTGCAGATCATAATTCTGTTCAAAATCATGGTTTGTTTGAGTTATGCTTTCTTCTTTGGCTCCCACACCCGACTTACAATGGCAAGAATTGCAGAAATTCAAACACGTATTATTAACATTCATTTCCAGGAAGTGGCTATAGTGCCAGCAAAGCAGGTAGAAGGGGGAACAAGACGAGGTCAAGGGGATACAAGCCACAGGCCTAAGCATATTGTCTCATTCATGTAGAAAGTCATCAATGGGAGGAAGGCAAGACAGTGGAGGAGGCAGGAAGCCATATGAAATCAAGTTCAGACAGGGACAGTGCAAGGGCAGTCCACTTCCTGCTCAGAGTTGAAGTCCAGGAGGAATTTGAACAAGAGCTGGGATTAGAAAAACCGAGTAAACATTATGCAGAACAGTATTATTCAGGAAGATTCATCTAAAAGCAAGATGAAGGAAACTCACAACAGCATAGCCCCAACACTTGTCTGGGACACCAACGCCCATGAAGCATGGAGAAACTTCGAGACTGCAGCAGCTGAGAGTCTGGTTGTGCGTGGGAGGGTGGGGCAGAGAAAGGGCTTACAGTGGTGCATAGAATGCTCTGCACGTAGTGGATCATCAGGTTCTCAGAGGAAAGCCTAATATCTTTCCTTGAGCTATGTAAATCCCCACCACTGGCACTGTTGTTATTATGTACACAGCTTGAATCCGTGTGAATGGGAGACTGGCACATGAAGCGCAGAAAACCAGAACTTAATTTATAAATTGTCTCTTAGTATAATATTATTGAAAACTAGAGCCTGGGAAGAGATGGTATCCTGTCAAGAACCCACTGAGAGGCTTAGGTGGCCCCTACCTAGAGGAAAGAATACCTATTCATGGCAGAAGAAAGGTGGGATTTCTTCCGGTAGAAAGTGTTTCTCTTTTGGCTTCAAGTTCATTATTGAAATAATGAAAGCGAGAAACTAACTTATTTCTGTGGTCCATTTTGATTCTAAAAATCTGTCATCCTTGACTCTAAACAAGTGTTTCACTACTTAACTTATCACAACCTTTCCCTTTCCCCTCTTCTTTGCTGAAAAAATAAGCAAACAAACAAAAACCTGTTGGGCAAAATATTGTGTTTCTCAGAGCATAGGCGTTAATTGAGCCTTTAGCTCTGCCTCTTATCTCTTCACACACTCCCTGTGCTGCTCGCCTCTCCTGCCTCTGAGTGCCTGCTCAGATGCTCCAGAAGTAGCTTCTCTGCTTAGAAGCTTAGCCTCTCCTCGCGCTTTTTGAATCACAGCTCAAGACAGGGAGGAAAGAGGCCTCAGAGTGACAACCTGCTAAGGGATGGACAGCGCAGTCTTAACTCTCTTACTTAACCCCTTCCGATGAGTGGAATCATCATTTTAAAACATGAATTCTCTACTGAAAACTTTTTGAACCTTTAAAGAAGCCAGCCATACGCTGCTTCACTCTCTGTCATTCCAAAGGTCCTGTTCTGGAATGTTTTATTTTGTCTGGGCTCCTAGGTCTCGAGCTGGCAGAGGGCAGGGACGATGCCTCGCCCCAGAGAGACTGAGTCTGGTTTTCTTATGTATTGCTTCCGAAATGGTGTCATAATTTTGTCATTGTACCTCTTTCGCTTTTTTACGCTCTCCTTTAGCCTTGAGCATGACTACTCTGTTCATATTTGACTCTCATGAGACCCAACTGAAGAGAATGAATATTTTTGTAAGCAAGGTTAAACACGAGCTTTTACATATCACTTGGAATCTAGCATTCAAGAAACTGGTGAAGAGCAAGTGGAAGGGACTCACCAGCTGATGATGGTCTTTACCACAACGTATATCTCACGTACCAACATTCAGGAGTCAGTTCATAAGTGCTAGGAAACCCGAGATCTTGCCCCATTTGAACTGGTTGTCTGGCCCAAGTCTCTCCTCACTAAACTGAGTTACAGCTCTTGGCTATAAGAATATCTCTGGGTTAAGGTTTGGGGGAATCTCAACTTCTTCTCTACAGTCTGCTCCCTACTCTCTTTCTCTTTCTCTCTCTGTCTCTGTCCCTGTCTGTCTGTCTGTCTGTCTGTCTCTCTCTTTCTCTCTCTCTCCAATAACACAGTAAACATAATTGGCCAGATAGTAGGAATCATAAATAAGAAAGATGAAATACAGGATCTTTTCTTCCTGATAAATAACCCGTCAAATCTGGTAGGTTTAGGGTGGGTGAGTGTTTATGTGCTTTGAAGGTAAGGAGGAGGAGAAGGAGGTAAGAAGTGGCAGAACAGGGTCAGAAAGGGGTATTAGTTCTGCTTTGTACTTTATCTACCAACTGTGTTACATCTATATTGTTTTCAAATTAGTGCAGGTAAAAGGAATTGCATACCCATAACAACTTAATCAGTCACCTCCATTCATTAATCAAGTCAGAAACAAGAGCTTCCAGCTCTAAGTCGATATAATTACAGCTTGGAGAAAAGACTTCCTTCCCATTAAGGTCTTGAACTCAGCTTGTTTCTTAGTTACCTAGAATTAGAATGGTCGATCTTTTATAAAGTTATTAATCTGCTCATTATTTATTCAAAATAATAGATAGCATACTATGCAAATAACTTTATGCAAGTTCTATGGAATAAACTCAAAAGTAATGAGAATATCAATTCCTGTTTCAGCTTAAATATCACTTCAGAGAAGCCTTCCCATACCACCCCGTTTAAATGTAGCTCTCTGCCCCTTGCAGTCCTACAAAGCCTTGTCACTCTCTACATTTCTTTTGATTAGTGATTAGTTTTCCCCTAGAAGAATGTAAATTTCATAATAACAGAACCTTGAATCTTGTTCAACTGTTATATTAGTCCAGGTTTTCCAGAGAAGTTGAACCAGTAGGATACACACACACACACACACACACATACACACAACACATGTAGGATATGTATATATGATATGTATGACATGTATATACGTGATATATATATAATATGTATGTATGTGAGTGTATACAATATGATTTATTTTTAAAAATTAGCTCACAGGGTTACAGGAGCTGTCTAGTCTAAAACCCATGGGGCAGGATGGCAGGCTGGTGACTTTCGGGCAGGAATAGATACTGTGGTCTTGAGGCAGAATTTCTACTTTCTCAGGAAAACTCAATTTTGCTTTTAAGGTCTTTTATCCTTTTGGACAAGGCTCATACCATTATTGATGGCTATCACCTACAAAATACCTTCTCAGTGACATCTGGATTAGTGTTTGTTTGATCCAGTAACTTGGCGCTATAGCTTAGCCAAGTCAACACATAGAACTAACCATCACACACCTAAATCTCTAGTATTAAACAGTGTTTGGCACATAGTGGGTAGTCAGTCATTTCTCTTGGCTGCCTACCAATGAATTTACTTCATAGGCCTAACAAGATAGCCCAGAAGGTACAACCCTGCCCTCTGGTGCTTAGGACCTGGACGGAGAGATACATCCCATGCAAGTTAATAATTAAGCCACAGCACTGGGCACTGTGTGATTCAAAGCTAAAATGAGTGATACTCACATAATTTATATAAAGAACATGCTAGGCATTCGGGGAGGGGAAGTCCTTGTCAGCGGGAGGAATGAGAGGAGACCCACTCGGGGGTCTGGTTGTCTGTGTCAGGCTGTAGTTGTGTGACGATGCCTAATATCCCAGTGGGATGTTAGCTCTTCGCCCTGTCGGGGTCTGAGCCCTGTCTGCAGTCACCTCAGCAGGTACAAGTGGCAGGGAACTTTTTTCTTGGGAGGACGTGCCACTGCGGTTCGGCTCCTGCAGAATGAGTGGCCCTTCCCCTGCCTTTGAGCTTCGTCCTCTTAGATCTTGTGGGTCAGCTCTTAATTGGGTGGGGGAGGGGACTCATTTAAGCTATTTTGTACTTTGTGGCTTCAGTGTTATATTTCACTAACTGTAATAACTGTCATTAATTAGTTTGGCAATTTTTTTTTTATCTTGAGAGAAGTAGTGGAAACCAACCTTTTTTCTATCTGCATACTTATTCAGATTACCTCCTACTAAAGTTATCCTTCTTAAGGAAACTAGGAGACTTTAAGTGATTTCACTTATATGTGGTACTAACAGATAAATATGAATAAACATTTAAGTAGAAATGAACTCAAAGTCTGGCATAGACTGAGGTGTGCTCATCGCTTTGCCTCCACTGCTGGCGGCTTCTGATTTCCAAGTTAGGGGATGTGTGACATGCATATGAAACAGGGGGACCCTGGAGTTATGGAGGGGTCGTGTGGTATAGGGCATCAGGAAAAGCGAGGAACCTACTGTCCTCTGGGCTCTGCCACTAGGGTACGGCCTTGGCAAATCACATTGTCATGGTGGGGACAAATTCAAAATGTAGCTGGAACAGCCCTTAAACATTTTTAAGTCCTGAAACTGCTCACACGAAATCTTACATTTTATTCTAATTTGTGCAGCAGAGAAAGGCAAAGCTGTAGGCCAGAGCTGGCCAGGAGATATGTGGGGGTGTGTCTTAGTGTCAGAAGCCCACCAGCTGCAGCCTTCATTCTCTCCCCCATGAGGAGACACTAGAAAACCCTAAGGCTTCAGAGTATAGTTTGCAAAGCACAAACTCAACGAAATGGAAAGATGTCTTTGCCTGCTTTGAAATTCTGTGAACAATTGTGAAAAAAGTAATTCATCACAAGTTTTTATAAAGCTGTTTTCTCTGAAATAATCATTATAGAAGAAATATGAGGGTGTATCTTGGCATAAAAAATTTAACTGATACAGGAGTGTCTAGAGTAAAAACGTAACAAGACCTTTCATCTTGTATCCTCTTTACACTCCCTCCAAATCTCTGTCCCAACCTCTATCGGGAGTTTGTTTTAAAGCCTCTCAGAGTGTATATTTTTGCATATATATAATGTATATATACACATATAGAAGTGTATATACACACACACATACATAAGAGGAGGAGGTATTTATATAAATTGGATGGTATTAGAGTTATTATTCTATAACTTAAATCTTTCACTTAACCACATGCCTTAGACATCTTTGTGTATCACTAAGCTATACTTAATTCTTTCCCATTTGTCCCATGGTACCAAGAGCCTTGGAAATTATCAGTCTTCGAAACATTTCTTATCAGAAGGGCAAACTTGAAGTCTTCCTGTTGTTTTCATTTATTTTCTCCAGTTGCTCACTCATCTGAGTGCTAAATGTTGGCAAGGTAGGTTTTTCATTATCTGTTATGTTGAAGAACACCTAGATCTAAAAAGAGATGAAAATTTTAACCAGGGAATCTGTTTAACAGAGCTATTGACTGTTATGTTTCATGTCTCTGATAAGAAATTTAGGCGCTGTAACCTGTAAAGCAATTTTCTTCTGAGATTCAAACATATTTTCATGCACTCATAGTCATTAGTGGCCTTGGATAGAGAACATTTTATTAATTAGAGGAAACTTGTCATTTTCATGATGCAGTGTAAATAGAATTTTAATTAATAAATGCAATAATTATCATTCCCACCTTGATTTTAATTGCCAAGACCAGCAATTATAAAGGCCCAGGATTCTCTTTTTAACCATTTCTTTGGTCAATTTGCTTGTCACTTTAATAGAGTTTTTTTTCCCTTTAAAAATTAAACAAAGCAGAGCTGAATACCAAGCTGCAACTTCCTATTTCATGTACTTGTATGTCAAGTAAGTTGCCAAACCAATCCATCATGAGGAAGCACGATCTTCTAAGCAAATGCCATTGAAAGGGAATAGATTTAGTAAGATTAATAATCATTTTAATTTATAGCTCTCTTTCTCCCAAAGATGCTTGGGAAGCATTGCAAACATTTGAACCAAAATGCAGTTTAAGCCACTGGTAAACAGATATGTAAACTTGCTAAAAAAAATAAAATATGAGCCTCAAAGAGTGGTCCTTCATATACAGAAGTGACACATTCATATTATATAGTTATCAGTTCAACAAGTTTTTACTGCATTGTATTTGTTCTCCCCAAAGCCATATTTTTGATAGATGATGCTTAAGATATACAGGGAGCGTCCTTTCAATATCATGTGAGTGATGAAAGGCAAAACAAAACAATTTATCAAATCACACTGCATACATCCCTATAAATTTGGAGAGTGATGAATCTGTAGACCCATAGAACTTGACATGTCATGTATTCATCAAAGGTAAAGCTCCAAACATCTCAAACACTACTGGTGACAGGAAGGCTGATCTTACTTGGAGCGGTGGGAGGCGGGGACGAGGGTAGTAATTACCCTTTAAAACTCTTGCTATACTGTAAGAACCTTTGTAAGATTGAGCAGTTGTCTGTTGCATTTGAGTTTGGAATTATACAGAGAATTCGATATGAATATTTCAACAGAGGATGATGTCATATTCTTTTCTTATTTAGCAAAGTTAAGTGCATTTACACAGTCAAAAACACCTACTATGTGTTATGCTGTGTCTAGTATTTATAGCTGCAGATGAAGATCCAAATAAAACTCTTCTATAGAAGGTAAAGAAAGAATGAGATATTCATTTTCTCCCATCCTGCTCCAAGGAACTAAGACAGTTATTTCTTCCATCACAGATATTTTGCAAATAGGAATAAGAAACCTATTAACCTAATTTCATTCCCTAATGGCAAGGTGCCCACCTAATACCTAATTAGAGGTGAGTCTCATTCCCTGTAACTTGGTGCATAGACTAATGAATTATGCAGTATGCTTTAGTGCAAAAAGATCAGGTAAGAATTATCTTCCTTGTCTGCCTCAAGAGCTCAAGATTTTTAAAGGTCACTATTGCCCCCAAGTCCTGAAACATTTAAGTTGTTTCTTGGAAACATTAGGAGAATGGTGGCTTTTTAGGGTCCTCTCTGCCTGTGTGAAAATAGAAGTGGATTAGTCTTCCCCAGCTCCTGGCTTTTCCCTCTTGTGCCAGCATGCTCTAAGATACACACTTTTCTACTGCAAGAGGGTTAATATGGTGGCCCCTGCGGGGATCTGTAGTTCAGCCCAATTGCAGATTACTTAGTTATTAGGAGACCTTCACTTCAACCCTTCTTTTTGTTTCTTTAGTCTGTAATTTCAATAACACAACTTGGCACAAAGTGATAGAATTTGGGGATTTTTTCCTTCTGTTTTCCCCAGTTGTTAAAAGCTTTACTCCCTATTGAGAAAAAATAGCTATATTTAATTAGGGGAAATATTTTGAAAATCAACCAGAAACTTTAGTTTGGTGAATGGCCCTGATCACTTAAGAACCCTGATTTTTTTTCTATAATATTGTGGTAACTGACATTTGAATGAGAAGCTGGGTAGAAACAGCTTCCTGTAGGGTTGTAAAAGTCATTAGAAGTAGAATGGATTAACCTTCTATGGTAAATACATTTTCACCTGAAAGTCTCAGATTAAATAATAATCCTATGTTAACGCAACTTTTTTTTGAATAGCCAGTAGGTTTATTATGTGGTGATGTGTATCATATTTTTAAGGCAGATAATGGCTATAGTAAACCAGATCTTTGTGATATTAAATCATAGTAATAAACAATACTGTGGAAGGGGAAATATCCAAACAAATGGTTGGATACTGGACTATTTTTCTCTTTAATTCAGTATTCCGATTAGTTCCAGTCATTCTCCTTCAACTAAGTCAGTTATAAATAAGTTAGTTTTATCATCAAAACTAACCATTCTGCAGAAAGCAAACAGACTCATCTATGTGGTCATTTCAGATTTTCCTCTTTTCATTTCCATTTCCTCTGAAATATAATAAGCTTTTGGGGTATAGTCTTTATAAAATGTATTTGCGATAACATGAAAAAGGTATGCTCTCCTGGCAAAGTAAAATATATTAGTTTAGACTGAGCCGGTTAAATATAATTAAACAAACCTAAAACAATGTTTTCAAAGAGAAAATTGGTATGTATGTACATGTATGTTTGGATGTATATTTATTTCTTTTTCATCAAAAACTGATACCCTTAAACTAGGCTCTTTAATTATGTATCTCTCTTTGGTTATATAATGAATAAATTTCCTTTTAAACTAATACATGTTACTTTTGGTTTCACTTTAAAAAGAAGTAATGGAAAGGATTTTTGATACACAAGATGTTACTTGGTAATAGTCACAATTCATTTTTAAATTGATTACTGTATTTTAGGCCTTCACTGGCCTTCAAATACATTATCTCTGTTAATCTGAACAACTGGCTCACAGGTTGGGGGTGCTTCCATTTTAGCAGGTGACTAAGGTGAGGTGTAGGGAGGCTGGGTCGAAGCTTCTTCAAGGTGAATCTGGGATTTTGTGCCAGGTCCAGCTGACTCCAGCATCAGAGCTCTTTACCCCTGTGCCCTGATGCCTTGCATTCCCTCATTTCTACCTCCTACACTGTTACTCTCAAGGGCAGATTTACAGTTACTGGCAGAAAAGAGCCTGTAAGTGTCCATGAGATTTGGACCTTCCCATCTCTCCAAGTTCTCTCATCCAGTTCGTCCTCCTGCTCAGAGTGCCCCAGCCAGTGTCACCAGTCCTGCTGCTGTGCCCAGCTGTTTTCCACCCCCGGCTTTTGCACACTTGTTCACTACACCCAGACACTCTTCTGCAGCCCGATCCTACACACCCTTCAGATCTGGCCCCAGATGTCGCTTGCTCTGAGCCTTCCTCCCTAACCCCTCCCCACCGCCAATGTAATTGTGTCTGTTTCCATTACTCTCTTTCACAGGACTCTGCTCCTTTCTTTTCCCTCAAGTCATAATTATATATTTCTAATTTATCTACTCCATTTAATTTCTTTTCCCTCTGTAGGCTGCAAACTCTGAAAGGGGACTTGCCTCATCTCTGTATTCATAATGACAGGGATAGTGCCTGGCCTGTGAGTGGGATTCACATACTTGTGAAATGTGTGAACTGAATTAACTTCTGTGCATCAGTGAGAGCTAATATTTTAGGACTGGACAGTCGTTAAAATACATAAAAAGATTGCATTAATGTTTTAAGTTACTCTAAAGGTGAATCAATTTATCTAAGTTAAAACAATTTGCCCAAACTCAGTTTGCCTAGCCTAGTTGGTGCAGCTTGTTAAATATTAACATAAATTCTCTTTTTTTGAGACTACCTTGCTCCAACATTTCTGCCTTTTGATGTAAAATGCTCACTCTTTCTTGAAGCCTTTCCAGGTCACCTCAAAACAGCATGACCCTAATCTCTCAAACTCGAGTACCTAATACGCCACACAGCCTTAACCTCCACCTCCCTTAATCACCTGATTTTATCACCTTTCTTCTTGATAACAAACTCCTAGAGGAGAGCAAAAGATCATAGCTTTCATCTTGGTATTGTACATAGAGCCTGACCCAGTACTTATCACACAGTAGGCATTCAAATAATGTCCACTGAATTAATAAATATTAATGTTCGTGTCTGGCTGACAATAATGGACTAGCATCATTTTCACATAGCAAATAATTATATAAATTGCCAGGGTCTAACTCACTGGCCAGTCGTGGTCTGGGTTCCTTTTTTTTTTTTTTTTTTTGCTGATGCCAATGTGATTGGCAGGGACAAATTTTAATTCCATGCATAATCGAGCCAAATTGCAGTTGGCTTGGGTTCCTTTGGACAAACTAATTATGCCATTGTTCTGTCAGCATTTCAGCTCTATATTCTGTCTCTGTGTTTCTCATGCTTCAGTGCCTTTAGGACAGACAAGAATTTATAGATAAAGGACAGGTGCAACAGAGGGTACTCCCTTGTGGCGATTACGGTTCAGCTTACTGCCTTGTCCTCCACGCATGTCCCTAAGGGGTGCATGTGCATCCCTTAGGTCTGTGTACATCAAGGGAAAGTCAGTGAAATGTGGGTGAAAGGGCATCGCTAAACCAAAGAACAATTCTGGGGTGTGGTTTTCATGTAGATGCCAGCCTGCAGGCTGAGGGCCAGAGACCCACATCTCGCTAAGGAGTGGGGGACCCAGCCCCATGTAAATCCAGCTCCCCTGCTGTGCCATGCCATGCTGTGCCATGCTGTGTTTCTTACCTCTGCCAAGTCTTGGGTTCTCTCTGTATAAAGAAAGATAGTGATAAAATCTGTTTCAGAAGGTAATTGTAAAGATTAAATGAGATAAAAGATTCAGAGCATTTAGCACTGTGTCTGACACAAATAGGTTCTATAAATAATACCTATTATTATTAAAAATGAGCCAGAAGTAATAAGCAACGTGTGTGTGTGTGTGTGTGTGTGTGTGTGTGTGTGTGTGTGTGTGTGTGTGTAAACATATATGGTGTGGCCTAAAAAATAGTGAGCCTTGTTGGCTAGATTGTTCGCATTGAAATTAGGTCAGAACTCAAATATTGCCTCATGGCATGCCCCCCACACAGACACACACACACACACACACACACACACACACACATACACACATGCACACTCACACCCCACAGCCAGCCTTAGGCATGGGCAGTATGTGTGATCAGAGGCACAGCAATGAGAAAAAGCACAAGCAGCCTTTCCCTTCCCTGGCCTCAGTGAATCCTGAAACTGCCCAGCTGCAATCTGTATTTCCAGCCCTGCTGCCAGGGGCAGAGTGGGTCCGACCAAGGCAAACAGTGGCAGGGATAGTGCTGCAGAGAACTAAGGAATGCTGGGCAGTTTAGGGAGAGAGATAGGATGTCTGGAAAACAGGCAAGAGAGAAGCATGCCACCGCCAGATTAGAGTGGACAGAAATGAAATTCTTGGTCCTCAGGGCCTAGGAGTGAAGCTGAGCTCTCCTTCATAGTGAAATAGTCTCTGAAACTTAGCAGTCATCTCTCCCCTTCCCTTATCCTGCCTGTGTGTTGTTCGTAGTTTGTTGCTGGTTGACACAGGGTAGGCGAGAGACCTAGAGAACCCAGGATGAGAAGGTCACTGTTGGAACTACCTAACAAAAATTTCCTTTGTATTTGCAACTTTCAGGAGTTAGAAGGTTTCCTTGGCATCTTTTCAAACATGGTGTTTAGATCAAGGAAGCCTCGTCCGTGAAAAGAGAAGGCAAGTGAATCATGGCAAACCATATTCCAGAAGCTTCTAGTCTGAATCAGAAATGACTGCTATTGATTCAGCTCCTGCATGTTCCTCAGTGAAGCCTCCATTTATTTAGTCATTCATTTATACAGCCATTTTGTTGTTGTTGTTGTTAGCCTTTAAGTGTCAGCACTGTGCTAAGAGCTAGAAAACAGATAAATATAAGACACATCAGTAGGCATTCGGAAATATGAATCAATATAATGATTCCTCATCACTGTCTATTATAAACATTTGCAATATAATAAGGTGGCAGCCTCCTCAAAATTGTTTATAAAATATCATAGAAAATAAAGAAGATACAATCTTCTAGCAAGGAGATAGTGGAGGGAGGAAGATTAAAAAAAAAGGTTCATAGGAAGAGGTTTGATAGTGGAGGGAGGAAGCTTAAAAAAAAAAGTTCATTAAGCCAGGTGAATAGGAAAAGAAAAATTCTGGGGAAGGAGAGAGCATGTTTCAGAAATTGTCTTGTTCCAGAGTTATATGAGTATAGGAGTAGGAAAAGGGGGAAGAAAATAAGGAGAAGATGAAGTCATAAAGGTTGAGAGGATGGCTAGGCAAAGAGAAAGGCAGAGTGACTGGGGGGAGCATACAGGATTGGAGTTAAACACACCTGATTTGAGTCCTATTTCTACTGATTAGTAATTGTTTTGTGACCCTGGAAATCTCCTTTCATATTTCATTTCTTCATCTATCACAGTGAAAAGCACACATATCTTGTAGGATTGTGGTCAAGATTTGTAGCCATGTGAGCTAAATTCCAGAAATGCAAACAGTACTCACTATCTGACTATGATCATAGTATTTACTTGCCGTGCAAAGGAATTCGTGTTTCATTTCATTTGTTCCAAGGAGCCAGTAAGAATTTAATCAACAAAGTGGCGAGATTTGCATTCTCATCCAGTTGAATGGGAAAAATAGAATGACTTTTTATTTGAGCGAGTTGCTTAACGTCTCTAAGTCTTAGTTTGCTCATCTGTAAGATGTGGATAGCAATAGAACTTACCTTCTCACCTTATTATGAGGATTAAATGAGATCATGATCAACATTTAGTACTGTGCCTACTCCAAGAGTAGTCTATCAATATGTGCTAAGTATTATTTTTATTCTCTTTATAAGAATGAGGTTGAAAGTAAAGAGACCAACCAACTGGGAGGCCTTTTTAGGGTCTATTCGCGATGCCTTCTGAGATGGGCCAGAGATATTTAAGAATGAAAATCGACAGGCCAGGGATTCATGGAATGTGGATGATAATCTTGCAGTTGATATTCTTTCTGTCACCATATGCTTTTTCATCTACAGAATGAAGACTATATAGTTAAATATATTTTTGTGAATTATGCATTTCGTAATAAAGGCATTTCCAAAACAGGTCCACTCTCCCCGATTGTCCCTATTAGTGAATCATTATGATTAAGTGTCAGAGCTTAAAGGGAGAGGTTCCTCTGAGTTCAACAAAATTGGAACAAGTACTAGGGACTGCAGTTGGATTTAACAAGTCAACAGAAGTCCAGCAAGAGCTGTGACTTCCAATCTGTCCCAGTTCTTCCCCCCTTACCCTGACCACAAATTTAAATATACTAAAAGGATTATTAACAACGTTAAACAGTTTAACAGGAATCAGCCTAAGCAATGCAAACCATCTGGATATAGCGAAGATCAACTGCTCTGGCTCCACTATAACAGAAACACAGTCGAAATCATCTCTGGTTCTCCAAAAGAAAAGGACACAACTAAAACTGGCTTCCTGGCAAACAAATGGCAATAACTTATATCAGAGTTCTTGAGCTGGCAGAAACTAACTTTCAAGAATACTAAACTAGCATGAAATGGAGTATTTGGCTGCCATCTTCCAAACATTTACGAAGTCCTCTTTGGTTTTATATTTAGATTTCCCAGCATATTTTTATTATAAAAGGTATTACAAAAGGCTGTCAATTTATAGGAAATAAACAAAGATGTCAATATGAATAAAAACAAACAAACAAAGTCCTTGTCAGAACTTTAATTCAGGAAGAACCTACAATAGCCCTTACATTCAGGAAGGGCAGCCCTCCCACTGTTCAGAATCTCAAGAATGTGTGTAAATTCCAGTGATCTCCTCTTGTGCTTAGCGGCAGTGCCCACTCAGGCCTTGTCCTTCATGCTTATGTGACGTCCTGCACGTGTGGGTCAAGGCCACTGTGGTTCACTCTCATTTAAGCTGAGCCGCAAGTCATCATACATCTTCTTTCATATTTGCTGGCCTCTGTCGAGTTTCTCCTTAATGTTCTGAAAATTTCAGTGTCTTTTCAGCCTCTCAACTATTACCTTTGTGAGTTTTCTCATTACATTCTCCAGGTTAAACATCTCCTCCTAGCGGAACAAAGAACTAAAATGATAACCCGGATTATAGAGTATGCTCAGTAAAGTGAAAGCACCCACTCCTTCGTTCCTCAGTCCGTCTAGTTAGCCTAATGGGGCAGATGCAGAATGGTGTGATAGCGCCTCTCAGATGCTCCTGTGATCCTTGATGCCTGGTAGTTCTACCCTTATATGTTCCCTTCTCCTTGAGTGTGGGCTAGACCCAGTGGCTTGCTTCTAACGAACAGAATGCAGCAGAAACAATAGGATGTCACTTCTATAGTTAGGTAACCAAAAGATTATGGCTTCCATCTTAGGCACTCACTCACTCTCACTCTCTTGGGTCACTCACCCTACAGAAGCCAGCTCCCTGTGGCAAGGGACGAAGGCCTGCAATAGCTCTGCCGTACTGTCCTTCAAATGAGACCTTAGCCCTAGCAACGCTTGAGTATAATTTCATCAGAGACCATTGCACCAAAGGCAACCTGAACCTTGCCTCGCTTCTTGGCACACAGATATTGTGAGATTATAAATAGTTGTTTAAGCTTCTCAGTTTGGGGGTAATTTGTTACACAATAATGATAATACAAAATGCTAAGACTGTCGATCCTGGAAACATAACGTATGTATGTTTTAGTAAATGGCTGTAGACTATTTAACTTTTGTAAGTTTCAATTTTCCAATCTATAAAAAGACTATAATAATAATAATTTTCTCATAAAGATGATTATTTGAACATTAATAGAGATGTAAAGTGCTTAATAGACTACCTGGACCATAGTAAGTACTCAGTGAATTTTGTTTTATTGTTACTATTACTTTTAATGCTTATTATTTTGAAATTCTGAGTTTTGACTGGGTCCTCTCCCTTAGTCTCTTCCCTTTGGCTCTCCCTGGGTGGGTCTCACATTTCAGGACTTTATTTCCCACCTATGTGCTGACAACCACCAAGCGTCTACATCTCTTACAAACTCAAGGTGTGTGTTTATTGTTACCTATTGTGTAATTCTACCACGCTGTCCCACTCACAAGTATCTCAACTGAAAAATTTGGAGTACTTCCCTCCTACCCACAAGCTAGCTATTGCTCCTATATTTTCCTACTTAGGAGGACCCATGATCTAAGAGCCTTGTTCTGGGTGAGTAACCAAGATTGTGCTAATATTTTAAAACAGCCATTGCAAGCATACAGGGATCTATGTACAAGAATATCCATCATAATGTTGTACTGAAAATTAGGAACCATTAAAATTTCCTATGTGGGTGAAATTCTGGAAATGTAGAAAGTACTCAGTACTCCTCAGGAAATCAACTAAATTATTCTCATCAATAATAATTATTAACAGTTAGTCCATGATATTTGGTAGGCATACTTCTAAGAGTATTATGTGTATCATGTCACTTAAATTGGTAAAACAACCCCGTTTATATTCATTCAGTTTTGTATGTGCAGTGCATTTTAGAGGATGCGATAGGTATAGATTTACTGGTATAGAAAGATACTCATGAAATATTGTAAAATGAGAAAAATTATGAAATACATAGGTCAAACTACAATGTTAAAACACATCTATGCATAGATATGAATATGTAAAAAACAGTTTTTTATTTCAGAAACTTTGCAGATTCAGTATGCATTGTATCAATATTTCAAAATATTCCATTACCACTATTTAGTTAAATATCAGTAGTTCCTCAACAACACAGTGCAAAGTTTACTTGATACAGTATACGACAGAAAAATAAAGAAGAAACTTCACTGCTAGGTTTTCAATCCATGAATCACTATGTAAATCGCAGGTGCACTTCATGCTCAGCCCTACTAATGAAAGGAATTTGATGAGTACTGGACATTTAAGGAAGAAAAAGGCATTCTTTGGACGTCCTTTCCAATAGGAATGTCATGGAGTAGTGCAAATGTCTGCCACATTATACAAAATTTTTACACCCCAATGTTAAAGATTCTCCCCCAAGGAAAAGTGGATCCTAACTGGCCACAGCACTTTATACTGGAAGTTTTTGAAACCTATCGCTCCTTCGAGACAACCAGTTTTAGTTCTAGGCCTCACACAAACAAAAAGGCAAAGCCAACAAGGTGATGGGTAAATTCACCGACTCTTTTGCCAGAAAGTATTTAGATACTTGTTTTATCTGCTTCCTTCTGTTACTGAAGATTGACCAAAATGATCTCATGTTGATTGGTCTTTGTTTTTGTTTTACACTGTTTTTTATAAAAAGCCAAACCTGTGTAATCAAAATCTTCAATAGCAAGGCACCGGAAAGCAGTCAGCCCTGCTCTGGGCCCAGGGATGCATCTGACACAGGTGGCTCCTGTGCATTTTCACTGTTGGTGCTTTGCCTTCAGTTTTGAGTTTTTAAATTAAAGTTTAATGAGTTGATGGTGGCTTAAAATTTAGTGATTTTCCCAATCACATTGCAGTTGTGAGATCATCCTATGATAAAACTGAAGGCACCAAGCAAGAGCTCTTTCTAAAGTCAGTAAATGGAATTCAGAAACAAAAATTCTGAATACTATATGAAAGGCTTTTACAATTGGGCTTTTTTTCCTTCTAGTGTCTTCAGTAAATTTTGACTTGTTAAAATGGTTTTATCTGTGGCCATGCTACCCTGAACACATCTGATCCCATCAGATCTCGGAAGCTAAGCAAGGTCGGGCCTGGTTAGTACTTGGATGGGAGACCACCTAGGAAGACCAGGTGTTGTAGCCATTAAAAAAGAGAATGGCTTAATCTTTGATTTTGCGACTTCATTTAGAACTCTCCTTCCTACCTAGTAGATTGAGATATGGTGGTTAATGAGAAACTTCACTGGTGTCTTGGCATGTGAGCCCTTCCCTTCCTTCTGCTTCTCTAACGGGAGCTTCTCAGAGCCTTTGTCCAGGAAGCAGCACAGCATATGTGACACACAGCTTTTCCCAAAGTGCATTAGTGAGCCCGTGAGCTCACCATGTCGGGAGACTATGGTGGAGTGGCATCAACATGGAATCATCTTGTGAGAAAGTTAACCCTTTGCAGTTTGCTTTACACCTTTTTAAGCTGAGGACCCAGTCTCTACTCCCTATAGCAATTGCTGATTTTCCTTTTAAGCCAAGAACAGGCTCTGGGCTTGGGACTCTCAGCAGACTAGAACTAGAATTTAATAACAAAGTTTTGATTTTTTTTCTATTTTTTTTATGGTAGTGATTTATTTATCCAATATCAATGAGTCACTTTAAAGAAAGAAACTAAGAAAATAGTGTGAGCAGGTGTTTCATGGATATGGTTAAAAATGTGGTCTTTGAAGAACTAACATTGGGACATATCAGTAATTTGGAAAAATCATAGGCTAGGAGTCATGAGGCCCAGGTTTATATTTTAGGTCTTTATAATTTTAAGATGGTTGCAAGTCATCAACATATCTATATCTTAATAGTCTCACCTGTTAATTTTCAAGTTAGGCTCTATATGACTCAAAATAATCGCTATCATTGGGAAAGCCTTTCTTTTGAACTTGAATGTTACTAAATATACATACCATAGGATCTTCACAAGCACCCAAGAAGGTAGGAGGTGTTACTAGGCCTACTTTGCAGAAAATGGAGCCAAGATACAGAGATCTAGCCCAAAGAGTATACACTGAGTATGTGGAAACTAGGAGTCTAGACCCTGTGCTCTTATAGCTACCAATGTCACCAATCTCGTTCTTGGGAAGCATTGCAACATTCGTTTTAAATTCCAAAGTTTCAACATGGTCATCCACTTCCCCCAGGTTATCAACCGGCCATACCATTTTATTCTGTGGAAATAGCTTCAGCCTTAGATTGGGCCTTGTGGGTCAAGCAGTGCAGCAGAGCTGCCTGGGGAGAAGGGTCTCTCTATCTGTGCCTGCCCAGCTAGCTGTGAAGTGGGGGAATGAGCCACCTCTTCCTCATGCTGTCAGAGGAGAAGCAACCTGCTCAGAAGAGCCAGGCAGCTTTGGAGCATGAAGGAACCATCGAAAACTCTCCCCCAAAGCCCAGGTGACTGGTGTGCATGGAGGGTGATCTCTCTGCTCTTCCTTATTTCCCCCTGTGCTCCCTCACCTCACATACACCTTCATATATTTTTATTATCTAAGACATCAACATTTGCAATTCCATTTTATATGCCCAGTGAAAATTGCAAAAGGTTCCACGTGTCATTGGCCTCTTCTGACCCAAACCCCACAGTGCACTGTGGAGGAAATGCCCAAGTGCACTCCAGAATACAGTATATTCACTTAGCGGAAAGTCCCCGCGGAAGCCAAAAGTAGAAAATTCTCTGTGCTGCTCTAAGGTTGCACTTTGAATGGTAAGTTTCTCTGAAGGTCCAAATTAAAAAGCCATTATAATGCAAATTTTAAAAAACCTTTGCCAGGCCATGTTAGAAAATGACTTTATCTGTGGCATAAAGAATGAAATATTTCTAAGAATGAATGAACTATGACTTTCTTTCTAATTATTTTTAGGACAGTAAGGCAGTTTATACTAACACATCTAGTTATACCAATTTGCTTTATTTTATTATTAGGAACAGATACACAATTTGAATAAACTTGACCCATGTCGAGCATCCAACATATATCTTTCTTCTGGGAGTGGTATTATTAGAGAGAAGGCTCTGTCAACTTATGTCCTTGTTTATTTTGAAATTCAATAAACAGTAAAGTAATTTTATTTTAAACATATGCACAGATTAGACTGCACAGTCATGGAGGCCGATGCTAATGTTTGTTGCCATTTCAGGTATCATTCATAGTATATTTTTAAACCTCAGATCACTTTGGAAGGCTGACAGTTGATGGTTTGAAAGTATGAAATCTACTAATCACTTCTTATATCTGATTCAGCAGAAATTTCAATAAACGTTTTGGAGATTTAAATTTTAAGAAAAGATTTACAGTATCTTCTAGATCAACTGTAGGGAAGTATTCCAACACCCCTCACTAAACTACCTTTAATGTCACCTTTTTGTAACATGAATATTATTATATCACAAGAGAAATAATTATCACAAAGGTGCCAGTGACAAGCAGAAGCTGGAACAAAGTAAGATGAATTAAATATTTAAAGTACCTTCTTAACAAAGATACAGAGAAAGCCATGAGAAAGGGGCCATCAAAACACCACCTAACGAGCACTAAAGTTAAAAAATGTGTTCATGACACGTGTTGAGAAAAGATGAGTACATCCTGCAGGGTTGTGACAAAGCCATTCTGGGAACTGCATGTTCATGTGGGGATTTGGGCATAATTTTACGTGGCCAGGACAGGTACAATCATTAAATATCATTGTATTTCTGATGACCAGCAATGTTCCTTTGATGAGGGTCTTGGAGACCAGATATACAGGGAAGAGGAGTGGATGCATAGACTAGGGTATTAAATTCAACAGAGAATTATGACAAGGAAAAATTAATTACAGATGTTTCCTAGAAAAAAAAAGAATTAAACTAAGAAGTGAGCTATAAGGTAGAGCCTGTGACCCATAATAACCCCCACAATTATATTCATTATAGTATATCTTAGTTATCTTTTCTGTATACACCTAATGCCCACCTCCATCAACACTGAGCTTTCACAGAGAAAATCCTGTGTCTTTATTTTTTCTTGTGTCCTTGTCACCTAGACTAGTGCCTGACACAAATTAAGTACAGAGTAATTGTTTGGACTAATAAATTGATTGATCCATTGATTAATGGGTGACCCAGCTAAGTCACTGTAAGTAGACAAAATTCATTTGAAATCATTGGCACCTAATAGGAACTGTGTGACCAGATAAGAGACAATTGCAGGCTCTTCTATACCTGGGAGGCCAGGTTAAGATGGCAGATTTTCAGGAATAAAAACATGCATATTAGTATAAAACATATATATGTCTAAATGATTTCTATGAAAGTCAATGATTAAATGTTGTCACAATTCATTTGAAAATGTTCTATAGCTAGCTATAGTTTAGATATAAAACAAAAGGTTAAAATCTTGCTGATTCTCCCAGGGATGGGTCACTTTGAATGTATCATCACCAGGCCTTAGCCACACTTATGCAACAGTGGCTCTTTCTCTTGCTTTCCTCTGAGAAGGGAATAGAGGAATTCTCAAATGTTAAAATAATGATTTTTCAGCCTACACCAAATAAATCACCATCTCTGAAGTTGGGGAGCAGTTAGTTTATTTAAAAAACTCTTCCTGGTTGGTGATTCTGTGGTGAATCCAGCACCAAGAACTATTGAATTAAAATTTGGGAGGAAAAAAATAATGGGAAAACACATTTAGGTATCATTCAACAAGGAAGACACTGGGTAGAGAGTAGGATAATGAGTTATGACCGGTTAGTGGGACTTGAAATGGACTTAGTATGTTCCAAAAATTTTTTTCAAAAAAATAAAATAAAAGAGAAAATATCAGAGTACATCACACATACTGAGTAAATGTTGTTTTGTGACTTTTAGTTATATCTACATGTCCATATAGATGTATGTGTGAATGTATATTATATCATAATGTACACACTGGATCAAAAGTTTTGCAAAACATAGGTCTAGGATGATAAGAGAATATATTAACACTTTTATTTTGCAATCAGTGTGAGGTCTGCAAAGTGCCACATAGTTTATTAATCTCTTTTTGTTTAACTCTTGTATCAGTCATCTTTGGCTAGGTTGCACTGCAGTCCAAAGAACTCAGTGGCTTACAACTAAAAGATTTATTTTTTGTGCAATCTCTGTGTTCACCATGAGTTATTGTCTTCATTACAGTTTCTTCATTAAACAGAATTTTCAGTGTGGGATATTTTTTGACTCACAATAGAAAGAGAACATAGTGAAGCTGTGTGTTGGCTTAAAAGGCTTCTGTTAGGAAGTGGCAAGAGCCGCACTGCTTGCAGTTCATTGGCCAAAGAAAATCACATGGCTAAGCCTGTCCTCACTGGGCATCAATAAATAATGCTCCTCTAGGGAAGAAGAGTAGATTATTTGAACACTACTACAATTTAACAGAGCTCTTAAGCTACTTCCTTAAAAATTTATGTTTAAGGGATTTCAGATCCTCATATTTCTTGTCTGCAGGGCTTTATCGAGATTTCGGTAAGAATTCATTTGTCTGGTACTTTATAAGAGTAAATACTGCTAGTTCTAGCCTCTAAGAATGTCTTGGTCACAAATTCATTACTACATTTTACTGACACTTTGCTACAGATAACACTGAGTTGGTGGTATTGAAAACTTTACAACTTTTTGAGACTCAGATGTCTTTATTTATTTATTTATTTATTTATTTATTTATTTATTTTGCTTTAGATACCTAATTCTCTGCCCTGTATTTTACTTTAATCAACTAGAGGTGATTTTTTTGAAAAATGGTAAACTAGACTAAGATTCAATCTAAGAAGTCTCTAGAGATACCTCTCAGAATTTGGAGACAGAGAACGATATCAATGCAGAGGGTTAGAGAATCTGAAACCCTTTAGCTACCACATTCTGGCTGGTATCAAGTGGCTCATTTTGTTTCCAGAGAATTGATGTTGTTTCCAAAAATTAGCTCTCATATGGCTCATTCAGGTAACCAGTGTTGAATATGGAAATTAGATTTTTGTTCATACAAGTTTATTACATTATAGTTTATGAATCACAGTGGCCATGTGCCAGACTCCCTTTCAAGCTAAGCAGCCTCTTTGCTATGTTATTCCAGCTGAGTCTTTTACTTGAATTGTTTCTTCATCTTGGCTCATTTAGCCACACACAGAAGTTGCCCTATGGGAGATAACATCTTATGTTTACTTTCTTTATAGGATCATCACCTCTGGGCTCAAGGCAAGTATAGAACATTTCAGGAAAGAGAAAATTTTGATTCCAGAAAGTCAGGGCTCCCTTCACCTGAAAATGTATCTGACTTTCCTTGATAGTGTAGTGCAGAGAAATAAATCATTGGACTGGAAGTCGGGAGAACTGGTCCCTGATTTTTTTTTTTTTTTTTGCTGCCTTTTTGCTGTGTGACTTTGGGTAGATTATTTTACTTCTCTGATTTTGTTACCTTATTTGTAAAAGACACAATGAGCCTCCCAAAACTCTCGGTTTGAGGACCCTGTTCTACTTATGGCATACTGCAGAAGTCATATAGATTATTCCAATATGATTAAGGACAGCAGCCCCACAGACACACGCACAGCCTTATTTTCAAATGCAAAAGAGAGCTAAGGATCATGGGACATTGAAGAAAGAAAGAGAAAAACCATAACAAAGAAACAGAAAAAAAAGAGAGAGAGAGACTTGGAAGAAATAGACATTCAGAGACAGGGAAAAAAAAAAGAACTATGCTTAACGATTTTGAGAGATAAGAGAAATTACATTTGTAAAACAAGAATAAAATGCAATTTATAATCAGAGAGCATAAAAGAACTCTTGGAAAGTAGAAATCCAAGCATAAAAATAAAATAATCTATAAAGGGATAAAGTCAAGAAAGTCTCTCATTAAATGGACCAGAGAAAAATGGATGGAAAATGGGAGAGAAGCTATATGAAAATTACAGGACCATATGTCTGGCCATATTGAGAGAGATTTTAGAGAGTACCAAAAAAGATTTATAAGAATTAGTGATGGGTACACAGAAAACAAGACAAATGCAAAAGCAAAGTAATTGAACACTACCTAAATAATGATTATAGTATAAACGCTGAAAATTGATTACACAAAGCAAGTGAGAGAATGCACAGAAGAGGGAGCATGAGCAAAAGACACTGTAAGAATTATGTTTAAAATATGTAAAAGGTGATCTTTAATAGAATTTTAGGATTTGCAGATCTTACTGCTTTTCATATATAAACATAATACCATAGCTTTTATGTTCTATGTTTTAATATTAATGATGATGGGTTTCCTGAAGTAGTCATACACTCCTTTTATGCAATAACTTAAAATTACCAGCTAATCTTTGGAAAAGAATAGGATTTTTCCTGTTGAAAAACCCTTCTACTCATGACAAGATCCAAATGTTGCCTCTCTCATACTGTGTACTGTGTTACAAATGTAGAGATACTATTATGCTATGTTAATATTTTATCCAATATTAAAATATAGTTATGAATTATTGCATTATGAAGCAGATGTAACATATGGTCCTCAGGCCTTTTATTAGCTTCCCATCTCAGCAAACCAGAGTGCCCTTTAATTCCTTTTTCTATGGTTTTGATAAGCTGTTTAGTTATTTTAGAACTATCCTTTAAAATTTAGAACTGTTTCTTTATTGGCTCGGATTGATGAAATGTCATTGATAACTTGACCATGCATTTATATATTGTTGGCATTGATCTCTCTATTGTCATTACCAAGGCTTTCTGGGCTAGTCTTCTATTATAATTTAGTTTTCACAAAACTGTATGTTCTGATTTTTGATTAAACGTTCAAAATCAAATGATTTAATCAAATGCAAGAAATGACGAGTTAATGGAATTGATATCTCTTCTATGGAGTCCAATCAAATCCTGTCGGTAAAATAAATTAGCAACCGATCATCTCAGAAATTACAAAATCAGTTGCATGGTTTTTCTATTTTAATTAATGCGTTGAAATAACTTTCAATTATGAATTGATTTCCCTCTTTTAGAAATGTCTAGGCCATTTAAACATTCTTGACTGGCTTCCTACTAAGATCCAAGGCTCATCTTAGTCACTTTTGTTCCTTGGAAAGTGCTCGCTCAGAGAACACAAAGCCTGAAAAGTTATGGTTACTCTCTAAGTAGGACTGTGATTCTGGTGCCCCATTCCCCGACCAGCAAACTCTGTATGCCAGTCCTAAACCAAAATCAAAATTAGTCAAACAAAGGAAGTATGAAAGCAAATGAAAAAATGTCTTTAGAAATGGTACTCTATTGAAAACATTTAGGAGAGAAAATCAGGAGAGAGCCATAAATAGGTTTATATTTAAGATTATTTTAGGTCGTGATATAGAGATAATGAAGGTAATACAGTAAGAGCAGTTAAGATTTCAAGTGCTTACTATGTGCATGTCATTGCCTTAAGTTCTTTGCATGCATCAACATATTTAATTCTCATGTAAAGTAAGTACAGTAGTATATACTTGTTACAGATGAGTAACTTGAGGCATAGATAAATCAAATGACTTGGCCAAAGTCACCAAGCTGATGGTAGTTGGCAGAACCTGGGATGTGAGCCACACAGTGTGGCAAAACTAGTCAGGAGGCTGTTGCAGCAAAGCATGTGAGAACTGATGATGGCCTGAACTATGCCCTACTTACTGAGGGTCAAGTTCATAATGAAATGTACATCAGTGGTACACTCATTGTTTCTGAGGCTGGCTTGAGACTCAATTAAATTTTAAATAATAGCTGTTTCAAAACATGCCTTGACATTGTTTCCATGGTGCCAACCTAGGCATCTCTCTCAGTTTTAAGGAAAAAAATAAAAGCTCAGTCATAGACTTCTCTGAGTGAAATCCTGTATGGATGTGGTTCAGCTTCTTATCCAAAGAAGCATTTACAAATCACTCACTTGATCAAGGCATTAGTATAAATCTGCTAATGGAATAGAGCTTACGAGGCACATTCTACAGACAAAGCTTTGTTCGAATCACACAGCTGCAGAGCTGAACTGACGGCGAAAGATTCAACCGAAAGATGGCTTGCAGAGTTATGCTCTAGAGTATGAAGATAAATTTAGTCATGTTCGTACTGGTTTTACTCTGATTCCATGCCAGTGATGGAGAAAGTTGGGACCATTCAACATCACTTGCTTTTACATCTCCCTTACACGTAGTGCTTTGATCAAAAGTGCTCGAACAGTGCATACCTTTGCCACCGGGAGATTAAATCAAGTTTTAAGTCAATGGCCATCCTCGTAGAGCCAAAACATTTCAAGAGTAAAGAGCTTGTTTATGACTCTCAAAGTTAACAGACCTTTCTAGAGTTGCCAAACATCAGATAGTTAAATCATTGAGAGAACAAAAAGTGGCATTTTAATCCAGGGATTTTTTATTTATTTGTTGTGAGCCAGAGGTTGTGAGTACCAGATGCCAGTCACACAGCACCAGTGCATTTGCAAGGTTGTAAGACTGGGGAAAAAAATGAAGGTTAAGTACAGGGTACAATAGAGATTACTTATGGTAATGAATTATATAATTTTTCTAGGCAGAGTTGGATTAATGGTCATTGTGGAAAGAGATTACATAAATCCGATTCTTCTAGTAAACAAATATTAAGCAGATCATTTATGTTCAACATATGAATCCAGAGTCCTGAAGAATATGTGACTTATCATATACAAGGGGGAAAAATTAACCTGTACACAAGATACCCCGGGGTTTTGTGAGTGGAAGCAGTGTGCTCTGTGCTACATGGCTTCTTCCTCCGAGTGGAGCCTTGCAGAGACCACCAGGGCCCTCAGTTGTCACAGTCTGGCAGCTGCACACCCAGTTGTGAAGACCCCTCCTCCCTCCCTTGGCTGTCACAGAAACCAACCCTGCCTGCCTCACTAATGTCTCACCTGGACCCGGGCTGAGCAATGGAGCGTCCAGGCGACACTGTGTGTCCACACTTGCACAGTTAGAGTCGGACCTCCAGTGTTGGCTCCTCATTTTCAATGGGGTGGGTCCTGCTCATTCTTATGGTAACTCTCACGTGGCTTCTTCACTCTCAAGTGGCTTCTTCACTTGGGACTGTTGCTCTCACTTTTAGAACCAGCCTTTGATTCATTTATAGAGCATTTTTTTTTTTTGCCATTATCTGCTTTTTAGAAGACTGTGCCTTTCATAATGGCTTTCATGTTAATACAAAAATAGCATTTTTAAAAATTTTCAAAAACAGCAATGCACCAAGATGGCCACATCACTTCTAAGGGATGCTTTCCAAAAATGTTACCACCTCAGTCTAATAGTGAGAAACCATCAGACGACCCAAACTGAAAGACACACTACAAAATGAATGACAAGTACTCTTCAAAAGCTGTATGTTCATGTCGTGCAAATTAGAAGATATCAATAACCAAACCTCCATAATCTCACCACCCAGAAGTAATGACCATCAGCATGTTAAAGCATACCAGACTTTTCTCTTTGAATTTATATTCACATAATTTTTTAAGGAAAATATTTATCTGCTATGTGCCTGTGGTTACTTAAAAGTATACTGTGAACAAATTCCTCTGGAAAGTAAATATGGATGCACCCTGGTCATACAGCATGCCATGGTGTCTCTCAGTGGCAGACCATCTTCACATCATGTCAGTGCTTCTCCCCACCCCTCCTCATACTGTGGAGCCATGGAAATCACCACTCAGTCTGCCAGGGTCCCTGTGGCAAAGGAGTGGCTCGGTATAATCCTTTCTTTCCTCATCTTCATGAGCCACTGTCGTAATAGGACTTTTCCGAATTGCTCTAAAGCACCTCTCTTGTTGGAACTGAAGATAAGAAACTTCTTGATGGAACTGAGGATGAGAAATTCCCTACTATGGACAAGCAGGAGAAAAATGGTCTGTACTGCTCAGTACCCCTCCTCCTGCTGCTAAAGTTCTGTCCACCAAAACGTAATCAGCCTCTGACCAGTGCGTAGGACTTGGGCTCCACACATCCACCTCAGGAAGACCTTACTTTTGGCCCTAGAAAGAGTTTCAGAGCGACATAAGGAGGCTGCCACACAGGTATCCAGCCACAGGTAAAACTGAAGTCTATAAACTTGATCTTTGAGTCAGTGTCCAAAAGCAGGTTTGGACGTGGGCAGTAAACTTCTGGCTGAGTACTGTACAGCTGACACTGGTAGAATTTTCCCCGGGCCTCCTTCTCTTTTATGCTGCTGTGATCAACTCAGTAATTGAACGTCTTCCCCACTGGCACTCTCCGTGACAGGATCGAGGGTTTGCTCTGTCTCCATCACTTCAGCTAATGTCACAATACTGAGACAATCCAAGGCTTTAATTATTTTGACTTCATAGAATAATCTCTGATACCTGGAGGAGCTCTGCTGATTGTCATTAATGATCTTGATCCCACCTCTTTCACCAACTTCAAAGAGTGGAAGCAGACCTTGACTGGGATTCTTTCTCTCTCTCTCCTATCTCAGATGGCAGCTCTGCAACTGACCCACCTTCTCTCATTGCTGAGGTCACGATGGCCTTTGAAATCTCAGTACTTTTAATATGCAAATACTTTAAATAGACGTGTCAAAGTGTCTGTCCCACAGGATGTGGGAAGTCAGGGTCCCCTTTCGGTACCCAGAGGGTCCTTTGCCAAGCAGGCTGAGGAGCTGGTGTTCCCTGCCTCCAGTTTTCCCTCTGCGTGTTGCCCCTTGCTCATGAAGTCCTTGAGCCTTTCCCTGGAACATCCCTCCACTAAATAAATCCCCTCATTTTTCAACTACCACTGACAGAAGCTTGTGTGGTGTGTATGACAGACTTTTACTGAATGTTTTGAGATAAAAAAGGCCATGTGGCTCCCAGGCCAGTAGACAACTTCTTAGAGGTAAAGACTAGTCATTTCTGTTTTTATAAGCTCCCTCCCATCCCGGTTAAGGCTGTCATTGTCCTTGTCACAGGGTCCCAGCTTACCATGATGCAGCTTTGCTTTTTTAGCCCCTGTCCTTTCACTCCTTTCCTTCATCTCTTGCTCCTTAACCCCAAACCCCCAAATATCTCTTTGTGTCTTGTGCTGAGAAATTTTGTTATCTTTTAGACCAGATCATACCCAGAGAACCTTATCATAACCAGACACACCCAATAATGCTATTTAAATATAGTTCTTCCCCTGAAAAGGTCAGCTGTTTGCAGAGTCTTTTTGTCTGCTCACCCGAAGTCATCAAGTTCATGTGTATATGGGTACTTACCAACCTCATTTAGCCAATAATTGAAAGGATCGAGAGTTTCTTCCTTCATAACTAAGCAACTGCATAGAAGGTAGAGATGAGCAGGGAGGGCTGACAAGTAAAACCATCCAGCCAGAAAATGGGTGAACAAAATCACTTATGTGCAACTGCTTACAATATATGACTATTTGGGAAAACTAATCCTGCTTTATGTACCAGCTACTTTCAAATACTCTACCCCAAATGGTAAACCCTGAAGTTATATGTTATTATTCCCCTTTTATGATAAAACTGAGCATCTACATAGCTAGTGTACTGGATTTCAGATTTCCCAGTATGAGTCAGGTGTGCAGAATGTGACTTTATTCCTCTATAACTGAACTCATATTTCTCCTGAGCCTCTATTTCTGCAAAGAACACTGAATATTTCCAGTGAAAAGTAGTTCGGTCACTTCTAGTTTAAATTTAGTTTCTTTTGGTATAAATGAGATTTTGGATTTTTCCCCCCCTTCTTTTCTGTTGCTCTAGCGAGTCCCATTGTACAGATGTCCACATTGGTCATTTTCGGCTTCCCAAGGGTACCTCCTCACCAGGGCTTTCGCACGGTCCTCCAAGACTGCACCCATTACTGAAGTGCCCCAGTTGGTTTTAATTCCTGCCTAGTTTCCCAGCAAAACAAGGCGTGTGGTTCTGCATTTTCTTGACACCACCTGGGGTCTCACTGCTGGTGGCCAAGGGTCTTCCACACATGCCTCCTCTTTTGGGATCTTCCATCCATAGCCCTGAAAAGAGGTCCTCTATTTCCAATAGCCTGAAGATGATGTCGATTCTGGTGTATCAAGAGTTGCGGGGACGTTTATATGTATCTACATGCCCATGTTGGAGCCAAGGAAGTGTGGAGAAATAGAGTATTTCAGGAATACATTTCTAAGAGGCATTACGAGGCAAATTCCACTTTCCAATTAAGTAGCTTCCAACGTGAGTCAAGTAAAATATCTTATATGTCTTTTCTATTTTATAGCCATTTTATACTTGAATTCTCCACTATTTGCTTTTATATAAGTTTGGACTATACTTGACATTTTGCATAAACTTCAAGATGTGTTCCACAGCTTGTATGGAAGAAATTGCAAGCTTTGATGCAATGGTTTATGTGTAGTACTTGGGTTTAATGATTGAGAACCTCTCTAAGATTTAATTTGTATAATTTCTGAGATGTGCCCTTGTAGTCTCTTAAATAGTAAGGAGGATATTTGAGAAGTGTATATTGTTTGGGTAAGATTAAGAGGGGATATGGACCATGGATTTTTTTTTGGTTTTTGTTTGTTTGTTACTTGTTTTAGTTACCCATCATTGCTTCAGGACCTGTTTCTTTAAACTTCAGAACCTGATAATCCCCCAAAAGCATTAGGCATTCTATCCTCTAACTCAGCAGTGGGCAGTGAGTATTTCATTTTCAAAGTCATAGAGCATGAGAGAGACAAATAGCAGTATTTATATTGTGCCAAGTGTCAGCAGGCCTTTCTGGATCATTATGGTAATGTCTTTTCTCCCTAAATAATTTTTACAAATGTACTAATGAAGACAAATTTCTGTTATCTGTCTTCTACGGGTCATAAGTTGAATTAGCACTATATTTTTTCCTGAAAATATGCAAAGTTGTGACATGATATTTAATAGATTTAAGCTTATTGCTGCCAAAATGAACACAGCTGTAAGTAATGATGACCCTCTCATCTTTATGACAATAAAATGGCTTCCTAATGTGTTTCCCTAACTCTGAACATTAAGTTATTGATACCCTGGATTTCTGAGCCCCAAGAAGAATACAGTTTTTTGACCAAATGACAGAACATAGAGGATGAAATTAGTTGCATTAAATTAGAATATGACAAAAAGGCTTTGAAAATCTTTGTCACATTGTAACATTCATGCAACATCAAATAAAACAGAGTAAAAGTAGACCAAGTAAGAGAGTTAATATATTGAACAGAAATTTTGTAAACTAGATCACTTGCATATTTTAAAAGGGTTATTGATTGATAGCCTGTGTGCTATGGCAGTTGCTAACTTGGAGATTTTACTCTATAATCATATATGCAAGCTCTTCTTGTTTAATCTTTGGCTATAAAAGTAACTGTTACCATATTGTCTTGGTACACTCGTATTTTTCAAAAAACGAAGTCTGCATTGCTAAAATTTGCATTCAAGAAAATAACAGGGAAAGGAGTGAAGAACAAGATACACATTTTTATGCAAAATTTCTCTTTTCTTTATTTCTAAGTACATGTATTTGAACAGCAGCATCCCTTTTATAAATTAGTATAAAGATAAATTGTCTACTAAAAACAGAAAGTAAAGTTTTGATATATACTTTCTTTATTTCTACCACATCTCAGACTGTTTTTTAAGTTTAAGTCTCCCATGTTGGGTTGTGGGAAAATAAAAGCTTCTGATAGGGTTAATCTAACTACATAAAAGTCCACATTGACTATGATCATAATCTTGATCTTTGATTAGATCTGAGCTAGTAATATCTTGTGATTAATCAAAATGAGTTGGTCTGCGTGTAGTATGTCATCTTCACAGATGGGACAGAGAATCATCAGAGTTCTCTTGAATATTTGTTTTAATCCCTCCCAGGATAAAATGGCTTTGATTTTTTTTTTTTGTTTTAAATCAGATTAAGTTCACCAAATAAATGACCAAGAAGAAATTTTGAATTCCCATTTTGCTAGGAATATAGGTCAAAAAAGAAGAAACTTGCTTTTTAATTAATAGTATTTTAATGTTTCATTGAACATGCTTCGTATGTTAAAAATTCTTATAAAATTTAACAAATATTTCTATTCACTGGTAGTTTGAATAAAAATTTTCATAAAAGAATATAACAAAATATACTTCCTGGAAATGATGTTGATGTTTTTATTGTTCTTAATAACATAAAACATTTTTCAAGATTACTAATTGCCCATTGAATGTCCACTGTAACTAAAAATTTAAAAAATTTTTTTAATTTCTAAAAAAAGATTGTTAATTAATATTTTTCTAATTACATTGTTCCAGTCAAAGAGATATCTGATAACAAAGAACTTTATTATGGCCACTAAACCACCTGACATCTAATACCCAGAGCATAGCAAGAACCCTCAGACACAAAATATTGACTGAATGTGTTTGTCATTTCAGCTAGCCATTTGGCCCTTACAATATTAAATTTTTTTACAAAATTACTCACTAAAAGCTCTGAATTGAACTGTCTACCCAAGAGCCACACATACTAGAGGCTCAATAAACACATTTCTATGATTATATAGGAGCCATTGAATAAAACAATGTAAAAAAAGCTGTGCAATTCATCAATCCACTTATAGACTGGATTAATAACCCACATGGATGAAAATAAGAATGATGTAATTTATTAAATTTTTTTTTATTATTTTTTTTTTCTTATAGAAGACCTGGCGAGCCTCCATTGATAAAAGGCTGGCTTCCTTACTTTGGACAGGCCCTGAAATTTAAAAAAGATCCCTTAGGCTTCATGAGGACTCTTCAAAAGCAACATGGCGACATTTTCACTCTTCTCCTCGGGGGTAAGCAGCACTTCATACATCATAATTTCTCTCTTGTTCTTTAATGTCATTATATTTTTCTCTAGGCAAAATATGGAGTATTTGTATATTATTGTTTTATTTGTAGAGCTAATACAAAGGAAAACTATTTTTGGATATGTAGTTTATTTACTACGTACCCAACCTCGTAGGGATAAGAAAGGAGGCTGTAGTGTTCTTAGTTCATCCTCTATCCTCCCTAAGGCCCATGCTGTCCAGATGTATTGCTATCTATTGCTACATAACAAACTTCTCACAAATTTAATGCCTTAAAACAATTGGTCTTATGTAGGTCACTTGTGTGGCTTGAATCACCTGGCTGATGGATCGAGGCTAAATAGTTCATGGTGGCCTTATTACATGTCTAGCTGGACCTCCTTATCCATATGCTATTTCATCCTCAAGAAGACATCCTTATGTGTCAGCTGGTGTTTTAAGAGAGTAAAAAGAAAAGTTGCAAGGCCTCATTATAGAACCTCACTTCCACCACATTCCATCAGTCAGAGCAAGTAACACGCCAGCCTGGATTCAAAGGCAGGGACACAGATTCCACCCTTCCTGAGCAGAGTGGCAGCATCACATTGCAAAGGAGCACCTGTGGAAAAAAAGCAAGAATTTATTGTTGCCATCTTTGTACACAGTCTTCCACATCAGCTTATTACCTGGGATAGCTATTCCTTTTCTTGGCTTTCGTTTGTCCTGTCAGTGCTCTGAAGGCTGATCTCTGCAAACTAGATTATCCACAATCCTCTGACCTCTGACTTCTGGTTGGGTGTGCTGCTGAGAGGGCAGAAGGCTGTGTCCCAGCTCTGCATCTCTCACTGGGCTCTGGCAACACAGTTCACTCTCAAGACTTCCTGTCCTTCCTAAGGAAATCGAAGACGTCAGGTATGATCTCACTCAGATCTATACACACCTACCAAACGTACCATGTCCTTACCACCTTTTCCCCAATTTCAAAGAATATTCAAGAAAATCCATTTACCTTTCTCCATGACCCTTACTTCCTGCTTCCTCTGGGCTGGCATTTTATTATTTATTCCTTCCACACATGTATCTTCACTGTTTTTCTCTCTTAGGTCTTTATCCTTAGCTTATAACAATACTTAAGCTTCTCCTATATTCACCTTCTAGATACTTTTCACTTCTTTTTTTCCTCTTCGACATTCAGATTTTTTAAGAGTTACCTATATTTGCTGCCTCTAGCTGCTGATATCCTAGATCCTCCTAACCATGACCAGCCTTCTGCCTTGCTGAGGTCAATAATGGACACTCACCTGACTAGATCTCTCTACCTGGTTTGACAATAGTGGTCCCTCATTTCTTCTTGAAACTGTTTCTTCACTCCCTTGGCACTGCACCTTCTGGTTTTATCGCTGACTTGGGGTAACCCTCATCTGAGACATCTTTATGCTTGTTTTCTTTGATCAACTCCCTTTATTTTTTTCTAACTAGTTTTAGAATAGTATGTTCTATTACTAAAGAATTTTGATACTTTCTTATTACTGTAATTACTTGGCTGAGTATCAGAGAAGCAACCTTTTGTACATCGAGTGACTTCATTTTAGTGCTACCATTTTTATGTAATCTGAAAACAATATGATCTAACTGAATGAAATTGTCAGCATGGTTGAGTTCTCAAATGAGCGGGCAATGCTCTTTCCATCACAACTTTCTCTTTTGCTTGGCAGCTGGGAAGTCTTTCCCAAAAGTAATTGTATGCACTCTAATTTCAGAAAAAGTGAAATGTGAAAAAAATAATGCATCTTAGAGAAAAAATTAGTTTATAGCAAAATGCATAATCATTTTCTTTATGTCAGAATGCTATTCTTCTCTTCTTGAGTCATCCTGAAAAAATGACTGACATTGACTCATCATCTGGGGCCATAGTCACATATCACTTCTTCCTAAAAGCCTTCGCTGAACATTTCCACTCCCCATGTTATATTGATTCTTCTTTTCCAGGCTCCCAGTATCTCTTTTACAATTACTCCCAGTATCACTTCAGTCATAGCATTTAATAAATTGTGAATGTATTGCTAATTCACTTGTCTATTTCCATTAATTTCTATTGCCAACATTTACTCCAAAGCTCGGCATGACTGATTCACAATAAATATTTGATGAGGAATTCCCCAATACCTTAGAGCTGATAACATACTTACTATAATGCAAATAAAAGCTATAAATAGTGTTTATATTCTAAGTGAGATTTATGCTTTATAATACAAAATTATATTCTTCACTTTTAAAAAAAGTCACTCTTACTTTAAAATATTAAGCCTTATGTTCTAATGAGTAGATACATCAAATTATTGAATATTTTAGTTCTCCTATTAAATGCATTATACAGAAATAAGATAATTAAGCAGAAATTTGTGGCAGATTTAAATAATTACATTCACTTTTCAAAAAAACAACCAATTCCTGCTGACACTTGATATTTTAGGGTTAGTTACTGAGAAGCTTGCTGAATTTCTAATGTCTAAACAATTTGACCATGGTTATGTTCTTGAACTTGAGATTAACAACCACAGTTGAATATGTGCTACTACTTCTCTTTGGCTTCTTTACTAGAGTTTGAATAAATTCCTGTCAAGATGTCCCATTAACATTGATGGTTCTAATGATCAGTTTGCAAAATAGCTCATTTAGAAAATGTGAAGTGAGGAGCAGAGTCTTCTGCCCTTGTCCCATAGTGTGATTTCAGTGAGTATTATGTTCTTGAACAATGAGCAAATGATTGTCATCCCAAAAAGTCTCAAGGGACATGGATGTCATCTTAATAAAGAAATTAAAAGGTACATCTTTTCATGAGAAACCACGTAAATTCATGACCTGTCGCAGAAAATAGTTCTCTAATTGGTTTTGTGTGGTGGTGCAGCGGAGTCATTTTCCCTGGATGTCATCTCAGTGAAGCACCACTGTACGTCATTGTCAACAGCTAGCGAAATCTCCCTAATAGGAGGGAGAGTGTATAATGTGGCCAACCTCGTAAAATAAAAAGTTAGTTCATATTTTACTCTTCCAATGAATATTTTCAACTTGAGATTAAAAAAAAAAAATCTGGCGAAAAACCAGCTAACCATGGAGATTAAATGCTTATAGTTATGGAAAAATTCTTTAAAATTCAAATTTATCTCATTTTTGATGATTAGGCATTTCTATTCCAAATAGTCCAATAGTTGTTCTGAATTCCTATGGATGCATATCTGTAAAGCACCAAATATCTGAAATGAAAACATCAAAATTCAATTTATAATGATCCAGATGTCAAACTTCTTGTGTGTATATGACAACAGTGTGAATGACTTAATTTGTTTTTTAACCTTTACTGACATACTTTGTGTCATGTAGGTTTACCTTCCTGAAAGAAATAGTTTTGAAGGAAGTGAAAAGGCCGGTGACTTAGTAAAGGATCATGTGCAAAATATATAGGAATGCTAGGGTTAATATCTTGAGATCTAGTCAGCTCCTAAAAAAAAGGAAGAGAATGAAATTATTGGCAATGAAGACATAAAAAATTTGACCTTATTTCAAATGCAAATTTGCTGCTCCCAAGGATGAGTATATATATTCATATAAATATTTCTTGCAGAAGTGAGCTGCATTTCGATTTATATTTTAGACAAATGCAAACTCTGATATTCTTTAAATAAATATTTGATATCAGCTTCTGACAGCAGTCCTTTCTCTTTTGAAAGCCTGGCAAAGGACATAGTTTCTACCTTGTGATCTTCTTGAACTAGGCCATTTGCCTGTTGACACACTTGGCAACATTTACATAAAACCACACTGGAGGAAAAGTTAATTTTGCTCCAAGGATACACGGCCTTCACAATAACTTTTCAGATTTCCTTTGTTAAGAAATTTAAATGCATTTTATGAATGTATAAGTGTTTTCGTAACTGTCTGATTAAAGATTACAAAGAAACTCTGGTTTTGCATCTCACATTAGCAGATGGTAGACAGATGGTTTAAATTAATATTAATTTTGGAAAACTTAGCTTAAATTGTTTATACTGAAGATTAAAAGTTGGAAAGCCAGCTAACATCTCCAGGGTTATTAGTACTTCCAAACTCACTCGAAAAGCAAAATCCAGAAAATCAAAAATGTCTACTTTTAAAATAATTTACATTCTGCTCAGAAAGTAGATAAAACACAATGCCTTAATGTTGAAGAAAATTAAAATAATTATGAGAAAGAGAAAATACATATCCTGGAATGTGAAGGGCCTTGAAAGCAGTGAGAATTTTATATACAAATTAATTGCGTTAAACTAATCAGTAATGATTTTTAAATCAAAGAACCTACATGCAACAACTGCTTATTTTTAAAAAAATTATTACTAACTGGTTGCTAGCCAGAATTAGCTTTTCCACATTTAGCTTTTATCCTCTTATATGAAACTAACCTATAGTTTCTTCCCTAATCCTCACACCCCCCACAAAAGGGAGAAAGAAAAAGAAAGAGGGAATATATGAGTATTTGTAGTTCATGCTGTCCTGGCTTAATAAAGTGTTGTCTTTCTACTTAGATTTTGATGAATGTGGAAAATTGGCTGGAAAAATTTTTAAATATTTTCTAAAAATTGTGTTTTACAAACTGAACCTTTTAGCCATTCTCTGGACTTTAGCTACAAATTTTAAATAACCCTAAAGATATTTAGTAAAATCCTCCCATCTAGTGAAAGGAAAAGTATGAATCACCACCTGTGAAAAAACACAGCTTTGCCTAAAATTGTCTTTTGCAAAATAAGGGAATTAACTCTTTTTTTTTTTCAATTATTTGTCAGGCAGATCTGGAAATTTTATTTAATTAAGCTGCTATGGTAAAGCAGGTGTCATAAAATATGCCCAAATCCAGTTGAGTCCTTTTTTCTTTCTCTGGGGGGAAAATAAATGGAGTTTATTTTGTAAATGCAGCTTTGGGATCTAAGCAGAATGAGTAGTCATTTCTAGCTTTATCCTCATTCTTAGATTGACCAGTCTTATAAAATAAATCAAGGGTAAATAGAGTGAATAAAACTTAAGTCATATGATTTATTTTTAGAAAAAATTGATAGCACATGTATATCCATGTAGATTAAAACTTAAATTGTGTTTAAAAGTTGTAAAACAAAAAGAAAACATTTATCTTGTTTTTAGGATTAGGTTGAAAATTATTCAGAACTTTATCTTAAATTTTATACCAAATTGAATTTAAGTTCTGTGATGCTTTCAGACTTACCATAAATAACAAGTGAGAAGTTATTCATCTAAGAAAGCTACACACACATACATGCACACACACAGAGGAATGGTGAGGTAAAGAGAAAAGTGAAGATGATCCGACACACTTTAATTTAGTCTAATTATTTATTGTTTTTCTAGAAGACAAGAAATAGGCATTAAAGTATATAAGAGCATCTCTAAACCTCATGTGTATTCTTGGAAAGGAAAGCTTTATTAAATGTTGTTATTGAATACTATCTGAGTAGCATGTATAATTAGAGGGAGTCTTAAAACAGTACTCTAGTGGGGAAAATCAGCACTGTGTTCAGAAAAGAAAAGGGCATGGGCAGTGACTTCTTGCCACTACAAAGGCAGGGTGATCTTGGCCCTATCCCTCTCTTGACTTTCTTCAGCTTTCTCAACTGATAAATGTCTAGGGGTTTGGGATTTGGGGGGCGAGGGACTAGGACTCTCCAACGTTCCTGACAGTTTTAAGATACAGACCATAGGATGACTGTGTTCCTCAAAGTGCCTCAGTGTGCCTTTATAAGAATCACTTAAGGCCCTTGTGAGACAGACTTGTAGGTCCTACTTCCAAACCTTCTGATGCAGAATGAGGCAGGCATCTGTATTTTTAACCAGCACCCTAAGTCTCTCAATCGGGTAAGGCTGGACAACACTGATATATGAAAAGACCAAATGTCACCACCTCAAAAGACCCTGATAACCCTAAAAGCAGATTGAAGCTGACTGCCTTCCTTACACTGTGTATCACTACCTGCTGTATCACTATGCATGTAATACAGTCTTTTCTTTACATCTTTATATCTCAAGAGGAACGAGATCCAACAAGTGTCTAGATCTCAATAAATATTGAATGAATGTATGAATGGATGCATGGATGAATAAATGGACAGGTTCTAGTTTGAATCCCATTTCAGTTACAAATCAGAATGTGACCTTGAACATGTTAGTAAATCTTCCTGAGTCACTATTTTCTCATCTATAAAAATAAAAATGCTGGTGTTTGTGATTTGTTATTAGCATTAAATTAGTTGTTCATTTGTGAGTACCTGGTTCATAGCACATCTTCATTTATTTTAGTTAAAATTATTGTATCCAATCAAAGCTAAGATGTTATCAAATACAAAAAAGCTCTTTATGAAGTATAAGTAAATAATCAGTTATAGAATGGCATTTTACGAATTTGATTTGTTCATTTGTTTGCTGTTTGTGTGAAAAAATATGAGAAGCATTTATATCAAGGGATTCTGAGAATATTTAAAGGATAATTTAAATATTTAGATATTTTGTTAAAATAAAAATTTGAAGGGTACACTATCTTTTTAATAGTCATTAATTTGGCAGAATATTTAACTTCAAGCTTCTAGAGTTTTTCTCATCATCTTTCATTTAAAAGGCAAACATGTAGTGGACCTTTGAATAAAATGAATTTTTACTAAACTTTGCGCCTTTCTAGATGTTGGTTAGTTATTAAAACTTTTCTAATTTAAATTAAAATATCCTCAAATTTTGGGGGTGAGCTGTTTGTTTTGCTACCAAATGAGCTTATGTTCTCATTTCTTTTAGGAAAGTACATAACATTGATTCTGGACCCTTGCCAGTATCAGTTAGTGATAAAAAATCACAAATTAAGCTTTCAAATGTTTACTAAGAAAATAATGAAGAAAGTGTTTTCGATCCAAAAGTTGATGACCAATGATGACCTGAACGATGAGCTTCATGACTGCTATCAGCTTTTACAAGGGAAATCTTTGGATATTCTCATGGAAAACACTATGCAGAATCTACAACAAGTGTTTGAACCTCAACTATTTAAAAGCACAAATTGGGACATGGCATACCTGTTGACATTCTGTAGCTCAGTAATATTTGAGATTACATTTACAACCATATATGGAAGATTTCTTGCTGGTGATAGGAAAAAATTTATTACTGAACTTCAAGATGATTTTTTAAAATTTGATAACAAATTTCCATATTTAGTATCAGACATACCCATTGAGCTTCTAGGAAATGTCAAGTCTATTCAAAAGAAACTTATAAAATGCTTGAGATCAGAAAACATAGCTAAGATGCAAGAATTGTCAGAAGTTGTTCAAATGAGGCAAGATATTCTGGAGAAATACTATACGTTCAAGGACGCCGAAATAGGAGGTAAGAAACTTCTGAGTGATTACTTGTCTAAAATAGAATAATTTACAATAGACCTTTGAAATAAAAAGACAAAATGGCGACCTTGAAAATTTTTATGCTCTTTCTAATTGGCTAATGATAAAATGTTTTATTCTGAAGCAACCCTCTGTAATAATTGATTTTTTTTTTTTTTTTGCTGAGGTGTTGAAACAAGATACTTAATGGTGATAATGAGAAAGAGTATAACTAAGCTGCATTTACTCTTCTTATCTCATCTCCCATTTCTCTACCCTCCCCCCTCCACACACACACACACACACACACACACACACACACACACACACTACATTTTAAACTATTCTCATTAAGCAGAAAATTAGACTTCAGAAGCCTATTGGTCCTCATTAGCATGCACTGATCCTTGGCTGGGTCTGTGTCCTAACATCTTTTAATTAGCACACTGCAAATCTAATCAGTGTAATAAACGCTATTAATCTTCCTTTTCACTTATTTTCTCCCAGCACATCATTTAGGCTTTCTCTGGGCCTCTGTGGCAAACACTATTCCAACTACATTCTGGGTGATGTATTACCTTCTACGGCACCCAGAAGCTATGGCAGCGCTGCGTGACGAAATTGACCATTTGCTGCAGTCAACAGGTCAAAAGCGAGGGTCCGGATTTTCCATCCACATCACCAGAGAACAATTGGACAACCTGGTCTACCTAGGTAATTTATTTTTATATGTTATGAAGAAAAGAAGGTTACCTCTTCGCAAACTCAGTTTATCTCTCAAAGCTGTTTACCAAGAGGTGGAGGACACAGCTGCCTAATTGACATAATAACACCCATTTACATCAATTATAAATTATGTAGTTTATAGCTGTAGATACTCTCATTGCATGTAAACATTAAAACCTAGTTAATTAACTATGTGAGGTATGCAAAAGGCTAGACCAAAGCTTTGCAATTATTTGAAAAAAAAAGTTTCTGCCTATTAAGTCATTTGATCCTGAGCATCTGTTGGTGTGCTAATGCTTTCCGAACACTGCTGCTCTATCTTGACAAGAGAGGTATTTAGGGTTTGAACAAGAAAGAATTTTAGAAATGCAACTAATATGTAAAATGTATTTATTCTACCCTAAAATGGAGTCTATATTTTCTTGCAGAGACTAGTATGTTTTATACAGCTTGGAGTATATGATTCTCAAAAATGTAGTACAAGTGATTTCTGCTGATAGTTCATGATTTAAACATGCTTGGGGGTGGCGGGGAGAAGAAGGGAGGGAGGGAAAAGAAAAGCCAACAACTACAAATTACTCTATGTGAAATGTCAGATATTTTATCCAATGTGCACTGACTCACGAAACATGCATGGACCCTATTTTAAAGACGTTTGAGATCTGGAGTGACAAAACAGTTTTCCTGTTTTTATATACATCTGTATGCCGGTGACATGAGCTTTTGATGACAGTGGATTGCATTTTCCTTTACTGATTTTGATAAGACCACCATCATTACATGATGAACTTTAATTCCCAAAGTGAAATTCCACATCAGCAAGTTATTCTCTGTTCCTTCTGTACTGACATTTCATCCCGTGGGATCCTTTACTGTATGATATTCCCAGCCCCTTTGGACAACACAAGAATAAGTCTTTATATCTTTGTTGCTTCGCTCCTTTGACAATGCAGGCAAGTATTTTAGCCCATGTTGGCCTCATTTTTTTATCTTTTAAATATGTTCCAGATTTTTTGGTGAGAACTTCTGGGCGCAAAGGCCCTACAGGTCCTGACCACTGGTTGTCCTTAAGAAAAATGGCTCAAGAGATTCTTCACACTGGTTAGAATAAAACCCATCAGAGGCAATCTCAAGAAGCTCCCTTTATACTGGTCATTGGCTAGCTCATTTAGTCAATTAGGAAAAATGTGACACCTTGTAATTGGCTGTTTTTAGCATATGTTATCAAAGTAATTTTACATTTGCTTGGAGAAAAAAATAATCCCAATATTATTAAACTATAAATATTATTGTATTTTTCTTTTGAGAATTATTGAGGAATAGATAAACAAAATCTGCATAAAATACTTGCCTTTACATGGATACACTGTTTTTTCTGGGTAGGAGATTTATAGTTCTTGTAAAGACCAAGGTTGCATTTTCTATATATTCAAGTAATTTCGATTTCATTTATGAATTAGATGATGTATATTGGTAAATAGAGCAAATAAACTTCAAGGGATAAGTGTATTCTGCAGACAATTATTACTCTTAAAAATTTAGTTGAAATTCATCAACTCTCTTTTTACTCTCAATTGCACATTATTGAAAGAAATATCATTTTAAGATTGTGGTATTAAAGCAGAAAAGTTTTAAATATGTTCAGAAGAAATGGCAAGTTCCAGAGCTATAATTTGAGTCCATTTAAGTCCGTAGCTAGAGCTAGGGATTTTCATCCTCGGAGCTCTCATAAATGTACAGCTCACTTACCAGCGCATTTACAGCCTTTAGCCATCTAGAAGGTGGATGTCTCTCCAGGTTGACCTCAGTTACCAGCAGAGGCCAGGTAACCTTCATTATGAGAAGTTAATCTCCAGAAAATAGTGTGCATTTTAGACTGTTTTTTGCAGAGTGAAGCAAAGTTTTATATAACTCAGTAACACAGCAGATAACCTCTGCATCTAGTCATAGCTCAACCGTATTTCTGTATATCAAAAGATTATGATCTATATGTGCAAAAAGCCAAGGTTTACAGAGTTAAATATTTACAGTGCAGCACATGGTGTGACTGTAAGTGCTTCTTTTTCTCTTCTCTTTAAGGAGAGAATTCTATGTATTCTAAGTACAATTTTTTAAAGAGATATGTTGAATTTTTATTATTATAAAAGAAAGATCACAAGAATGAAATGAATGCTGAATGCGGGATTTTTTTTTTAACCAGGACAGAGAAAGGATATTTTTTTTACAGATACTACATGTCAGCATATATTTATTATCCAGCAAGATTGAAAAGGAAAGTTAGAATGCCATAGAAAAGGGTGTTTTATTCCTGAACAAAAGTATTTCTCTTGTGTAGAGTGATCATAGAAGATAGAGTCCAATGGAGTATAGGTGACAAAAATCACAGTGCCTGTCCTACTGACATTCCTGGCTCAATCCTGTAGGTCTCAAATGTATCAAATTTCTTCTGACATCAATATACACTTGATGTCAGAAAAATTTTAAATGTGTAACATAGAGTAGGCTTTTAAATCTCAAGCCCAAAGTAATCATCTGTTGTAAGAGGTTGTAATGGATTTAGGCTTTTATCCAATGCTCTCAAAATTCTTTCTTTAAAACCATTCTACCCTTGTCTTTTAAAGGAAAAGATAATTTTATGTTTTTAAATGTTTATTATGTAATTACTGTAAGGATTCTGCTTATCATGATATCAGTAAAATGTTGTATCAATTTAGTAAGGGTCTCTACAATTAAATTTAAATTTAAAATAAGTTAGTTAACAAATACAATGAGGTTCAGATGCCTGTTACATAGGGCCTAAATCTCAATAGGAGCAGCTGTTGATAGAATGGAAGTTTGAAAATCTCTAAAAGAACAGTAAAAGATAATACAAGGACAGGAAGATCTCAAAAGTGAAATTTTGATAGAGGGATAGCAAATAATTATAAGTCCTACTGCTTACTTCAAGGTTTACACAAATAACGTATGTAAATAACTTAATTAAAAAATGAATTCAATATATGTTATCTGTTGTTATCACTAAAATGATATTTAACTTCAGTGCCATCCCTACTGTGTTTAATTGTTTTCTTCATTTTCCAGTATTTGTGAACCAAGCTGGTATCAAATTCCAGTCTGCCCTGTCCCACAGGAGGGCTCTTTCTGAGTAGCACATGTGGGAAGAGCAACTGTGCTGGACTCTAAGTAAGAACATAGCACAAAGTGTATTATGACTCCCGAACTGCTTAGGTGAACTGCAGACACCCAATTTTGTTCAATTACATACCCCCAAAATGAGAAAAGTTGCAAATATGGTCTAAGAGAGGGATATTAAAATAAAAGGAGGTGCCATAAAACTAGCACTCCACAAAATTAGTAATACTTTTTTAAAAAGAGGAGATCACATATTATAGTAACTCTAGAATTAATAGCTTGCAGTGATTCTCCAGCTAAATTCTATAAAAGACTCTAAGTCCTTTTTTGTGTGTGTGAGTAGTTGGGGTGGAGGAAGAAACAAAAAAATAATTAGTTGGAAAAAGTACAGATTCTTTAATAACAGTAATGATTATTAGGTAGAGCCCATATTAAATCTATTAATAATTTTAATATTTCTAAGCAGTTTTATGGACTTCTATTATTTCATGTGATCTTCACCAAGATACTGGGAACTGGAGATCTATTATTTTCTCGTTATTTTTATAGATGAGAAAATTCTCAGGTGCTAAATAACTTGCCTAAGGTCACAGAGGTAAAGGAGAAAGTCAGGACTTTAATTTGGATTTTCTATCCACACCCAGGCTTTTCCCCTCAGACCTAGCTGAAATCAGAATCATCACAGTCCTTCACCATTGTCCAAACTGAGAAGAAAGAGGAATTCTTTGTATCTCGATTCAGCAAAGCCAGCCATGTTCTGCACATGGACAAAATCTGAAAATGCAGGCTAGATGATGATAGAGTTAGCTGTATTTTTAATTTCAGAATTAGACATTACAAATAACAATATTAATGATTTTTATTTTACTATGTGGCAGGCACTGTGCTGACTACTTTACATATATTAGCTTATTTAATCTTCGAGTATTTTTATCTTTATTTAATTATTGGATAACAAGTTTCAGAAAGGTTAGTTAACAACCCCAAATCATACAACTAGATAGCGGTAGAGGCAGAAATTGATGCCAGATCTAGCAACTTCAGTGCTAGCCCATAAACACTGTTGCCTCAGAGAAAAATTCCCTAGAGATGTACCAAAGACCTTGACCACTATTTTTTACAGGGATGCTTATCACTAATTCTCAAACGCAGTTAGATGTGAGGCTGAAGTTGGAGCTAGAGGTTCAGAATTTTGTGGAGAATTTTGTGGCGAATTTTTTTTTAATAAAAACGTTTCATTTTAGAATAGTTTTAGATTTATGGAAAAGTGACAAAGATAATAGAGTCTCCAGTTTCCCTTAGTCTAAACATTTTAGTGTGGTATATTTGGCACAATTGTGGCTGTTATTTTGAAAAAGCTTATTTAATATTATAAAATAATTATGTATCTGAAAATTAAAAGCATAAACAATTTAGACAACAATAGTAAAGTTTAACGAAATCCTCTCTTCCAGTGGGGATATGCAGGAGGTATAAATTTTACATTATATTAGAAACTTCTAACGGGAGCTCAGGGGAGAGGCACCTCCCACAAAAGGTCCACCAGAAGTCACGTGGTGAGATTTGTATACATAATATGAAGAAACATTGGTTAAAAAATGAAAAACACTGATTTGAATGTTTATCAAATTTTCAAATCAGCACAGAGCTAAGAGGGTTAAATGATATAATGAATGCCAGAAGCAGAAGTTGAAAGGATTAAAAGAGAAGTTTAGGGAGAATGCAAATGATTGTACTTAGGTCTAAAAATCAACTGCATACAAATAGGATGAGGAAATAAATGTGTGGCTGAGCAGACAAGGGTTCGAAGCAGTAGTTCCCAGCCTGGAATCCTCTCTGGGACCATTTGAGAAGCTTAAAAAAGCGCTCATACCTGGTCTCCCCCTCCGCCTGATTTCATTGGTCTGAAGTGCAGGCCAATGGCTTGAGAAGTTTCCTGGATGATTGTAATGTGCAAGGTTTACAACCTCTAAGTTAAAGGTTTTAGTTAATGCACTGGTTCTGATTCTACTGATCTGGGAAGGAGCATTTATTATTATTACTTTTTAACCATTTCAGGTGATTCTAATGGGCAGCCAGCAGTGCTGATAATAACCGCTGGGATATCAGAAAGCTTAAGACATGTCAGTGATGTTAGTATTTCAAAAATTTGTTGCTCATCTGCTTCCAACAAAACTCTAATACACATATGGTCTCTAGGGCAGAGAAAGTGGTTCCTCTCTACTTTTCCAACTGAAGTAACACACCCAGTTCTGCCACATCTTAGAGGCACAGTGACTCACTGAATTCATTCAGGATGTCAGGAGTCTGAAGGCTATATCCCCTCTGACATGCAACTTAAAAATGTCATGATAGTCGTCTTTAAATATTTTTAAAGAGTTGTTATGTGGAAGAGGAATTAGATGATTTTTTTTTTTGCCTTTTTGTTTTCTAAAGGGTGGAAGTTTAAAGGAGGAAAATTTCAGCTCAGTACAGAAAAAATAACTTTCTGCTTAAATGTAGTGACCGCCGCCGTTGGAGTTATCGCGTCGGAAATTGTGTGGTATCTTCACTAAGTGCAGTGTCCACGAAGGCCAAGTCCACATGCTGTGTTTCCTTTTTTCTATCAAGAGCAGTGGTCCAGTTCCCTGAGCAGAGTAGTACCTGAATAAATGTTTATTGGCTATATGAATGTTGAATTTATATTTCTCTATTTTAGCAGTAAACCAAAGGCCATGTCTGCAATGCGGAATGAAAGTAGGCATTCGTACCAATTCAGGTTTATTTTTAACTTTACTTGAAATATACAACTGTCGAGCCAAAAATTTGTTCTTTTGCTTCCAATTATCTGATGATTACAATTTCAGATTTACTTTCTCACCTGTCTTGAAGACAGTTGCATAAAAACGCATACACATCTAGATCCTTGCTTTATTTCCTCATATCCTCTAGAGCACACTGCTTCCAGGTCTCCCTACTCCCCTTTCTCATCCACCTTCTTTCTAAGACTGCCCAAATGTTCGGCCCGGAAGACTGTGGCAGGGCCTGGCTGTTCATTTTATTCCAGCCATAGCTGCCATCCACTGATCACCATGGCTAATCAGATTGTATGACAGTCTGCACCAATCGTTAAGATGACCCAAATTAACAGCCTGGCCACGTCACAGTGCATTCATTCCACATACACAGACGTGGCCTCAGCACGAGGCAGAAAGTTGGATGTGTTTATTCGTGTTTGCATTGAAACATGCATTATTGATAATACTACCCTGCTTCGGTGCCTTAAATCTGTAAATGAGAATCATCTGTCAATTATTACAGCCAGAATTGACATCTGAGAGCAAAAAAACTTTTTCTATCAGCATTTCCTTCCATTTGCCCTTTCCTTCACAGTTACATTGTAAAGCATCTTAGCTCAACACATTCCCCAGCTTTTTGCTTACAACGAATAGTGAATCAGAATATTTTTATATGGGGAAGAAACAAATCTTCCCCATCCAGGTGAAGAACGTAGGTAGTGCAGGCTCTGATGTGTAGGCCAGTTATGGAACTTCAGTAATCCACTTTCCTGGTATACATCAGTCAGCAAAGCTCGACTCTTAATAAAACACAGGCATCCTTATCTCAACACCATTGCAGTTGTTGGTGCCTTGCAGTGCCTGGTGCAAAATATCCCCCAAATATTTGCATTCTTGATAGCCATTTTTCTACAATGTGTTTGATAAGTAGAGGGTCTTATTTAACTTGCTAAATGTTAGTATAAATTAACAATATATTATGCACAATAAGTTTTATAAAACATTTGCAGATAGAGATCATGTTTAATTAAAATTAACTTGCATGTGAAAGCCAAGCTCAGTAATGATGCAACGACCTTTTATTACCTGCAGTCCCTTGTTTTGGCTGGAATGATTGACAGCTTGCTGTTTGGCTACCATGTTGAATTTCAGCTGACAAGACTTTTCATTTTAACTCAATTTGCCCGCCTATCACAAGCTGGTGGCAGGCCAGACCCAAGTCACCCAGCTTTGCCTCAGCAGCTTGCTCTAGTTCTCATTAGTACGCATTTATTCAGTGGAAATTGGAAGACAAATGCTTGAAGGCATGTGAACTAAGTATAGCAAATTAGGTTTAAAGACTGAATATTTATAAGTGTATGGAAAGTTTTTTTTTTTTTTTAATTCTAGAGCAAATTGAGAACTGAGTGCTAGCTTTGGCATAAAAGAAATAAAGATAGAAGGGGGGAGGAAGATTCTAAGAATAACAATACTATAAGCTTTTCCCTTCTCTTTTGGAAATATGTAAAATCTCTCTGACAACACCTTCTCCAATACTAACCGGCCTCTCTTTGGTGGAGTGTTTGCACAATGAAGTTTAGCACCTCATGTGTGAGAAGAGGGTAAAAATGAGGGTCATGTTCAATTGTTGCTTGGTTATCCCTTGGTATGTTTTAAATTGCCTTGTTTGTTCAGCACTAGCACAGAAACAGATGTTGCTCTACCGTGCAGGATAATTTACTGTACCTCCTGGTGCAGCATGGAAGCCCTCCCAGGGCCCAGCTGGTCTGTCAGTGGCACTGGCTGGTGTCTGCTCAACTATGACAACTACAAATAGAGGCTGCAATTTTTTTATTGTGCAGTTGTCATTCTTCTCAACATATAGCTCTGCCTGCATTCTTCGGGGCTGGTGGAAAAGCTGTTGGCTTTTGTGTGTTTGTGGCAACACAGAGCCACAGAAGCCCCACTCTCCATTGTTAATAATAATGCAACTCATTACTTTTGTCATCTAGTGATTATCGGCATGATCGCTCAGAGCGAGAGCCAACCTCGTCTTGCACACATTACTGGTACTGGAAGGTAAAATAGATTTGTCATTTACGATCTGACCACTAAGCCACAATTTGTGCTCCATTATTGTGATTAACTTCTGCATAAGATATGCTTGCCCAATTGTCATTTGTGATACTACAGTGGGCGCAAGCTGCCATGCTTCCTGTGAGCATGTCAGCCAATCGGATATGACCACGTTATTTGGACTGTTAAATGCCTGCCTTGTCACAGCAGCCACCACACAATTATTTTGCTTTTGTATTTCTTCTTCCCACACCCCTACTGGACTTGTTGTATGAACAGCACTGCTACATATGTCAGCTACCATTTCACACTACAAGCTAAAATGATGCTGTACTGTTGTTGACCCAACAGAGCCAGCAGCAGTACAGGGTAGGACGACCCTTGCTTTTCGCCATAGAAATGTTGGTCGCTGGTGTCCTGCCAGCTAAATTCCATCGCGTCAGGTGCCTCGTGGCTATCTGCAGTAGAGTCCATGTTCCAAAACCAAAGTTCTTTTCTGGCCTCATCACCAACAAACCGATTTGACTCTGCCTGATTATAATAATGAAGGCAGTCCAAAAGAATATGCACAGCCTCACTGTACGTCACATCGAATCACCACACTGGCCTCACAGAGCTGACCGCAGCCTCATTTCTTTCGACAAATGCATGCTCAGGGAAAAACCTCCTGGCCTCCTGGGAGAAGCCACCCAAAGCTACTTGATATCTCTTTGCAAGCTGGACAGAGATTTACATTTTAGTGAAATAGCATTGATTTTTATTTTTTGGCTGGTGCAAGCCCTCATTGAGTGGTCTGACTCTGTAATATAATAATTCAGTACCTATGTTTCAGAGCTTTGCTGAACTCTAGGAAACTGGGCTATTTGTGTGTGTGTGTGTGTGTGTGTGTGTGTGTGTGTGTGTGTGTGTGTGTGATTCTACATTGCAAGTCATAAACACAACCATTTGTTACCACGTAAAGGGAAAGGAACACTCAACTTGGAGCTCTTTTTCACATTGCTGATTAGAAGGAATCAAGGTTTATATCCTAGGACCCATTCATGCTGGTGAAAACATAGTCAGTTTTGATTATGAAGGCAGAGATGCAGACCTAGACAGGAGCTACATGCTGATATGCATGCTATCAGAATGATTTATGCAAATTATGCATATTATTCCCAAAGGAATTCCTCCTCAAACTGCCAGGATAAATTGCCGGAAATTAACCATAAAATCTGTCGGGCTAGGAGCAAAAGGTGAAGGCCACTGGGAAAGCAAGGACATTCGGCTTCTGGAATCTTCCAGGTTATGATGGTGGCTGTTATTTTCACTGGATGCTGAGAGAAAGAAGGTTTTCTTCTGAATCCTGTAAAAGTATTTTTCTTTGAATTTTTTCCAGCCAATGCTGACTCACATTTTATTTACAGCTAACATAAAAGAAATTAGGTGTTGAGCATTCTCAGCAAGCACTACTACAATTACTTTACTATTACCTGCCTAAGTGCTTATTAAATGCCTAAGCCAGGCTTTAAAGGCATAGCTTTTCTGGAGGTCGATGACATAACCCACCAACAGGGGACTTTAACGGGTGTATGGTTTTAATTTACACCAGGTAAACCAATAACAGCATTCCTCTCCTGCCAACCATTTGTTCCTACAAAAATCCTAATCAGTGACTTTCTGCCCAAGCACAGCACTGCTGCCTTCAGTCTGCGAAATGCCCCCAAGCGGGGCTTAGACCAGACCACGGCTGTCTCACCCCATCCCTCCTCACTCTGGTCATGCAAAGCCGCCATGGGCTCCAGCTCTGTGCTCAGCGGATCTGATTAGGAATGGGTTTCCTTGTCAATCAGAGCTATTGGTGATGAGCTTTAATGGAAAATTTCAGGCACTTCTCAGGACCAGCCATATCTTAAAAAGCTGTTGCTTGCTTGTCTCCTTCAGAAAGCACAATTCTCGAGGCTTTACGACTCTGCTCATTTTCGAGCATCATTCGCTTTGTTCAAGAGGATTTGACTCTACCTTCAGAGACTGGGGACTACCGTCTGCGAAAAGGAGACTTCATAGCCATCTTTCCTCCATTCTTGCACTATGACCCGGAAATCTTTGAAGCTCCAGAGGTAAACAAACATCAGGCTGGTCACTGCTACTTCTCAGAGACTGCAAGCACATTGCTCTTCCTCATGATCTCTTTCTATCTCTTCCTTTTGCTGCTTGTTCCAGATGGGATTCAAGACAGCTTTATGGCTTCTGTTTTTCCTTCTAATGGGAAAAATTTCCTATTTACTGAAGTGTTCCCTAAAGATCTCTCTTTCAAATTTCTTGTGGCCAATAAATAGAAATGCAATGATTAGACTCAATGCTAGTTTCTTCAAATGCAATGGACATTGTATCTTGGCCTTTTCTTTAGGCCAAAATCAGGTTTCATAGAGGGTAAACTATTGACAGGCAGCTTAGAGAAGAAATAATAATAAATGTTTTGAAGAATGGGGTTGGTGTCTCGAAGTCGAATACAATCATGGCCATAGCTAAGGCCATGTACTTTTTCACCTCTTGCTAAAGGTAGGTGCCCCTTCCTGATCAATTAGGATGGCATTATGAACTTGAGATTGTAAAGCCGCCGCTCATGGGTGAAGCTCTGAGGGTAATTGTGTCATCTCCTTGTATTTTTTTTCCAAAGCTGGAGTTAATGAATATCAAAGACTGAAAATTAATCCACTCTGGCTCATCCCTTAACACCACTTCAGAGGTTCACCACCTGCATGCAAATTGAATGCAGTCCTATTCTGCCTGTGCTTCTTGTGAAGACATGCTGTTGCTACAGTGGTTTTTGTGTATAAAATGCCATTTTTTTTTCAAAGGGAAATCTCATGCTCTTTTTGAGCAGTTCGAAAGCCAAACCACTTTTAAACCCAGTTTCCGAGTGAGGTATCTTACAGCCAGGCTAGATTAAAATATTGTTGAATTTTAGAAACTAATGAGAAGAGGAACAGACTTCCGATACAAGTTGATGATCTGTATTGATTTCATCCAGCAGGGCAAAATTTTTAGGTGAGAGGAAAATGCCCCTGTGGTTTCTATGTGTTTCAGAAGAAGAGGCATTAAATGAATGATGATAGCAAGTTGGAACTAGCGTATTAGTAAGAACATTTTGCAGTTAAGCTTTATCTCATTTGTAAATATCAAAATTTTAACACAGAAGTAAAGTCAATAAAAAAGAGCAAATAAATAGCTGATATTTGAAAAAGATTTCTTAATTTTTGAATAGTTTTATTTCTAGCTACAATTTTTAATTAATTTTCATTATGTGATTATTCTGCTAGTCATAAAGCTTACTATTCATGTCACAATAGTAAAATTAACATTAAAGTTATTAACAAATAAACAAGAAATTTTTGCCATATCATCTCTATTTTTATGGTACTGCCTTTGATCTCCTCCTGTCCTCCACCTCTGCCCTTGTCCCTATGATGGAAAAGACCATGAGTTAGGCTTTTAGGAATTTAAAAACCAAAGTTAAATGTTGAAAGCATGCTGATTTATATCTATATTCCAGTATTTCTGTAGAATACTAAATAGCAATGCCCAAACTTTACGTAATAAATTGGCCAAACTTAAGAATAATTAGACAGGTTTGCCTCGTACTAAATCTGTGGAAGAACAGAATCGTGATTTTGTGAATACTGACTTAGCATCGGTAGGGTGGCTCTCACTTAAGTTGATGAGCACTCTATATTATTTACTAGACCCAACATTAGCCAGTTATGCCTGACTAATGGTATTGTTTTTTGTGAAATTAGTTGAGGAATGCTAATTATAGTTTGTAACCATTTTTACATGATTGGAAAGGTCCTGTGTAATCCTTCATTCTATGAACATTTACAGAGTGTTGCCCACTATCAGGCATGTAGATTAATTCCTTTTGTTCTTAACAACTTAGGGCAATAGATATTCATATGACAGATGCCCATCCAAACACAACCATGCACTGACAGTAAAGAAGAGAATTCTGTCCTTGGCCATTTGTCGCTAAGAGCCCTGACCCAGGAGCTCATCAGAGATTTATATTCCCCATTTCTTGTCTTTTGTACATGGTGGATCTTGAAAGGGAAGGCCAGACCTTAGATATAGAAAACAAGCAATAGCTCTTGGATAAAAACTGTGAGGAAAGACTAACTCCAGATAAAAGTGTAGTTATTCTTGGAACACAGAGCCTAAAGAGACTTCGCGTAGGTTTTTTCAACCCAACAAGGCATGGTTTCGGGACATTCAAGACTAAGAGAATCTAGAATATTACATTTCTGAAAAAGAACATAGTCTTCCTTCATACATCTCTATCCCTGAATTTCCTCCCTACTCGTCCACTCAGACGGCTCCAGATTACTCCACAAGAATCACTCGTAATCACCTCTTCTTTCCCAGTGTCCTCGATTCCCACCTTATTCCTCAGAACTTGCCATTGCCCACTCTGTGGCCTGTGTGACCTTTTATTTATTTTATTATGGTACACACCACATGGTATTTGCAATTACTTATTGACTTGTCTGTGCTCCCATTGCTATTAGCTCCGGGAAAAAAAAATGGTCCTCTTACTGTCTTCTCTGCCTTTTTAGTGCCTACCAAGCACACAGGAGGGTATCCATAGAAAGTCAATACATAAGGGGGATGCTGGGTGGATAACTGTACTGAAAATGAAAACACACTCCAGATAAAATTTAAATCAACATGGCTATTGCATGTTCAAATATGCTCTGGGTCTAACTAGATTAAATAGATGAAGTGGCTTGTGTGTAAATACAGCAATTCTATCAGGAGTAGTGATAGAATCAGGAGTGGAGAGCCCAGGAGGCTGCTAAACAAGCCCATCTGGCTATTTCCAAACTAACCCTCAGCTCTTACAAGCATGTAGACCTGGTATGGCCAAGTCATTTTTTTTTTTTAACTCAAAAAAACAGATTTCTGGGTGATACTTAGAATTTTTAAGTATTTGGAAAAGTAAAGTTTAAAACACAACGTGGGCTAAACAAAGTGTTCGGGGACCTAAGTGGGTCTGTCAGCTGCCAACATGTAATCTCTGTTAAGAATTATTTTCCTGAATATTGTCTGCTTAGCTTATTGTAATGTAGCCAGTCAGGTGGCTCATGCTGATGTGGCAAAACAAATTGGCAAGTAGAATGTAAACAGTGAGAAAGAGTAAAGGAAATACCCCTTCCCAATTCTTTCTTCTTCTCTATCAGTCTAAATACTACCCAAGAAAGTCTAGATAAAAATGGGAAGCTTTTCAAAATTTTCTGAAAAGTTTCTCAAATTTCTGTTTATTACCAACCAGAATTTAAGCCCTGACTCTCAAAGAATCAGTAAGTAATGATGTTTTTCTTTTTTTTTTATTTTTTATCATAATGCACAACTGGAGCTACAGAAAGAACAAAATCTATTGGGTGTTTTCCCTATGGCCAGAGGTGCTAAGATATAAAAGAAGGCCTGGGGAAGTCCATGTGGAAAAAACAACAAATATTTAAGTTAGTAACACATTATCATGACCATGTACAACCTCTGAACTTGAAAAGTTTTACTTGACCTCATGCAAATCTGCCATATCTACCTCTTGGAAGTGTAGGGATTATAAAATGCCAAATGACTTTGAAAGCCCTTGAAAAACTTTTAAATCACTACAAAAATTGCTGTTATTGGTATTATTTTGGTTATTGTCACTGTTCTTAAAATATACTAGTCATAACAAATGAAGAAATATTCTGAATAATAAACTTTTGTCTGTATCTCAACCTGGAATGGAGATTGTACCGCTAGTACATGTCAAAGAAACTAATGTATACTGAGCATCTTCTATCCCCAAAGCACTCTGATGGTCATAACGAGTGACACAAATAAAAAAGGCTTCTGTCCTTAAGAGCTTATAGGTTAGGAGCTTGGCCTTATCACATGGCTTCATTCTCACATGCAGATGCTTCATGTTGAGGAGGTTTCTGCCATACCAGTAAACTGGTACGTCATACCTGCTCTGGTGGAACCAGCAGGTAAACTAGCACTCTGAAAAACATTGGTTTTGTCAGTTTCCATGGCATAAATACTCCCACCCTGGCTGATTGTGTGTTACCAACGTGAAGATTCCAACCACGGAACTGAGAAGAAATGAGCTAGTACAAGCTGGCTACAGCACACCACTGCCTAGAACCCAAGTCATGGAGATAAAAAGGAATTTCTATCATCTGTCACCTTGCTCCCAGGAAGACTGACTGTAATCCAGGGGCAGTAGTGCAGCCCTCAGTCATCTGTGGAAAACACTGACAGTTTTTATTTCCAGGAAGTCATATCTTTTGTCAAATCTAGATTCTTATACTTCAAATGATGAATCAAATAAATATAAGACCTGATCATACTGGATGTCACCTACCTCAGCAAGACCATGTTTTATGCCTTTTTAACTTCAGTGCTTTGCATTCAGGAACTACTTTTTTAAAAAAAAAATCTGTTGAACTGAACTAAACATAATATTTGGAGAACACAAATTAGGGTGTTATACAATGTTCTTTGTCACTTATACCAAAAATTCTTCTTCATCCATAAAATTGAGTCATCTATCCAGTCTTGATGTCTAGTGCTAAATATTATACCACTTTCCCTTTGTAAACACTGAATATTCATCTACTCTTCATTCTCTACATGTTTATTTACTCATTCAATATTTCTGTTTTCTTCAGAAGCTTGAAGATTGCTTTTAAAATATACTTTATTGTCATGTATTTATTCATTAATTCGACAAACATATATGGAACCTCTACTATGTGCATAGCACTTTGTTGGGTGCTTTAAAAATAGAGATAAATAAGACAGTGTGACTCCAGTCTCCTGGGATTTCTTGGCTCTGCCATCTCCTGTGGGTTAGCTCTGTCTTCAGCCTGGTGGCAGGGAAGCAGCGGCAGTGGCAGGCATCATACCCACATATAACTAGATCCAGAGGAGAAAGAGTGACGGACCATTCTTGCTGTTTGTTTTTCTTCATGAGGAGGGAACTCCCAGATGTCTCCACAGACTTTTCCCCCATAGCATGGGTGAGATTGGTTCACACACCCTGACCTAAATCAGAGGCCAGAGTGATATGATTACCATGATTGGAACCTGGACAAATCTTATGCAGAAGAAAGATGTTGAGGAGTTGACCACAACAATCATTAGAGAAGCAGGGGGGAATTTCAGTGTCTCATTCTTTCTCTTGCTGTTTCTCTGTTCTCATCTAAATGATATTGTGTTTAATTGACCCTCTTTAATTATGAAACACTAAGCTATTATGGTTACTGCAAAGAGTTTAAGTTGATATGATGAATCCTGTTTTTAACTTGTTCCAGATGAACTTTGCATCTTGAGCTTCTTAACCCTTTGTTCTATATCACTGTGACCCTAAAATCTTAGGGGTGTGACTGTTATACCTCTTCTCTTTGCAGCTAAAACTAGATGATATCCCTACCAGCTGCCAGAAGCCCTTCCTAATATTGGCTTTTGCTCTGGTTCTCCAGGCTCTGGAAATGGAAAACAAACTAAAAATAAATTTTTACTAAAAAATATATTTATGCCTATGTGCCATTTGACCTTGGTGATAGTCACAGAGCAAAAGAATTGTTTTTTTCTTGTTTCATAATACAACCAACTAAATAAGAAGTTCTAAGATGTTTATTATGGGGAAATGGAATAGAATGTAATGGAAAACTAGAGAAGAGGCATTACTGATTGACTAGAAATTTGAGTGAACTGAATGCAAATACTAACTGAAGGATGCAGAGGTTAGGAGCATTCTGTGTGTGTCCCGATGGCCTCTCAGAGGGCAGCAAATTCTCTTCCATGAAGAAGAACAGGAAAGCCATGGCAGTTTCTGGCTTATTTATGAAACTTGGGCATTATGAAGTCATAATCAAGCTAAATTTATCTTTTTTTTTATTTTCTGGCTTAAACAATGGGGCTCCAATAGGACCACTTAACAAATCATTTCATGGCAAAATTGACTTAAACTGATTTGGCCTAGGCCAGGAGCTTGTGGGGAGAGCCCTAGTCTCCTAAAATTAGTCAGTGAGGAGGAGGAAGCAAAGGTTCTGTAGTCAGACAAGTTGTCTGGAGCCACGTTAATGGACAGAGGTCACCAGGAAAGAGTGCCAGGCAGTAACTCTGTCCCCAGTATCAAACTGTACATCAAGAAAGAGTGCCCTTGTTCATGACTACAGGGATGGGCAGGTGCGTTTCGTTCCACATTGCTTAGATCCTTCAGCTACATCCCAGAACTGTCTTCTGTAAAATATGCTTATGTTCTAATGCATATTAACTTTGCTGTTATGATTGCACCCACTTGCAAGTCAGAGGGGCACAGAAGCCACTCAAAGTGTATTCTGTAAGCGTGACTATTTCTCAAAATAAGTATCAGAGGTAAATGAGGATAAACCTAGTAGTTTTAAAGAGAATGATTTCTCTGACATTAACACTGGCATTTTGAGTGAGAAAAACAGATCATTTGTGATGGATTCAGAATCTCTCCCCATATTGTAGGCTCTTCTCTATAACCTGAGATGCTTTTGATCTGAACTGCTTCTTTGTCTTTTACTGCATGGAGTCCCTATCAAACTTGTATGCCAAGCAGGTCTAATTCTAATGAGCACCAAGTACAAGAAATATTTGGTCTTTTTCGTGCATGCCATGTGTATTAATTTAATCAATGGTCCAATCCACCATGGACTGAAATAAGGTCGCTTAGTCTCCTCTTGGAAACTCAAGTAAATTAATATGGTGGGCCAAACACCCTAGATGAACCAGTCCCATCATTTTCTGTAACAAATTCTAAAACTCATTTATGAAAACATATCAGGAACACCTGCCACCCTAGAGCTAACCCAAAGTGAGTTCATTCTAGTAGAACTGTCATAGTAGAAATTCAGTACAACATCGAAAAACAAGCCAGACTGATTGTGGGAATCTTATTATTATTATTATTCTCTTATATCTATTTCATTCAAATGGCATTGGATTAAATAAGCATTGAGTTCAAAACTCACAGTTCTCATCCATCAGTAGCTGACTGGGAAGGAACAGAAGAAAAGTACATCAGAGATCTTCAGGCAGCTCCTGTTTGTCATTCACAGTAACAGTGGTGGCAGAGCAGGAGACCTCAGCATAGGAGAGAAATGTGAATTGGAAAGAAGTCATATAGCTGTTTGGATTTCATCTGATACAGGAAAAATAATTTCTTAGTAGCGTTTGAGTTTTTCGAAAGTTCATGCATGATTTGCACTTAGTCGAGTTTTACTTTCTGGTGTTTGCTGGATTATTATTGGAGCCGTTGAAGATGGGCAGGTAGGGGCTGGAAACTATGTAGATCTGAACTCAAACCATTTCATGTAAATTTCTTATTTTAACCCTCTCTATTTCTTCTTCACAGGAGTTTAGGTTTGACCGTTTTACAGAAAATGGTAAGAAGAAAACCACCTTCTTCAGAAGAGGGAAGAAGCTGAGGTATTATTTACTGCCATTTGGATTTGGAACCAGCAAATGCCCAGGCCGATTTTTGGCAGTTAATGAAATAAAGCAACTGTTGGTTATACTTTTAACATATTTTGATTTAGAAATAATGGACGATAAACTTATACAACTAGACTATAGCCGATTCTTATTTGGTATTCAGTACCCAAATTCTGATGTTTTATTTAGGTACAAACTTAGATCTTAAAGAAACTAAGAGAAAAGAAATCTATCAAAATTAACCTAAATGTTTTCAATTCATCTATTTGTTTTTAATTTCTGCAAATGTAATAGCTTTGCTTTGTTTGTTTAAAAAGTGTCAATTTGTATTTGTTCTGACATCATTCCAGTTTGCACTTGGTCATAAAACCTATCAGAATATGAAACAGAATGGTGGCATGAAAATGGACATCAAATCAACATAATAAACTTAAAATAGTGTTTTTAAGTTTCTAACTATTATGCTTTTCATCTGTCATAGAAACCATATGGTAATAGATTTGACACTGTGGGATTTTCAAAAGTCACTCAGATTCCTCTTTAATATGTACATACACACTTTATGTATTACTGGAAATTTGTGCTGGAAATGGGCTCAGTCTAACAACTACAAATTCTCAGAGAAGAAGGAAATTAAATTTCCATGAGAGAGACTGGATTAAAATGTTCCCTTCAAGTATAATATCAATAATATCTATATTGCCAGGGTGTGTTTGCATTAAATGAGTTTTGCAGTACATTAAATACTTCAACTTCACTTCAATATTTAATCATCCATAAATGCTCTTTATTACTTTGTATACCATGACTCGATAAAACAAAATTTCTTGTTCTGTACAAACTGCTCATGTTCAAGTTAGACACTGATAGGGTTGAATGTATAAAAACACACAAAACCTATTATATATTCAGCAGTTGCCCTAGACTTTAGTATTAGGTTCACTGTGGAAACAAATATTGAAATCATTCCAAGGTTGATTATAGCATTTGGCTTTAATGTAAACTATAAGGTTTATGCCAGTATTGCAATTAAGTCTTTCTTAAATGCTTCTATTTATATAAACCGAGAAACTAGATAACAGTATTTGTTTTTGACACCTCATCTTTTGTACTTCGAGTTTATTTGTATTACTTTGAATGTACAACATTTGTAATGGAGTATAATTTACATATGCCACAATGCAGCATTGTGTCCATGATTCAAAGATTTCTAATATCAGATTATCAAGGGGTTGTCTCGCATCTGACATAAATGATGATGCTTTGTATAAACAGGCAAAGCAGGTATTAAAACTTGGGTAATTCATGCTGTATTAAGTAGAACTTTTAATATTTCAGTAATGTGCTATTTTTTTTTAAATATATTTTTGAAATAATATTATAAAATACTTACCATGCTTAATCTTCTAACATTTATTTTTCTCCTTCCTGAAGTAGAAGTGCTCTAAGCAAATGTTCCTTAGTGAACATCTACTGGTCTAACCTCTGCTTTTATTTGATTGAAGATGTTTTTATTTTTGCCCTCGGTCTGGAAATATATCACTAGTTGCATACATCTGGGTCAAGAGTTATTTCTTCAGCACTTTGAAGATATTGCATGTTCCTAAGGCTTCCATTGTTGTCAAGAGGTTAGCCTTTGTCGGTTTAATTATTCAGTAGGTAGTCTGCCTCATCTCTCTGATAGCTTTAACATGTTCTCTTTGTCTTCACTGTCCTTAGTTTCTTTCTATTCACCTTGCTTGTCCGTCTTGAGTCTGAGAATGTGTGTCTTTTATCAAGTATGAGATATTCTCAGCCATTATCTCTTTTGAATATTACCTCTTTTAGGCTCTGTGTTAGATCCTCTCACTCTACTTCATGTTGTTTGACCTTTTCTCCCCATATTTCGTATTTCTCATTTACATTCTAGGTAATTTCTTTAGATCTCTCTTCTAGTTTTTTCTCTGTACATTGTATCTAATCTGCTCTTTAACTCATCCATTGAATTTGGTTTTTCCTTCTTTTCATTTTAACCTCAGATTCATAGGATTGAGTCATCATATTCCTTATACCCCTCAGTTCATGGTACACAATTAGAGTCGGTCCAAACAACGTCCCTCTGACCCTATTTACTTATTCTATTTTATTCCTAACCTCCACCATCACACTCCTCCCCATAGCAGCAAACATTCTAAAGTGTTTGCTGTTTATCTTTTCATAAAACATATATTATTATCTTGGGTGGCTGTTTTTCATTTACATAAATGTATTTTCTATAAAATCCTTTTTAATTTTCTTATGAAGCTCAATGTTTTAAAAAATATATCCATATTGCTTTATTGCTTTATATATATTTAATCTATTCTTCTAACTGCTGCATAGTATATACCATAATATGTACCCATCATGTTTTAATCATCTATTTACCCAGGAAACTGTGTTGGTGGGACAGTTAATTTGTGGGAAAAGCCAAAGCCAACCCTAAAACTACCCCCACTTGTCCTTCCCCTGATGCCCAGTCACCCTCTATCTTGAGCTGCTGTAAACCATCAACTCCTGTAGCACACGCGTGTGCATGCACACACACACATTCGGCTTGGGCCCTAGGCTTTCTCTCCGGCCTGCCACAAAGCATAGCCTCCTTTTGTATCAGGACATCTAGTCTGCCATACTGGCTGAAGTGGAAACCTCCAGATTTTTAAATTCATCTCAAAAGTACACTTCCGTAATGGTACAGCAGAGACAACACAGGAAATTATTCTCTTTAACTTTCTGTGTAGTTTATAATTAGAAGCACATATAGGGAGTTAGAATAGAAAGTAATATATAAAACGGTTCAGAAAATATACAAAGCAATGGACAGTAGAATCAAAACAAGAGAGTCTTGTGACAGGCTTAAATCTAGTTAAGTGAGTTTATGAATAGAAAAAAATGTCATGGTGAAATAAGTTAAAAGACATGGAATCTAGCTGTGACAAAACTGGTTTATCATCAACAAGTCACTTTGCTTCTCACTGCTTTAGTTTCCTTATGTGCAAAATAAAAATAATAAGGCCTTTTCAACACCAGAGTTCATCAGGAGGATTAAACACAGTAAGATGTGTGAACTTATTTTTGAAAAATGTAATGCAATATGAAAACGTAAAGTTGTGGAAGATATACTTTAACAAGTTTGTGCTGTTTAAAAACTGTTCCTATGTATTTGTAAAAGGGAATGAATTTTTGTCGTTAGTTTATTCATTATTCATTATTTGACTAAACATTTTTAAATATTTCCTCTATTCTAGATATGATGTTATGCCCTGGATCGCCATTCTTAAGAACACACAATTTATTAGGGAAAGTGACCCATACACAGTTAATTTATTATAAATGTAGTTGTAAGTAATAAAGTTATCTTTTTAAAACTATTCTAAAATTCTGATATATCACTAGCTCTAACTAACTGTCCATCATTTATTCCAAAGAAAGTCCCATAATGAAAAATTACTATTTGCAGAATTATACACAATGAAATGTACATCAGGTATCATGATTATATGGTAAAAATAACTAAAACCAAATGCAGTCATTGGGGCTCCAGAATTTTTTTGAAACTGTATTTTATATATTGTAAAAAAACATCTTTTTATTTGTACAGTCTCCCATAAGTTTCAAATTAAAGGAAATGAATGACTAATAATGTTTCATTTCAATGATGAACAGTAATGAAGCATTCGGTTAGCAAAAACTAAATGTTCTGAAGGTAGTAAGAAAAAAGCTGTTTATCACTAAATAAGACATTCTGATACGCAACTCATATGGGAACCTCTATCTTCCTTGTTTTGGCTTTCTTGGCAAACTTGGTTCTATTTCTCCATTTCATCATTAAATTTTGAGTCATAAGTCTAAGGCAAAGGAGCTTCTCTACTCAAAATTTGCATGATTACTCCTGCTTATTTTCTCATAGAGAAAATACCTTTCCCTATAAGTGTCTTCTAATTTTACAGTGGAATCTTAAAACCAATTTCAATGATCAAGGCTAAAAATTATCTAGCTTTTGATCTTAGTATAAAATAATGTCGATAATTATAAAATAAGAATTATATGCCCATAGAATGTGCTGTTTTAACCTATTAAATTATCCAATGTTAAAACTATTATTTACTTGAGCTGCATTATTAGGTATTCATATTCACATACTCAATTAGGGAAAAGTTAGCAAGCCAAGATTACATTCCCTGTAGCATTATTTTAAATTATAATGAGCAGTCACATAAAACTCTAGTATTTCTCTAAAGCAATTATTACTTACTCTACTTTACAGTGTTAATCTAAATCAGTGATCATTAATGTTTGAAACTTTTAGCTTAAATGTTTATTCTGTTTATAATACATTCTTGAATAAAATAAACTTAATTCATAAAACTCTTTTAAACAATTTTAAATGGGAGACAATTAGGCAAAATTTATGTTTAAAAATATTTTTAGACAGAGGAATGTCATATATTATTTTAAAAACTGTTGTTCTGAATTGGTTGTTTAATATTGTCTTTTGATTTTAAAATGTATATATGTGGATTTATGAGGAAGCAAATTATCTTAAAAAGATTTTAAGTGAGAAAGGCGCTTTGTAAGTCTATTTTCTTTTCTTTTATTTACAACAAGAATTCAATAAATTAGTTTTTAAAGCACAGATGAGTGACCATGTCTTATTTCCCTACGAGGAACGTGTTAGATTTGATTTCAAATAGCAAATTACTTTGAAAATAATTTTGCTGTCCACTCCCTCCACATGCACACACATATACACAGATTATTATTTTCTGATACTCTCCCTAAAAGTTCATTAATTGTTATATTCAGAGTGTTTTTCGACATATTTTTGCTTAGTTATTTACATGAGAAGTAAACACAGATCCAAGAAATATCAGCGACTAGTAAGTTTTTAAATAAGATCATTTTAACCAGGCTGACCTTGCCAGGCTACAAGTCTTAATAGTTGTTTATATTCCGTGGAGAGATGTATAAGTGCAATAAGAGATGGGGGCAAGATCACATCAGAGCCGGTCTTTGTCTTCTGCTGATCGCTTTCTCACAAATAAATGAAGCAATAATATTTGGACAGTATTCTATTTATTCATAAGGCTGAAATCCAAACTGTAAAAAAGCATATAATATAGAATGCTGTTGATGAACGTGAGATGTGGCTCCTTTAGTAACTGTACTTACAGCCCTTCACTGGGACACCTGGCTTTTCCAAGAAACACTCCTGTGAGTCATTAAGGTTTTACAGGGACTCACCTTAGACTCTGAAGGTGTTCGTGCATGTTTGGACTAGTCAGTTCAATATTAACTAATGATCAGGGTAAATTATGTCATTAAATGGACAATCTATGAAATAATTATCTTTGTTTTCAGTTTTACCCTAAAAAATGTTAATCAAGTAAATAAAAATTTTCCAGACCTCTCTGGAATTAGCCATGATCGTGTGAGGAATAATGTGCATTTTCTGTTCAGGATATAGCTGGACAAAAGAAAATACTCAATGGTTATAGTAGATAAGTGTTCAATACAGGTTGCTGTTAGTTACTTGAGGTATAGTTTATGTTCTTGATTCCTAAATGTATTCATTTTTATAAGGAGAACATGACATATTATAGACTACACAGAAAGTAAATGTTTAGAGATAGACTCATGAAGCATTTTATTTCCCTTATAACATTTTGTACTCATAAATAAAACTAGAGGATTATTAGTAACAGGTAAAGGTACAAATATCTAATGATTCATCACTGAATCAAATTTAAACACAAATATAAAGCACGTATTAGTTGAAGATTTTTTTTGTTTGTAAGAGAACATTTACTCCATATAACTTATTTCTAGGAACTAGACATCGTAATTAACACAAAATGTGTGTCATCATTACCTAAAAACCCACATTTTTTTTAGTAATTGCTTTTATCTCTTATTCTTAAATTCATGTTTAAATGTTATATACTTTCATTTCATAACTTCTAAGAACTGGCCAATATATTTAAAATTTTGTGTTGCTTTAAACATTAAATGGAATGTTTTTAAGTATTTGAAATCACTTGAATTTTTTGAGTCGAAAAGTTTACAGAAGTAGTATTTTCTCCATGTTTTGAGAAACAGGTATTTTTTTAAAGCTTTTTATTTTGAACTAATTTTAAACTAACAGAAAAGCTATAATATAGTATTCCTTTTTAAAGAAGAAAGTCCTCAGACTACAAAATACTTGCAAAAAATTAAGACTGGTCCTAAGACTTAGGCAGTGAAGATAATTTTTGACCTTTGAAGATGATCATCCACAGTAACTACTTTACAGGACAACGCACTGTAAATAGCACCTGAGTTGCAAAAACAGAGTGCACACCATCCAGGTCCTCCATAGTATTGTTTTCATTTAAAAAAAAAAAAGTTTTTTAAATTTTAAAAAGAGCTTACTTTGTTGATTATTTCCAGACCTTACTTAATTTTAAACTCTTGAGAAATCTACACTTTAAAGATATGGATGCCTGATGCTTCTCCAAAAGAAAATTAAATTATTTCCTAGCCCTGCTTCCTGATACTTGGGGCTTTTAATAGACAGATTTTCTTTTCTCCATGTATCTTCATGCTTCAGTGGAGGCCTAGTTAGAAAAATCACTTTCTTTTCATGGAATTGGAAGATGGGGGGCACAGGCTCAGCCTGGCACCTGAATTTGACCATAGCTCTGAAGAGAGATTGTACCTGGCAAATGTAGCTGTACTTACTTAAAGAGACAGTGCATGATCTACCGTTTTGACCAGTTAGGTACATAATCTGAGGCTCTCCCATAATAAGCTATTATTTGTCTTCTCTTTTCAAAGAGTAGATGCAGGATATTTAACAAAGAAATTCTTATACCAAGTTCTTCAGTAATTGCCAGAGAAGATAAATGCATAAAATGAGGTTAGGCCATGAAGCACTTTTATGTTTAAATATTAATTCTCATCTCTAAATATCTCTATTAACATAGCAAATTTGAGTTGCAACCATCCTCCTAATAAAATATGAAATCTGTTAAGATTGCAAAGCATTTGTAAATAATGGATCCTTTAAATATCCCTGAACTTTATTCTGAAACTTATAAGGAGAAATAATAATTGCTTTATATAACCACCAATACCATTTTAGCATTGATGAAGATGTTAATTTATGGTTGGTTAGCAGTTTATGGCTGTCATTAGTTTTTCAGTTTGGTCCACATTAGAAATTTATTTTTCTTTTTTATTTTAATCTGAGACAATTATATAAAGATATGGTTATGTTTTATCTAAAATGTATCATTCTACTATAGCATTTCAAATTATTCACAGATCATAGTTCTTATATGTGCATATATGAATTTAAAAATACAGCCATAAAATGCTTGAAACAGATCATAAATTTGCTTCATATTTTATTGCATCTCTGAATCAGGTTGAGAAGACAAGGGCAACTATGGTCTTTGGGAAAGAATTAACTCTTTTGCCAGCTGGCGAGTAGAATGATATCACAGTGTGCATAATTAAAGCTAACTCCCCATCAAAGCATCTTGATGACTTGTAAGATAGGCTTGTCCATCATATATGGGGGGAGGGGTGTGAAGGTAACTGCAGAATCCTCTTTCCCTCTGCAGTCTAACCTTCCCAGCCCAGTCATTTTTCTTCCAGAGATCTCTAATCTGTTTCTGTATTGCCCGATTTAGAGAACACAGGGGAAGGGAAAGGAAGAAAAGTCACACACGCATATATGCACATGCACTCAGGGGTACCTGGTAATATTTGCAATAGAAGGCTCCAGAATCATGTTAAGACGAGTAATTAAAACAAACAAACAAAAAGTGGTCAATGTAACCCAAATCAAGCCTCAGTGAAAGCAAGCAAAGAGTTTCCTTGCCTTGCTAGTT